>CM031234.1:665596618-666147480 GCA_018340775.1 Taxus wallichiana var. yunnanensis | reverse complement strand
GTTACGTATTGCTGGGAATCCTCCACGCACGCCAAACCAAATGCTCATTATATAGCCGTTTGGGGAGCGGAGAGAATTCAATGCGCATTTAATTACACAACCACCAATTTGAAAAGCGTCTAAGTATGGATGACACTAGGCACGCTTGGGAAAAGTGAGATGCGAATGAATCACAAACACGCGGCTCTAAGGCGAAATGAAGAGAAAATGCACAAAAAGCCTTTTGGAACAATTGGGACGAAAATGCGCGAGGTACGCGGTTCGGGCATTTCGACCGAAATTGGAACAGTGGGCCCGTTTGGACTTGGGACTTTTGGGACAGAAAGTTCCGGAGTACGCGGTTTGACTTGCCTCGACCAAATGAAGCGGGGCGCATTTTTCAGTTTGGGACAAAGAATTTTGAAGTACTCGACTAGGAAGCTTCGGCCGAAAAAGAGAAAGCTCGTACTTTTGACTTTGGGATATTTGGGACAAAAGGGCGCGAAGTACGCGGTTCGGGCGGTTCGGCCGAAAATGAAATGATTTGCACAAAAGTTTCGGGACACTTGGAACAAAAACTTCCGACGGGCCCGAAGATAGGACAATTTCGGGGATTTCGGCCGATCGGGGAACAACTTGCACTTTGGAACTTGGGACAGTCGGGACAAAAATGTCCGACAGGCCCGAAATACATGCGAGAAAGGCCCAATACTTGGATTTCTTCAATTTTATGACTTAGGTACCTCAGAGAAAAGCACTTAGACTCAAAATTTTCGAAATTTGCTCTTGTTAGGGAGGGGAATCTTGAGTAGACAACAATTAATTAAATATTTTACACAGGAAATAACCACATCTCGGTTATCTCTTTGTTAAGTTAATATAAATTAGAAAAGAAGTAGTTTCATTTAATTAGAAGAAGTTAGTTTGTCTATGAACATTTATTTTTTTCCAAAGAAACATAAAATATAAAAAAACATTAGATTAATTTAATTAGTTTGATTTTATTTGTATTTTTCCCTTTTTTTTTAAATCATTAAAAATCACAAAAACAAGTAGATTATTTTTGTTCCTTTGTTCAAATAATTAACTTTCATTTATTAATTAGGCACATAGAGTTAATTAGCAGAAATTAACACAGATACTCACACATCCCTAGTTAGCTTAGGATTGACCTTTCCCTCTTGTGGTTTCTTTGTGAGTTTGTTTGTTTCTTTGTTTTAGTAGTTTACATATCCCACATGACCATCCAAGGTCCTACGCAACATAGATATTTGGTGTGTGATCCACAAGTGCATCAACTAAACCTAGCACCACAATTGAAAACGCGTTGACCAAGGACGTAGAAACCTTGTTTTCCAGACCACCTCACTTCCACCTGTGTTCAACTCATAGTTGACATCCTTTAACGTTGAAGAAAATAACACTTACATGTTATGCCATAGTCAACAAGGTTGAGATTAGACTCCATAATTCACCCATTTTCCCTATCCATACATTTCCTCCCACATCTCCATGATATTTTCTAGAGAATTTTTCAAGGCAAATGCATGATAATTCCCATGCATTCCACAACCAGTTCAAAGGGTGTTTGGTGACACTGATATTTATATAATCCTTCGTGTGTCCATTCTCCTCGACTGCTCCATGTTGACCACCCAACTTAGATAGGAATTCATTTCTTTAGAAGAGCATATTCCCATTGTGCTTGTAGAGGAAATTTGATTGCCTTGATTACTTATTAGCCACTTTCACCCATTTTCACATAATTCACCTATCTCGACCTATTTATCCATTTCATAGTCATCTTCCATTTCACATTGATCGTCTCCGACACAACCTTGGGAGGTCGAGTGCATTCTATAATCATGTGTTGATTCTTGGATGTATAGTTTCCTCACTTCATATGCACATGGGGACTAGTGTAGAGTCATGAGTGCCTCGTGGTATCATGTGTTCCCATTTTTCATATATTAATCTCAACATAGCATCATAAAATGTATTCATTTCACATATAGGCTATTTCACATTGAAAAATATTCTATAGTTAAGAGCCATAATTCATCACTACAAATCACATATCACATTATATTTAGTTCTCTACTCTTTATTATTCTTCTCATAGGAATTATTTGGCACATATTTCCATGATGGTTCATTATCCAAAAAAATCCCATGCTTATTTTTGGCTAACTCCTCCTTTTCCTTTACTGGTACTTAAAATAATTTTTTTGCACGCATCAGGGACTCAAAATTTTCTAGGTATGCTTTTATAAGATATGAGATTTCTTCCCTTTCCAGAAAGGTAAAGAAGTCCTCCTAACTCCTTGTATTTTTTGAGTTATGGCTCGGCAGAGTTTGAGGGGAAATTTTCCTGGGTGGGCCCATGGAGGTAAGGAGGAAAATTTTCCAAAGAGGCTTGGGCCGGCGGAGTGGAGAAGGAAATTTTTCCAAGGAATTTGGTGAGTTGGTGGAGGCATGGAGAGAAATTCACCACTTAGCCTTTTGGGGCAAAAGGGTTAAAGTCAAAATCTGGCCCGTAAGCCCGTAAAGGAAAATAGAAGGAAAATGGTCGAGGCTCGCAACTAGTCAGGATGGGCCACGTGTCAAAGTCTATGTCGGCAGCGCCAAGGTGGGGGTCGGAGGAAAGTTGAAGATTTTAGCTTTTAGTGTAAAAACTTAAAGGCATGAATTGAACCCATGGTCCCATCAACCAATAGGATGGCACCACGTGTCCACATCAACAGCGGAGTGGCGGTGACATAGAGAATTTTGGGAAAATTCCAAATTTTGTGAAAAGAAGCAAAATGTTGTTTTGAAGCCGTGGATAAACCAAGAAGTGCCACATGTCTTGGAGTGGTGGGACCACAGAGGATTTTTGGAAAATTTTCCAATTTCGTGAAAAGGAGAAAAGGTCAAATTTTGGCCCGCAAACCTAATTTTGCCCTAATTTTACCAGCTTTTCCTAAATCTTCGAGAGAGCCATATCTTTCGATCTAGAGCTTGGATTTTCATGATTTTGGTATCAATGGAAATCTGTTGAGATCATGTACACGATGGACTATTCAATTTTAATTTTTGATGGAGTTTTATAGGAGAAAAATGGGAAAACGTTTCTAACACGAGAAAATGGTAGAAAATGACCCCAACTACCAAAATTAATGAAGTATGGGCGTCTTTCTCACTTTGCAAAGCAATGTACTTCAAAGTATGGGATTTTTCATGGAAACCCACCATTTTTTAGGCCAATTAAATGGATATTTTCAAGGTGGTTGAAGTTTTCCCATGTTTTCTCATTTTCTTCATTTTGTTCGAAGCATAAAAAGCCGCTTTGGCTCAATTGTAAAGGGTTGTTCATCCATCTTCTCTGCCTCTCCCTTCTTTTCTTCCCTAGGGTCAAAAATGGAGTTTGAACCTCCTCCCCTACTCTATAATGGCATGTTTTCCTCTTACCCATGAAATGATGATTCTGTGCAAACTTCTGGAGCAATAAAAATGTGTTTTGTGATGCATTTGTCCATCCTTGCTTGTTTTTGGTTGTTTTCTTCTTGCCTCTCTTCATTGCAGGTATTTGTGCATGTTTGGATGTTCATTACAGGTTTTGGAGTTGTGTTCATGGAGTTTTGGAACATTTTTTGTGTGAAATCCATCTTTGGTCTATGATGCACTTGTCCATCCTTTCCATTGCTCACCTCTTCTTATTCCATGATAGTTTTGATAGATAATCAACACTTTCCTTCTTTGGTGTATCACTATTTTAGTGTAGGCTCTGTTTTTCCTTTTTTTCTTCCTCTCCTTGTCTCCTTGGAAGTTAGATTAGGATTAGATTAGCTTGCCTGCACTGGAATAGCTTGTAGCAGGTGTAGTTTAGGAAGAGGAACCAATCTTCTCTAGAGAGCTTTCCCCATTTGAAAAGGTCCCACACTTTGGGAAAGCTCAATGTTGTGTAATCACACCAAATGACATTGCCTTAGAAAAGTAGATCTAAAGGTCATTTTGGGGGTGCTGTGAATTTGCACTAACAGGTTCCACTTGCACTTGATTCACATTCTATGACACATTCAAGGATTGACTCTCCATCATCTTTGACAATTGCTTCACCTTCTTGCAAGGTTCTCTTGGGCTAGCTCTCATGATATCTTCCCCTTCTTCCCGATGAAACACTCTATTTGTAGGTTCAAATTCACTATTGAGGAGTGAATCCTCACCCGAACCTCACCTTACACAAAAAATAAGGGGAAATAGTTTCTCACATATTTACTTGCATCTTATATATCTATAATGCAATATTTATAAAAAAATTCAAAAATATTCAAATATTTGCAAAAATACAAAATCAAGACCTATTTTTATAGCATACATTGCTTGCACTTTACATTATACATGTGTTTTTTATTCCTTTTGATTGATACATAACATTTTTTCTTTATAAACATTCATTCACATGGTATATTGATCATGATGTAGGACATACACAAAGTGATACATGATGATAGGTGTTAGCCCACACTTTACCTAGAATGATAATCTATAAGGGAATATAATTTCACATAAGCCATCCGGGTGCTATATTTCCATTCTAATTAATTTCTTTCTTCATTACACTTGGATATGTATAAGTTGTGTATTTTCTATATTTTGGCACTAATAGGACTAACACATGTTATTTGTGCAACTCTTACAATTATTGCTTCACTAGATCTTATATATCATATGTTATGTGTTTTTCATTGTATTTGGATATACTTTATTTTCATACATGCTTGTTAGTTAGACACGAGTGTGTGTATGCTTATCTTTTTTCGATTATGGCCTAAGGGCCTTGATTGTCTTACAACACCATAATCTGTCCCATATTTGTGACATAATACCTTGTGTGTGGTTGTGCATCTCTTGTTTGTAGGATCAAGGGCCTTGATTATCTTGTGACACTATGGGTGTCCCATGTTTGTAGGAATTTCACCTTTTGTGTGACATTTTTTGACATGTTTACACTTTTTTATATTATATGCACTTATTTCCTTCTAACACATGGGTTTCTATTACTGATTATACTATTTTGGCATTAACAATATTATTATTACAACACTTTGTGTGATTGTTGCTAATGTTTTGAACCATGGTTTATACCATGTGCATCCCCCTTATAGGTACATTTTCTTCTTATTGGTCATCACATTAGCTTCTTAGAGGTTGTCACATAAGTTCTCAACATAGTGTACATGGGTATACATCTTTTATTTTGACCTATGCACTTAAATTATTCATCACACACACCTCAAAAGAGGGGGAAAACATCCGTGGGTTTATTCTACATTTCTAGCAGAAATAGGCACTTTTATGGGAATATTACATATGTAGAGGTAGAAAAATTCCTTAGAATTAGACTCGACACAAAAAATAAAAAAAATATACATAGGATAAAAAAATATACAACCTAGTCAAGATTGTATAAATGGTGTTGATCCTATTATATGGTTTTTCCCAGAGAAATTTTCACCAACTATTTGAATAATGAGTTTTCATCACTAGTACAACATTTTTATATGGTTTTATACTCATATTGACTCATTTGGCACTCTAGTGGCATGTAGTATTTCATTCTATCTCTCTCCATAGTACTCAATTTCATCTTTAGTTTTGGACACATTAGGGCATGGGTCTCCTTTCTCCACTCATATTTTAGTGTGGAACATGGGTAGAGTATATGAACACTTATTTCTATTTCAGATAGTGTTTCCTAATTTACAAAATTGGGCTTATATCCGTCTGCATTAGTATGATCTATGGGGTTGTGGAAGGTATCAAAGTGGCTATGTTTTTTGTAGGTAAAATTTCTTGTCCTCTTGCACTTAAGGGGAATATATTAGAGTTACTCAATGACCTTGATACATGGTCTTCTTCCTTAGTAGTGTCATTTGGCTCCTCATATTTTATTCTTCTCTTTATCTTCATGTGTTGGGTCAGACTCCTAACACATTGAACTATCCTCACAAAAATTAGGGACCAATCACCCCTAATTCTCCATCAGAATTCGTAAAATCTAGAATCTTCAATGCAAAAGAACAAAAGAACATACCCTCTACAAAAATATGTGTATTCTTTTAGAATCAAAATGATTAAGATGGGGGATTCATATAAATACTTTTAACTTCATTTGCCATAACATATATTCATCATTCAAATAAACCATTCAACATGTATAATCAATTATGATCTTATTAAGTGTGTATAAACCATTCACAAGTGCAAGAGACAAGAGAGAACACATGACCACAAGATATAAAGTGGGAAACCCTCAAAGGGAAGAAAACCCACTAAAACTTTACATTTATTACTCAAAAAAGGAAATTGCTTTGAAGCACCATCTTTATAAGGAGAACTAACCCCTAGTTTATATGAAACCAATACTACAAGGAGCACCAACACTTAATTCAGTGAGGCACAAACCCCACAAGGAGGATATAGCTCCCTAGGATGAATAAGAACCAACTCATCCACATGAAGATAAAGATAACTTGATGATTTGTTTCTCCAACAACTGATTTTGATCACTATTTTAGCTCCATGCACTCAAAATTATCTCAAGAAATATCTTCTCCTATTTCACTCAAACTTGCACAATATCATGTTAATTAGGTCCAATGACCTTGAATACTTGCTTGTATACTTTTCTTAGATCTTAATTCTTCTTCTGAAATCTTCCTTAACCCATATAACCTCTTATTTCACCTTCTTTAGCTTGCTTACATCTCTTTCTACTCCACTACCTCAAATGGGAAAATACATTAACTTTATATACATGAATCATCAAAACAAAACCACAAGTCAGAAAAAAACATTAAGTTCAGTCATAAAAACATTAAAACACAAATACACACTCATATAAATCACTCCAAGAGACCCAATAGGTCGATAAGATACTAGAAAAAACATACTTGTTCACAAGGCCTAAAACAAAAGCTTTCTCCTCCAATGAATGAACTATGAAATTCAAAGGCACACTACATCATCATCATGACTCCATCATATCCAAAAATTATGGAAAACCTCTCAAATTCTTTAGCAAGCCCAAGAACTTCTACACCATCCATCATCACCATGAATCACACCAATAAGCAAACACTTCCAACTAGGTCTTAACCACTTGAAAAACATCCTCCAAAAGTGAATGAATTAGTGTATGATAAATCATAAACATGAAGGAATTAATATCATATAACTCATGAAACTCATTATAACCTTCAACTTACGAAATAAGACTCCAAAATGGATGCATCTCTGAAACTGGTCAAAACTTCTTCAAGGACTCAAGAACCAGTCTTGAGATAATCAACATATAACACCTCCAAATCCACTTCTAGAATCTTCCACCACCTGAAACACATCAAGGGAAACCTACTACACCTCTCCAAGAAGTCACAATCATATGTAATATGGGGAAAACCAACCAAGCACACCTGTTTCAAGACATGTTCTTGGTAATCCTAATAAGGCTTATTAGGCCATTATCTCTTAACATGAAAAAAACATTACCAGATAAAATAAATGGATTCAAAGAATCATATTATACTATAAAAATATATTCATGACCATATTCCTATAATACAACATGAAAAAATACAAATCACACCTCAAACCATAACACTAGTTTTATCCCTTCTAGGCCAAAAGTGGTAGGACAAATTAGAGACATGTTACACCAAATTTCTTTGAACAACCTGATCATAAATTTTCATGGAAATTAAGAAAATCTCATAATTTATCTGAAACAATTTACTTTTCATCATGAAACCTTCATCTTATCTCTATACCTACATATCTCTTCAAAATAGAGGTTTTTGATTCGTAAACATGTAGATTTTTCTCTACGCTTTTCTTGTTTCAATGGATCTTTAAGATTCATCAACTTTCATGATTAAATTAAACCTAAATCTGATATAAATTTGAATTATGACTAATCCAAAACTTAGTTAAATCATTGTGTGATCAAAGCCATTCAATATTCATTTTAATCTATTTTCAAGAAGTGTTGCAAATGATAAAAAAATTGTCTCGATTTTAATTATACTAATTTAATGCAGAAATAAAATCATAAATCGAATGCAAATTAGAAAGGAAAATATGACACCAAAATTGATTATGGAGTTTAGAAACGTTTACGTCTCCGGGTTCATATGAACCAAGCTATCAAATTTTCTCAAACTGTAAGTACAATCAAACTTACAATTAACAAAAATAGATCAACAATCATGATGTTATTTCTTCGACCTTCAAAGACCTCGACAGATCTCGGTGTTTTCTTTCACCTTCCCGAAGCACTTGATGAAGCTTATCCTTGTTGTTTCTAGCCTTCTAGTGACTCCTAATTCATAAAATAACATCATGAAGACTTCATAATGGGCAAACAATATATGCACAAGGTGCATTTCGAACTATGGAAAATTTCTAGTTTACTCCAAAGATCTAATTTGCTCCTAAAATCCTCAAAAGATGATATCTTGATAACTACCTTGTTATGATCATATTATAGTCACCGGACTTGTGTTTTTCAAATACCAAGTGGTCCTTATATAGGACTAGTGAACCCTAATGGTGTAGGGTAGGGATTATTTTTAGAATATGAGTGGTTGGGGGTTTGAATCTTTCCAACCACCCACCGAACCCTTTTACCCATATTTGGGTAAATCCCACATTATTCGTGGATTCACTAGTGGAGTAGTTCATATTAAGAGTGGACTAGTTTGTTTTTTGGCTTAAGCCGCTATGCTATTTTGCCACATAGTTTGGGTGGTGGGTTGGTTTTCAATGGGGCAAGATGACATCTCGATGATTTGTTTTTTTGGTGCCCTTGTGGAAAAAATGTTCGATCGATACAAACCTTAGAATATCGGTAGTGGTCAGCAACGAGATAGTTGATATGTATGCCTCGGGACAAGGTGTCGATGAGTTGTAGGTGCCACATTGGTAACTCGATGAGAAACCCCTAGCTCTCTATATATCTCGATGTGACCTACAACTCGGTGATCTATGTCCCAACTCCACCCCAACTCAAAAATTTGTTAAGATGAGTTGTATCACTCCGGTGGCCATGTCCCCTTCTCGAAATAAAAGTGGGCCCTTAGTTAACTAAATTTTTAACCATTGAGTAACGAAGACTAATGAATTGAAAAATCATCCACTCTTTTATTTTTCTCTAAGTAACTTGTGATGTCATGATGACACATGTTAATTTTCCAAAAAGTGCATAGTCTCTACATCCTTGTTCCCCTCTCTATCCTATAAATACCTTGTTCTTACACAAACTACATCTGGAGCATGCGTTATCCATATTGTGCATTCCAATAGGCATTGGAAATCTCTCAAGAAATATATGATATTCTAATAATCTAGGAGCTTTAGGTAAATATTCCCATTGAATTGACCTCCGATAGTTTTTCTTCAACTTACTCAAATAATCGGAACATAAAATCACCATTAATAGGATCCCCGAGGAGTCCTTATAACCCTCAAGCATCAACCTTACTTTCCAAACTCATTTAAACATCATACACTTCATATTTCTCTTATCGCTCTAGGTCTATGGTTTTAGGAGGGTTTTGACCACCTCTAGCTTCTTAACAATTAGTTATAAATGATATGGCATCATTTAAATACATTCCAAATACAAAACACTCTTAGTTTCATGCCTCAACTATGGTGAAAATATCAGGATCACATGCAAAGAGTCTCGAGAAAATGAACACTCCAAACTTGACCTCATACTAGGAAATGTAATTATGAGAACTAGATATGACCAAAATGACATTTCTTGCAATTTATTTAATGCATTGACCTAAAAATTAGCATGAAGAACTAAAGCAACCTCATTAATGATGTCCAACTCTCATTTTTACCTAAAGAAATTCTAAAACTCTCCGAAACTAAGACTCACCCATGATTTATAGCCTTATCTTTATAGCTTTATACAACTGAAATATAACCTTCGACACCTCCAAAACATGCTATATAACCACAACATGCTCCTTACATGCTTAAAAATTAAATTCAGCCTTGCATCCTTCACCCTACCACCATACCATAATATTTGGAACAGTCTAGAATTAGGCCTAGAATGGATTCCTCTAACACATGACTCAAGAGAAATGACCTAAAAGAGGGATATATGCAAGATCTAATATCGAAAAAATGCACCACGATGAAGTTTCACTGATGGTGATGTCGTAGCTCTAATGAAATAAGCAATATTCAAACAATGGAAATAATATGCAAATAAGAAAATAGGTCTCGCTCATACTCATTGATCGAAAAATGAAGTACAAATAGGGGTGCTATGTAACCCCCATGCCTAAACGAGGAAAGTGACTCCTATGATGCCACTGATGCATATGACATGACTGAAACATATGACACCACTAAAGGAGGAGTTACAATTCCAAATAAGGAATGTAACTCCTATGATGCACTGACACAAATGACAATGACATATTCTATGACAGAATCTGACACTTTTCATTTGACTCCCTAAGACCTATGATTCTCGCAAAGTGAGATGACTCACCATATGATGTGGATGATGACTAGGTAGATGACTAGGTGAAGAATGAGTGGGTTCCAATGAAGTCTAAGTGAGTAAGTCTCTCATCCAAAGGGTCTCCAACTAAATCTCTATCACTTTATAAAGTTTTCCTTGGCCCAAAGAGGTCCCAAAGGATCAAGCTCAGTGGTCGAAGATTCTTCACTCAGTGAGAAGGGACATAGTCCTCATCATCACTACCGTCGAATCAAAAGACTCGAAGTTTGAGGATTGGGAGGAGCAGGGAGAGGAGGAAGTCGATCAAAATATCATCATCCGATGATTCAATCGAATCGGTGGGAAAAATAACCTCAATGGAAGTAAAAGTCAAGGATGACTCATCAAAATTCACACTTCTCTCAATATAAATCTCACAGTTGTAGGGTTCAACAATCGATATCCCTTCATGTCATCAAGATACCCTACAAAGATACAAGGTTTGGATTATGAATCCAATGCCTTACATTTCTTCTTAGGAATCCAAGCTATATCCTTGGATCTCGAAGACTCAAAAGTGCTCAAGATCGTGCTTCTATCCAAACTAGGCTTCAAAGGGTATCATCCCTCTTACTTCCTTATGTGGAACATGATTCTCGAATGTAACAAGCACACCATTCAACGTCAGCCCAATATCATGTGAGGAAGGGACTTCAAGTGAAACATACAAGTAGCCATCTCCTTCGAGTTTGGTTCTTTATTTTTGCAACTCCATTTTGGGAAGGGATGTAAAAATTATATGTTGCAAAGCAATCCCCTCAAAGGTGCATAAATTCTCAAAACTATTTCTCACATACTCACCTCCATTTTCAGTTCAAAGAACCTTGATAGACCATTCCCGCTTGTTTCTTAAGAGCCTTAAAGTTCTGAAAATGCTCAAAGACTTCAGACTTAAGCTTAAGAAAATACACCCAAGTATAACGCTTAAAGTCATCAATTAAGGTTTCTATATATAGAGATCTAGTGAAAAAGAAGGAGATGGAAAAGGGCCAAAAACATCACTATGAACAAGATCTAAGGGATGAGTAGCTCTCCAAGATTTTCCCTTGTCAAGGTTTTTTTCAGTGGTGCTTTCGAGAGTACAACCCTCACAAAGACCTTTATAAAATTTAACTCGAGGTAACCCGTTGACCATAACTTACTAACCTCATTTGCATGAGTGAGCAAGGCATTGGGCGTCAAATCAGAATAAAAGTGGGAAAAGGTATACAACCATGAATGGTGATCCGCCTTTCCTCACCACATCAGTAGTCAAAGTTAAGCTCACGAATGATCACCGAGTTAGGACCAAATTCCACTCACATTCCTCACCAAGGTGGGTGATTTGGTAAACCGATAAGATATTGGTATTGAGATTGGGAACACTCAACACTTGGTTAAATGTTCCACCGTCTATCTCTACCGATCCACTATTGAAATCGACACATGAGTGTCATCACCCAACGAGATTTGGGACATCCCACATGGTTCAATGCTAGATAATTTAACCTCTGAAAAATCCATGTGGTGCGAGGCACCGGAATTGATAATCCAAGTTGATGATGGATTTGATCTAGCTATGAGGTCCTTATCCTTATTCTTTTCATTTTTAGGCACCTTTGCTTTAGAAGACTTACCCTTTTGAGCATTTTGTTTGATGGATTCAAGAACACTTATTTTATTCTTCTCAAGTAACTGAGTTAAGTGATCAATTTTTTTTGAAAACATTGATGCTCTTCATGGCCAGGATACTTACAACAAGAGCATTTACACTTTTCCTTCTTTTCTTTAGGCTCAGAAGTTGAAGTGTTAGTGTTGGGCTTAGCTTGAGCTTGGTTGGTCTTGGTTTATTTCTTGGGTTGGTCCTTTGTTTCTTTCTTATTTTCATTTTTCTTGCCCTTATTCACCACAAGGGCATGTGACTTGGATTTTAGAGTCCCCATTTGAATGATTTTGTCCTGTTCTCAAATGAGTTGGGAAAAAAACTATCAAATGAGGGCATTTTCCAAGCACTACCAAAGGTGGCTTTCATGGCATGGAAAGTTGAAATGAAGACGAGTATTCAGACCTAACTTAGAAATAAAGGACAAGATCAATTGAGAGTATTTATTTTCAATTTACATTCCTTTAGAAGTAGTCTAGTGTGGACAAACTTTGAGAAGAAGGCCTACAGAGTTTTCAAAGTCACTAGGACTTAATCCTAGTAGTTTGTTCTCGCAACTCATGCGCTCTCATGTCATCTTGCTTCTCAAACATCTCGTTAAGCTTTTTCCACGCTTCACTAGGTTTCAAGGAAGTTTGGATGTGGAAGAGAAAGTCAGGAGATACAGACATACAGAGAAATACCTAAGGCTTCATCATAACAGTTGAACCACTTAAATTTTTTGGGTTCATCATCATGTTCAATATCTAACCCCATGGTAACATGGTATAACCCTTTACTTCACAAAACCAATATGATTATAGATCTCCATTTGAATAAATTAAAAGGTGTGAGCACTGGTACTTTAGATATATCCATAATGAAGAGATAGAACCAAAGAATGCAGAAGGAAGGAGAGAGAAAAGAAAAAACCACCCCAGAACAATATTACACCCCCCCGAGTTTGGCACTTTAGTTTTAGTGCGTTGTTACAATTAGGTGTGTTCATGCAGTGTGAAACATTTGGTCACTCACTTGCAATTGGCATAATAACGTGCAAGTGGAGACCACAATGTGTTTCGACACACGTAATTTGAACAAACACCGTAAGCAAGCATGAAACGAGCAAAGAAGGAAGGGGAGAAAGAGCCTGTGTGAGAAACAACGTCTCACATCACTTTGACAAGACAATCCTATGCCACGTGGTTATGGCCATAACATATAGACAAGAGGATCAAGGAATATTACAATGCAAGAGGGTAATATGCGAGCCTAAGGATCTCTAGAGTGTAATCAAGGCAACCTGGAACTCAAAAAAAGGCTATACACTCGAGCAAGGGATTAGTAGAGAAAAGCTCAATCCTACTTAATCAAATTTTTAAAGGAACTTAGTTTTACTTAGATGCCTAATTTAAATATGTTCCTTAGAAATAATTTAGATCTAAATTTAGAGGACTTGGAAACAAAGTTGTTGTTTTAAAAAGAAGTATTTACCTTTATATAATAAAAAAAACAAAAAAACGTTTGTTATGACCTTTCTATTTAAAGCTTTAGACATTAAAACTATTTCACATTTAAAAAATTTAAAAGGAAATTATTCTTTTTTTTAAGATTCTTTATACAAACACGTTTTTGGGTAAAAGAGATAAAACAAAATATTTTTCAAAAGTCATAATATAAAACATATTTTAAGAAGATATTACCTGTGGCAGATGGATTTGAAAAGGCCACGTGAGAAGGAGAGGCATGCTATGTACCAGAGAGGTAGATAAAAAAAGGTCAAATCAGTAGTTGTAAGATGTTACACAGTAACGTGGAAGGTGGAAAATGTAATACAGTTTGAATGTTTGACTATAGAACTATTCGGAAAAGATATAGTCTCCTCCTTGATCGCAAAACAGAGAGGCACGAGTAGTGGCTAAAAGATACAATACTATGCAAAAAACATGCCAAGTATTTGAAGAGTTTAACCAAGAACACCACAGAGCCATGGAGCACGTCCACACAGAAAAAACACAGCTCTCATCGCTGCACGGTGAGTTAAAAATGTCCACACAGTGGACTCCGAGCCAAAGCAGTGAAAGACCCAAGTCGCATGTAGAACAAAAGGTAGGTGTTGCAATATTTTATCTAGTAGGATGGTTTAAAAATGAGCCACCAAGGAAAAACATGAGATAGATAAGACAGAGGACGTCCACAAGCAACCCACAATCATTTCCCGTAGCAACAACATTCAAACACATGCATGTGAGTAGAATTACTAAAACATGAGCTAGAAATAATGGATGGTGAACCCACGGGAAATAATGAAGCCCAAAATTAATGTACTAAATGTATGATTGGAATATCCACCATACTAGCACAAAAAAAGGGCACTCCAAGAGTAACTTGTTAAAGAGATTAACACGATTGCAAATTAATAATTGAAAAGAAACTTGCACAAGGAAATAAGAAGAAACTAGAAGTAATAAGTAACTAATAAACGAGTAGTGCACGCTTTACCAAAACCTCACTCTCGATACCATGAAAGAGGGATATGTGAGAATCGATATCGAAACAATGCACCATGACAAATTTGCACTCCGATGGTGACGCCATAGCTACAATGCAATAAGCAAGATTCTAACAATGGAAAGAATATGCAAATAAGAAAATAGGTCTACTCATACTCATATATTGAAAAAGGAAGTATAAATAGGGGTCTTTGTAACCCCCATGCCTAAACAAAGAAAGTAACTCCTATGACGCCACTAACGCATATGACACCACTAAATGAGGAGTTACAATTCCAAATAAGGAATGTAAATCCTATGACGCACTGACGCAAATGACAATGACAGATTCTATGACAGAATATAACACTTGTCATTTGAATCATTAATACCTATGACTCTCGCAAGGTGAGATGACTCATTATGTGATGTGGATTATGACTAGGCAAGTCACACACACCAACATGACCTTAACAACATATTACGCACTCATTAACACCTTTGAAACATCATTATAATCACGTTAGACATCCTAGAAACCTTTCACAAAATTTTTAGCTCAATGTAATCACTTACTTATTTGATCATGCTTCAATAACCATGCATTCATGCATAGACTTGAAACCAAACATCATATCATGAAAACAAGATTAGACACTAGTAATCGCTTCATCATACTTCATGGATGAAACCTCATATAATCACCTATGCCACCTAGACTCTTTTTGACATCAATTATAAAAACTAATACACTATGTCCAATAATCTCCCCCTTTGTCATTGATGGAAACCACCTTCAGAAAAATTGATGGAAACCAAACATGAAATCACGTACAAGACTTCTCTATAGACCTATTTTCATGTTTATGAGCATACTCTCCCCTTTGACATCTAATGACAAAGGATACATGACAACTTGACATGAAAATTAATGACACCAATGCATATTGACTTACTTTCTCTTTCTTGGTTTGCATTCTCTTTTTCTTGAACAAAAAAATGACAAATGATCCTATCGACATGTACATCATCTTCAACATATTCATACTAATTTATTTCCATGATAAACAAGGATTCTTTATATTAAATTTTCATTCTATGTAACCCCAAATTTCTGACAATTAAACCTTCTTAATTTCACTTTAAAACCTTCTTGGTGCGAGAAAACATATTACTTACCTCTTCATAGAAATGCCAAAATTTCTAGGAATAAGATAATTTCACATGAATGCATCTTCCAATCAATGTCAAAGACCCCCGAGATGCATACTTCTAACTTGAATCATCCAACTAACTGAAGTAAATACCGAACAAAACATATTATGGTTCCTAACTTCTTGTATACCGCTCTACACAAGACCTTCATCACATTTGATATAAAACATTGTAGGCCACTTGAATGTCCTTTGAAAAAAGGTTTTGATCAGAAAACTTAGGCCTTTGAAATGTTTAACTTGACTTAAGCCATCTTCACCTTAGATGATGCATCCTTTGACACCATTTTCTAATTCATCAAAACTAGGGATTTTTTTATTTCCAACTCTTTAATCATAGTTAATGATTTACTGATTTGAAAATGTAGTAGTTTTAAAACAACATACTTGAGATTACCATCTCTTAATTCCTTTTATGCTGAAATGAAAAAATCATTTACAACAATAGTTAAATTTTAACCAACATTATTAAATGTTTAGAATCCAATCAGACAATCTATGATAACCATGTGCAACTACAAGGGTTTATAGATCCTACCCGATCCCCCTTAAACACTCATTATGAGCCAATACACCCAGTGTATCATTTGGTTAAGCCTTATTACAGTCTGAGGGAACTTGTGATGTATTATTAGCACCCTTTGGAAATCTATTTCCGTAACCATCATCTGAATCTCAACACTATAGAAAAAATACTTGGTGAATAGACAATACATCCAATTACATGCACTACTATGGCCATAGTTATTTGGTGTTGTGATTGCAAAGAAAATTCCAAGACTACACATATTCCTATGGAACTTGTCTTCCCTTCACCTCACAACCATTCTAGTCATAGTCATCAAGATTCATTTATATTGATTAGGTTATTAATTTTGTTTTTAATTATCTTAGGTAAATATGTAATTAGTTACTAAATTCACAAACCAAATCCACAAATCAACGCAAATCAGCATCTAGGTCGCATACTGCAGCTCATGTCTGCACCACTTTGGGATCCCTACATAATAAGGTACAATCATGCAATGACACCAAGTCATTACGTGTTCATCCCTTTTCTATAGCCATCCCGAACTAGTACAGCATGACTCATAGGACATGAGTGTCGCGATGCGATTTCCTACTAGCGGTTATCAGTCATTAAGTTATCTAACTCAGTTTACAAGCATTGAACAATTATGTCCCACTAAGCCGTCTAACGAAACACAGATCAATCAACTTGGAATACCT
The DNA here is from genome assembly GCA_018340775.1 of Taxus wallichiana var. yunnanensis. Taxonomy (NCBI): domain Eukaryota; kingdom Viridiplantae; phylum Streptophyta; class Pinopsida; order Cupressales; family Taxaceae; genus Taxus; species Taxus wallichiana. The sequence goes on along the minus strand of CM031234.1, from coordinate 666,130,374 downwards.
ACGGAAAGATTACGACCGCATTATGACTTGTTTCATCACACATTTTTCCCCTTTCATGTATCCATTCCAAGTTGGCTCTACGAGATGTCGTCGCATTGCTTTGTGACTCTTAATTGTAGAATTAAATTTTTCACGCTTAAATGTTCATGACAAGGAATGTATACTTAATTTATTACTAGGAATTTATTATGATAATAATACAATAGCAAGATATCATATGTTATGATAATCTCTCACTTAATACACATCAATAGGTTATTGATATCATTTATTGGATTAACCATTAAAAATATGATTAAATAATATTTATATATCTTTTTAATGTATAATTAAACATGCTATTAGATTAAATACTTGTAAGTGTACTTACCAATATTATAATGTTTTTCATATAAAATGATTGCAATGTATCATGGAAGAGTTAATATTCTTGTCATATATCCACAAGAAAATCACATGTAATTAATCATAAAATTGTACTTTCCATTTTACATATATATTATGCCATAATTTTGGCAAAGATAAAAATTTAGAGAAACACAAATACGGTATAAAAAAGCGTCATATATTCATCATATTGATGTTAAACCTTGATTTACAAGTACACAATGATCATAAAAGAAATAATAAAATACAACATGCCTTTGATTTCCTTTCTTACATCATGCGAAAAGTTTATTTCATGTTAACAAAGACAAAACATTTATGATATTCCTCAATCAAACCAATATTAATAAATTACAACACATTCATGATATTTCCTAATTTAATCACTATCAAGAAATATTATCATAACCATTTTTTTTTTTTTGCATTACTTTTCAACTCCGCATGATATAATTAACTATCAGACATGGTCATTTCCAACCGAACTCGAAATAGCTTACAACTATAAGTCATGTTGTTATCCTATGAATTAAATGAACATAAAAGATTAACCAAAAATACTCATCACTTCCTCTATACCTTACCAATTTAAAAAATAATCCAAAAAAAATGCAATGGTTCAATGGTTACCAAAGTTTTCCCAGCAAGAATAATTTAGTTAAAGGAATATACATATCTTCCATTATAACTCTTTACGTCAATTTAGTATTTTAACCAGGGATGAAATCTACTTATAAGGTTATAACCTTTGCATCCTAAAAACCAATTCAATTACCCCACTTTCAACCCCCTTTTTCATTTACACACAATCACTATCAATTTAAGGAGAAGGTAACATTTTTCCTTTATTTGAAAAGGTAAACAAAATTAACGAAATAAATTATGTATTATTAACTACCCATATAATCATAAATGGAATGAATATATAATTAATTATATTGTGTGAGAATAAGCACAAAAATATTCTTTAGGCCTCATATTTTCATCTATGAATGCATGAGATTAATAACAAGGATTTCCTAAAACCTCACACTTGTATAGGGATCATTCACACAAGGATTCATTTTTAATAACCGAATAAGCACTTAATGCTCGGGGTTAGAAAAAGAGAGAACTCCATTAGGGCCATTTATGAATCTAATATGCTAAGAAGAATTATCTTCTTAATTAGAAATATTATTGTAAGGAAAGGTGTTAATCATGTTGTTTCATCATATTCTTGATAAAATTAGTGATAGGCCAAGGAGGAATACCTTGCTTGTGATGTCGGTTGAAGGTTGTGCATGTGTTTCTAATTCCCGATCCAGGATGGTTGTGAAGAAATTCCTTTTAGCTAGGAGGAACTACCTGTAAATACAAAATAATACCACAAGAAGAATATTAAACAATATATGTTAGTGGAATGCCTAGCGTGTGCTAGATCTGGGAAGTGTGATACTTCCTAGATGGTTGTCAATCCATTGTTTAATACAATTTAATGTAAGAAATAATATAAAAAATAACATCCTACTGTAGTTGATATGATTTAGGCATCTCATTCAAATACAATAAGAAAATCTAATCTAACAGGAAGGGTTATGATCAGATCTGGAGGTTGGGTAGGTGGTTTTGAGTTTCTACGGTTTGACAGAGGTCTAGTAAAGGTTACAAATGGTTTTGGGAAGTTTGGGAGTGGGTATTAGCTTGATGTCCTAAGTTGGGTTATCAGACATAGAGATCGATGCCATTTAGGGTGTGACCGATGACAATTTATCTATGACCGATGATGGTTTAGGGTGGATAAGGGTAGAATAGTTAAATGTCAGAAATAGGGGTCTAGGTTCTCTCTGTGTCTACACAGAGAGATGGGGAGGTCTATGGAGTGGCTTCAGTTAGTTTATCTAGCTTAGGTGAGGATTTTGTGAAGTTTTAGGGGTGATAAAGTCAACTTAGTGAAAGTCCATGGACATCGTCCGGGTGACCAATGCCGGTGAAGGGAAACCAACGATGGTTAAGGTGACTAGCATCAAGAGGGGATGAATGGCGGAAATCCAATAAAATTGGTTTTGGAGCTTCTTTGTGATGGGTGGAAATCTAATAGATTTAGATATAGGGGTAAAGGGTGAATTTTTATGAGTGGTGAAATGGTGGAATGTATTAGGATCTAATAAATAGAGCTAAAGAAATCACAATCTAAGTAAGTATAGAATTATGCTAATTAGGACAAACTTACTTGTATTTGCAGATACAAGATATCAATGGTTGATCGTGAAACTTATGATCGGTCCTGGTGACTAATGCCAATGTTAGGGTAACCAAATGCCAATGCCTTCATGGTTAAGGTCATTTGGATGCTCGAACAAGATCTCATTTGTGCTTTCATGTAGATCTCTTGTTCTCCAAAACTGAAAATGCCCACTTCTTGAAATTTCCAACCCTCAAACAAGGTTCTTGTTAGTGCAAAATCACGGACATTCTGGATGCGAGATCAAGTTTCTAGGTTGATCACTGGCATGTGATTGCATTTTGAATCCTTTCTCCAAGTGTGGGACTTGAAAAATGAGAGAGGATTCTCCGAAAAGGGGTTTAATCCTCTATTCGGATGCACACGAATTTTTCTCAAACCTAATCTAATATGGATGGTGGATGCATTAAATCTAAGCTAATAGAGGTGATGCAGGTGAAGATGCCGTGGAATGATGTAAATCATACGATTAGGATCTAGATGAACACGAGAGAGGTTGGAATCATCCACGAGCATATTACTTGCTCCAGATTGATACAATACACAGAATGCTAAGGTAAGTCATATTATAGTTCAAATGAGAGGTTCGAACTCCAAAATTAGATAGAGAAAAAGGGAGGAGCAAAAACGAGAAAAATGTTCGACCTTGAAAAGAAGCTCCTCTTTACAATATATAGAAAGAATGAGAGGAAAGAGAGAAAGGAAAACCAAAACTACCCCAACCACCTCTAGGTTGCATTCAATTCATCTCATCATGGCGAAGTAAGGTATGGCAATTATGCCTAATTAGGACAAACTTCTGCTTGCATTAAAGTTGCCTTCCTTGTTATTTCGTGCAGAGGTGTAGAAGATATCCTAATGGTTGATCTCGAGCTGAAACTTATGGGCACGCAAGCAGACCAAGATGGATTTTGAAATATTTCCCACGCTTCGCCACACGGATGACACGTGCGCAATCGCGTGATTCTCTCTCCTCTACCTTTCGGTGGGCTTTCTTTTGAAATTTCCTTGTGGGCCCCTCTTGGACATGTGGCACTATCCCATCAGTTGGTTCGATTCGATTGCTCAAAACCCCCTATGACCTTTTGAATTTTTCTCCTTAATGCCTTTTATCCCTGTCCCATTTTCCCTTGTGTTCTGAGCTGATTTCGGTGAACTAGCCGGTTCAAGCGTTACGGCCTAGATGTCCGAACAAGATCTTCCGGTTCGCCCGGTTCGGCGGATTCGCGCCTTTTTGTCACTTCTCCCACTTTGTTTCGGATCTCTTTTCGCTCGTTCTCCAAAATGCTTGAAAATGCCCACTTCTTGAAATTTCCAACCCTCAAACAAGGTTACTAGAATGAATATATGGTAATGACTAGGAAGGTTTTTAGGTTAACTAACATCGAGCTTTAGGGTTAACCATTTCTGAAGGGACCCTAGGATTTTTGCTCTGATCAATCAATTTGGAATATTCTAATGCATGTTATCAAAATTACCCCTGGGGTGAATTTTGGATAACGATTCCAAAATAATATAATAGGTTAACGACATCGATTTAGGGTTAACTTGGCTATCTTTAGGTTTTCCAAAATAGCAGATCTTTTCCCATTAGTTCAGGTATAAAGAGGCATTTTATGCTTAGATAAGTGGGCATGTTGTTAGAGAAAGAATAGGCATATGATTTTAGGGTTAGACTAAGTCTCAGTTAGTTAGGGAAAGTAGAAATTGAGTCTTAGTTAAAAGAAACATGCTAAGAATAGGTCCATGATGAGGTGTCTAGGTGATGTGGCTAGGTGAGGTGGTCAAGTGAGGATGTTAATTAAATTAATTAAAGTAATTAATTTAATTAATCATGTGCACTATGGGATATGAATATGTAAGGTATGGTTAATTTAATTAATAGGGTTATAAGGGTGGTACAACCTAATTTTGGTGTCTACATTTTCCCCCTTTTTGTCACGTAGCTTGTATTGGTAAGAGACGCTAACAAAAACAGAAGTGATTGCCCCATGTGTGGGTGAGAGGGGGTTACCCAAATTATGGGTGAAGTTGATCCCCCTTAAACTAGGAACTGATGAGATTCTATATGGATTCGGTGAGTGGTTTGATAAATGTGTAAAGCAAGCTACCATTTTCTTTCACCGCACAATACTTCCAAACGGGGTCACCATTTAAAGGAGGCCAAGAGACTAAGGTTTGACTTTAGTGAGGTAGACCAAGACCACCGTGAGCTACACAAAAAGATCATATACCTAAATAAGCGTGCATATGTGGAGAAATATGTCTCCCACGAAGTACATATGATGAAACCAATAATGTTGTCGATCATTGGAAGGGCTACAACAAGGGTATATCTGTGCATAAGGCCAAAGTTTGAGAAGGGAACCTACCTAGAGAATGATATCTCCATTCTAGAAGACCCCACAAGAAGAAATAAGGCCACACCAAAGAAGAGGGAGAGAGAAGAGGTGTAAGAGAAGAAGGCACCAAGTGTGCAGACAACACAACCTGTGGGCATGCTAGAAACAAGTGCTAAGGCAAGAACTTAAACATGCATGAAGAATTCCCCAAGGAGAAGACCCCAAAAGAAGAGGCACTAGAGAAAGAGGATCCCTCATAAGAGAAGAGTCATCATGGAAGGAGTCACCCACTGAAGTGAAAGAGAGGAAAGAGTCTCCTTTAATGGAATCACTAGTTAGGAAGAAACAAAAGGTGACGGAGAAGGAAGACTCAGAGGAAATGGAGGACTTGGAGGCCTACAGGGAGAGAAGGATGATGATGAGGATGAAGAAGTTTAGAATCATCTCGTGTATGATATACATGATTCAGAAGAAGAAGGAAGCAAAGGGAAGAATGGTGAGGAAGAAGCATATGCTCAAGGAAAAGGGGTGAGCAAAGAAGTAAACACAAGAGATCAGAGGACCCCAAGCCTCACCAAGGAACAAATAGAAGAATTCATGGAGAGAGAAGTGACAAGCATCATCAAAAATTTAGTGGAATAGGAAGTAGAGCATAGTAGATGAAGTGATGAAGGAGATTGAGGAAGAAAGCGTTGGAAAAGAGTATGACAACATGGGTGGAGACCCCAACCTAGCAGTAAGCTTTCCAAAGGCTACGCAAATAGGTGGGAAGATTATAGTGGTATCACAAGGGAAAGGAATGGGTTACATCAATGATCTAAGAAAGGTGCTACGCATGTGCTTCCATAACACTTTGCCAACATAATAACTCCTGAAATACCATTATTTTACGTAGAAGGCACATACCCATGAACCAAGAAGATGTTATCTTGGGCATTTGAATCCCATGTTGATGAACCTGAGTTTGAGGTAAGCCAAGGGGCTCTCGATGAAGGTGCCAGAGATGAAAGGAGTAAATCCCTTGGTGAATGCTCAATGGTTGTCAGATGAGAAAGTCTATATTGTGCTCAAAAGGTTTCAATTGAGGTTAGGGCTAGACGTTTTGGAAGGAATGATAGGGTGATATTCCTAGAGGTGGAATTGGAGGAGGAGGAGTTTCTCAAGAAAAGAAAGGACTTGAAACAATAATAATTGATCAGCGTGTAGTTAAGGCATGAAATGAAAGAGGAGAAGGAAAGGGTGCACAAATTACACAAGAAAATTGAGATGATTATGAATGTTATTGTCTTAAAGCATCCCGACCTAGCACCACCCGAGAAAAAATATGAATCAACCTTGTAGTGCCTAGAGGACTTAACTCGCACCCTCACTATGGAGAGGTGGCCACTTGCCTTAGAGTCTATGTAGAAGACACACTTTGGTGCACTAAGAGAGAGAATACAAGATGAAGGTCATAGGGATTGTGGCTCAGTATACCAAAATCCTTACCGATATGAAGGCCACAATGTAGGTTATTGAAGATACCTATGATAATTGTGCTGATATAGATATATAGTAGAAAGAATCTTGGTCACTACACATGAGACAGAACTCAAGGAGTTCCAGGAGAAGAATAAGGGGAACAGAGCAGAGTGGGATAGGATCCTAGCCAAGGTGGAGAATAAATCAGAGGCTATCGAGACCTTGTGGGGATCGATCAAAAACTAGTTAAAGGAGTTATACCCCTAGATCACCTGTAGGATGGACGCCCTCGAGGATTTGGGCAAACAACTAGAAGGAATTTTTGAAATGATGAGTGCTAAGGGGGAAGGGCTAAGCTTTGAGGAGGTAAGAACCCTAGTAGGTGACCTCTGTCAGCAAGCATGAGTGAGGTTAATTCTTGGGAGAAGCTAGAGGTAGATATAGGGAAGGATTTCCCTCTCCTCCTTCAACAATGAACATGTTCTCCTTCATTTCCCCATTCTTTCATTCTTTCTCCCAATTCTTCATTCCTTCATTATTTTTCCAACTATTTAGATCCCACCATTCTTTATTCATTGAAGAGAAGTGTTTCCAGGGTGGAGAATAGGCATAGTGTGGGGTGATGTTGGGCCTCAGAATATTGGCTAAGTACAATAAGGTGCATGGGTGTGTGTGACCTATATGAAGAACGACGCACGAGGTGAAGGCACACAAGACAGCGTTTTAGAAGGGTTTAGCAGAACCCAAGGCACATGCGCAAGGAAAAGGAAGGGGTTTTCAATACTTAGCCATATTCAATGTCCTAGGAAGAACACAAGAAAAGTGTGACCCAACTGAGCATGCAGAGTGGATAAGGTGTTAGCCTAAAAACTCAATGGTCAAGGAAGGAATATTCCATGTGATGGAAGGATCCAAAAAGACATCATTACAAAAAGTGGAGAGCTCAGATGGGAAGAAGCATGCTCCATTGAAGGACCACATGGACACTTGGCAACCGATCTACTACTTTAGGAAGGCATGTTGGTGGATGCTAAATCTATATATAGAGATACTCGTAAAAGGAGAGGGGGATTTTTGAGAATAGTGTGTGGTCACTGGAACCACATAGCGATTAAAGAGGTGAAGCTCTGCAGAAATAGGGATGGGTTCTAGGGATTCTCATTAGGAAGGTTATAGGAGAGATGACTTATCTAGAGGGATGGGTCTATGAACATCTTTGTAATTTGGAAAGCATAGTTTAGGATTTTGATGTATAAGTCTTATCTGCATTAAGACATTTGGTCTATAATGGCCTTGAGGAATGTAATGTGGTTACTGAGAGTAATATGAATATATGGATTTCTCTTAAAATATATACATTGTTCATGGGTATAAACCCTAGTGCCTTTTCTTTGTATTATCAAATTTGTTATCTGTTTGATATTTCTCTTGTTATCTGAATGGATACATTAATATAATGCCTCATCTTAGGTTCTCATAATGAATGTATGTTTCTTTACCATTTTTCTAAGTCTATGTAATTAATTAATTTATTATCATAAGACTCACATAAAGGAGGGGCTCAATGCTCACATGTGCCTTGATTGAGCTCCTAGCGCCCACTAGGTGATAGGACGATGCGCATGGGATTATAATTTTGTTTCTAAGGACATAGAAATGACTACAAGCTCCTCTCAAGGGGCATCATCAGTTAGTTTCCAAACTCACTACAAATGATATGGTTTCATGCCTATACCAGACATAGCCAGCCTATGGGGTGAGGATGTTATTATCATAGATTCCTACAGATTACTACATAGTTGGTGGATTGATCTAACAAAGTCGAGGTTCATCCTGTTGGTAGAATACCAAAGCCATTTAGATTACCAAACATTGATGTCCTCCCTACGCTTTCGATAGTATACATGGGGATCAAAGAGGCTAGATCTTCCCCGAAGGGTAAGCTCAAGTGGACTTTCATCACACCTAGGATCTCACTTGGAACTACAAAGATTATACATGATCAAGTTAGATTGGTCTTGATACTCGCACATTGAGGGAGCACCTACACACAATAGGGAGGAGGACGAGGAGGCTGAGGATGATGTGGAGACAAAGGCCGAGGAGGAGGAGGGTGAGGATAAGGGAGATGAGGAGGGAGGAGATGAAGAGAATGACGTAGAGTGGATGGCTAATAGAGGGGCTTCCACAGTAGCAATGGTTGAGGATGAGGCTGATGTTAAGAATTTATACACAGAGGACACACTTCCTCCTATAAGAGGAGGAGGAAAGGAATCAGTGTATGGTCGGGAGTAGGGTGGGGGGAGAGAAAGTAGTGGGGGAGGTAGGAGTAGAGGAGATACCTGATGTAATTCTAACACCACCACTAGAACCATCTGATCTAACTTGGATGCCAATATATCCACAAAAGTAGAATACTCTTCTATCGACTCTACTTTTTAGATTGGATTGTTAGTAGATTACGCACTAATCTCTTTTTTATTTTTGAAAGTTTTCTAACTCATAATTGCTTCACTTGTCTTTTACAAATAGTGTAGAAGGTTGGAAAGATCTTATTTAGAAGATCCTAGTCGACACCTTTGCATTCCCCATGAGGAAGACACTAGAAGAGCTGCTTATAGACTTTATGAATCCAAAGATGGATGGACACAAAAAGATGTCTTTGCCCCAACATGACATTCTATTGAGGCCTTAACCTAGATGAATACTGATATTTCTACATAATCTCTATCCAAGAGGAGGAAGAGGTGAGACCATTCTTGAAGTGAGGCTACTAGTGGTAGATCACCCGCCCCATCTCACAATCACTCTCACCGCTATAAACATGGAGACTCTCACTCCTACTACAGGACCTACAACAATATTCCTCTTCTTGTACCTTCATCATGATCCCAAAGAGAGGGATAGGCTATATGCCTTTATTGCTTCAAGAATTTTTTTAATACATACATTGTTTTGAAATTATTTTTAGCTCATAGATGAGCATTTTGACCACACCTAGAGTGTGATGGAATTGTACATGAGACATGGATTTTATTATATACACATAAATACATCTCTTTTTGGTTCAACTATTTCATGTAAGAGTTGACTCAATGATGGTTTTCTTTTCTTATGTAGTCTTCGATGCTTATATGTTGGAGGTGACAAGGACTGAGAGGGGGGTGAATTATTCCCCAATAAAACTTTACACTTGTGCTTCAAACCCTAACCACACAATCTCAAGTAGATCTCATCAAAGCATATAGTCTTCTCAATGAAAGATACACAATGTAAGAACCAAAATGATAAACATATAAATCCACTTATATTGATATTGAAATCATATCCACACACTTATATAAATATTCAAATCAGATCACAAGAGTAATGCCTTCAACAAAGATCAACAAGATGCAATAAAGATGAACAATGTAGTCACATGAATATCCAAGAAGATATAATTCTTCCAAAAGTGATTACAACTCAATATAAGATCTGAATACACCTTAGAAACCTGAAAATTACATCAGCATGCTATGAAGATAACATTCAAGCACAAGCACCCAAATATGATATCCTTCTCCAACTCTCTCTCAAAGAAATAATACCAATTTAGCACTTGTTTAAATTATCCTCATGAAAAATCAACCATAATATGTCCTAGAATGATATTCCAGGTCTTTTGGGATATTCCCAAAGGTTTTTTCTTTTTAGAAAAAGGATTCTTCAAGATAATATAAATGGGTTTTCAAAAAGCTAGAAAAATATGCCCATAACTTCACTTTTACAGCCCTCTAAGTCTCAAATTCAAACTCAAATTTTTTTACCTCCTTTAGCTAAACCCATGCATCATAGAAAAATTATAAATTCAAATCATAATAGCCACAATTTACCTAAGTAGGTCGGTCTAACCTACACCATCATTTCATGTGCCAAAAATGGCTCAAAGCCACATGGGCACAAAGATAAAAATGCCCTTAATTCAAAAAAATCCTTATTCATGACCCATAAATCACCACACATGTTTAAATTAACATTTAAATATCATAAATGGTCACAATTAATATCAACAAATCAAATTATTTTGTTTAATGGGCCTAGTGCTCTTTGTATTTCTCAAAATTGTTGTTTCCTACACCCTTCAACACCTTTAAAACTTAATTTGATCACCATATCCATTATACTTAGACAAACCATTCCATGTGACAAATCAAAATAAATTTTAGAGCCTATAGAACACTTCTAATCAGGTTAGAAGTCATGAAACATGCTTCACTTCAAACCACATAAACATTTGCCTTCACCAGATCAACTTGCCAAAAATGTTGTTTCCAAAGGTTAGCTCATAAAATAATTTCTACATACATTAAATAACTCCAAATGGATTAATTTGATGAAAAATTCATCCCTATTCACATTTTATGTGATAGAAGGATAAAAAAATCCATATCATTCTTCAAACAATAGATGTTTGTCTTAAACTACAAAAAATATTCTTTCTCAAAGAAAGACCTGGAAACCATGTCAAATGACCTCATCATGAGGCAAGAAATATATTAATGAACAATATCTGAATCTACTTTCCAACACAACTTGCGTACTCTAAAAATCTACCTGTATCTCAAGTTATAGACATTTTACTAGACCCTACTATTTGAGATCCCAAAACTGCCCTTTGACCAGTCAACCTGTTTCGACCTCAAAACACCATGAAAATGTAATATATTTCCATAAAAATTCATATAAATCAATATCTACTTCCATTAATCATGAAATATGAATTTTACATGTTACTTATTTAGACCATCTTGTCCTAAAACCTCCTTCTTCGAAACTAATGTTTTATGTTGGGGCCCACTCATAACCATGACCTAAAAACTACATTTATGGAAATCCTTGAGGAATCCTACAAAGATAAAATGATCACATTTTCACTTGCAATCAAAACTAGGTTAGTATACTTAACTTTCTCATTAATCGCTTGCCTAGCTAGGGTTTAACTACGGTTTTAGATAACTTTACCTTCTTAACATTCATTCATAAAATATTGAAGATAAAATGACCTGATTATTTTTATGAAACCTTATAAACTCATATTAGAAGCATCCTTTAAAGGAAAAAGGTCTCACTCAAATCAAACTATTCACAACGAGCATTTGAAGTTGCACTTTGAGTTGGATTTTGCCTTGTTTTTCACCTTGTCTCACAAAATCAGTCATATCTGACAAAATACTCATCATGGGAACCTAAAATATTTCTTATAGAATCATCACTCATCCCTCTAACATCTCAAATTATCAAAATGATAATACCATATCCCAATCTTTCCAATCACTAAGACTTACCTATGCTTGCATGCTAGATCCTCATAGTGCAACTAGGGTCAACTGAAATAATGCAATAACTGAACATGAAACCTCTAAAAATGACCCAAACATACCTCATATTCCATGATATACCTAATTTCATGCTTCCATGAGCTCAAATGGCTCCAATACACTCTCACACCTCCAAGTTGTTATACATGTTCCCAATGAGAGTTTGTAACAAAGTGAACCAGATATAATTGTACCATACTACTTATATGAGTGTTCAATTACCCTCAAAAATTCTAGCCAACATGTCAAGATGTTTCCCAAACATCCGAGAAGATCATATTGACAAGATACACCTCCTAGGCACATGTATAGGCTTGCAAGAGCAAACACACCTCACTAAATCCCACTGTAATAGCTGATAATCATCTAAACCAAAGATGTTAGCACCACGAACAACATCATGAAATCATACGACAACATTTAATGTGTCATTAATGTGGTTTTTCATCAATAACAATGCCTATTAGGACTCATTCTAACATTATAATATCCAATGTTTTTACATGCTTCTTATGAATGTATGCAATGGATGACGAATATGTAATTATGCTAACAAAATGATTCTTTTTTTTGTTTTTGTATGATACTTATGATAAAAAATTATATTTATATACTTTGGTTTTCAAACAATACTTAGCACTTCTATTTTGTTGGCAAAATGTAATGAATGTGATATAATAAGAAAATAAACTCTCTCCACTCCTAACCCCACGCAACTAGTAAGATGCAAGGGATCAACATTGAGAGCCAAAAGGGATGCGAGTTATATGGTTTTGATGAATGAAAATGGTGATAAGAAGACAATATTTTGACAAATATCCAATTAGGAACCTACAGCTCAACCCTAAGCACAATTTACTACCTAGTTGAGAATGTGATTTGCATACAATTTTATCTAGACTTAGATCTGTGGATGGACTTTTTGATTGATAAAATTTGGTTTAAAGGATTCAAGTCTCTTACAACATACATCTATAATTCATTTTCTTGGGAATTTGATGTTTTTAAAGCACTTTTTATTTCCTAATTTATTTACAACTTATTAACTTGTTTGATAGGACCCCACACATCTTGTCCCATGCTACCAGTAAGAAACATGAGCTCATCACCAAGGACAATATATGGGTGAGTAAGGGAACTTACTTGTAGACACTAAAATTAGGTCACACTCCCCTTTGGTCCCTCGACAAATAAGAACCCTTCATCACATTCACCTAGCCATAGCCCCCTTCACCTCACTAATATTAATTTAATTAAATTAATTCATTATCCTCACTATATTTATTATTTAAATATCTTAATTTAAATAATATCCACACATACACTTCACTTAGACACCTCACCAAGCCAACTCACCCTAAAACCTATTCTTAGTAAGTTGCCATAACTAACTAAGACTTACCTAAACCCTAAAAATCAATGCCTACATTCTCTCTAACCACATTCCCGCATGCTTACAAGAAGCTCCCAGTCTAATCCGTGGGTTAACGGCATGAGATCCAAGGAAATCAAGAGGATCTCCCTAGTTTAGTAAACCTAGGAAATCCTACCTTGACCGATGTTGGTTACCCCTAACCATCATCGGTTAAGCCAGAACCACTGTCGGTTACCCTTTTAACCCCAAAACAACCTTATTCTCAAGGTTGGCAGAAGGTTGGAAAAATATTGGAAAATTTGGCGAACATTAGCACATTCCAGAGAGATATCACATCTTTTGAGAGAAAATTTCAGCGAGAACATGCATGCAAGGAAGGAGATCAAGCATCTTTTCCTGCACACTATCCCAACAATGAATGATCTGATCTAACCAAGCAAAGAGGAATGTACATATAGTCCATGCAGAAGCTTTCCTTCAGTTGGTGATCACCTGCAGCCTTCAAACCTCTCATCAGCACCTTCGTCCCTCACTCACAGGCATCTAGGACCAGAATCCAAGTAACTAAACATTATACTTCTTTGGTTCATTCTATTTCATCATTATATTATCATCTATTGTTTACCTAGCCACCCATTGACCTCCTCTCAACATTCACCCCTCCATATACCCATTTAAACCTCACCAAATCCTACCCAAATCACCCAATACCTCATCTCAACCAACCAAAGTCCTTTGTGTAATCACAAAGGAGACCTAAATCTCATTTTATGGCATTCCCAGAACTCCACAAGAATCACCGGTTACACCTAACCACCATCAGTCACCCTTAACCGACATCGGTCTTTGTATTTTTCCATACAACCTATAATAGTGACCTATCCACCTAATTCCCTCTCACCCTCATTCACCTGTGATCTACCTGAGACCTCTGTCAGACTGTCAGAGACCCAAAACCAGTTATTTGACCTTTGGATCCTATTCTAACCTAGCATGTTAGATTAGATCTATTTCTTATTGTGTTTTAAGTGAGATACCTAAATCATTTCGAATTACAATAGGTTTTACCTTATTTACCGCATTAAATTGTTTAAAATAGTGGACTAACAACCATCTAGGAAGTATCACACTTCTCGGATCTAGCATACGCTAGGCAGTTCACTGCATATATTGTTTAACTTTTTCTGGTGGTATTGCTTTGCATTACAAGTAGTTCCTGTTATCCAAAATTCACCCTCAAGGTAATTTTGATAACATGCATCAAATTATTCAGTCCCGAGCAAGTAGATTGATTCAAGGCCCAAATCATGTTTTTGGGGCCCCCTCGGCTTCTCTCTAACTCTCCCATCCAAGAAGAAATCCCAACAAGTTGAAAAAATGGAAAAAATGCAAAAAATAAGGTTGCAGGGTTGTTTTAAAGAATTTTGGGTCTAAAGGGTTTGGGTCATACCAGTTCGGGTCATACCGAGGTTCTTCGTACCAAGCTTGGGGCTGAAAAACAAAGAAAATCGGCTAAGTTGGACATTTTTGTCCCAGGCGGTCCGTGGGACAGTTGGGATGTCGGGATGTGAGGGACGCGAAAAGCCAAAATGGCTGAAAGCAGGGAAAATCATCAAGTTTTTGTTTCATGTGGTTTTGGGACAGCCGGGACAAAAGTACGCGAGGGACGTGAATTGACCGATTTGCCGCAAAGACGGTCCATTTCGAAGCGGTTCGAGATTTTTGTCATGGGACACCAAGACAAAAGTATGCATGGGAGGACGTGAGGGACGTGAAAAGGTGAAAGGGCCACAAAAGAGAGATAAGGAAGCCCGAATTGGCTGATGCGGGAGATATTCATCTCAGGGACAAATGGGGACAGAGTACGCGTGGGACGTGAATCGGCCGATTTTCTGAAATAGCTGCAATAAAGAAGAAAAGTCAATGTTGACCCATGAAACTTTAAATGGCCATAACTTTTGACTTCAGCTCCGATTTTCACAAAATTGGACTTTTCTCGAATGAGCACGCATGCCCGGCTTAATGCTCGAAAGGCCCGTCAAATGATGAAAATGCCTACTGCTTCACCCAAAATAGCTGCCCGCACTCGAAGGCCATAACTTTTGCATTTCTCAACAAATCACACAAAATTGGTACCGTTGGAATCGTGGCTCCGAGCCCGAAGCATAAAATCAAGAAATTCCAGATTTGATGAGAGATTGATTGAGATTTTTTAGAAAATGTAGCTGGGTTCATAATGTGTTTTATTTGGTGGTTGGGAGTGCAATTAAGAGGCATGGTCATCATTCTTTCTCTCACATTATTTAGCACCGGATAGTATGGGGAGCCTTTTGCAAAGTAATATATAATCATTTTACTCCATTTAATGCCTCTTAAAAGTGGTTGAAGGAAAGATTTTGGGATTTCCATTTTCCTTCTCTTTCCCTTCTTTTTTCTATAAATTGGAGTGTTGGGCTCATTGTAAAGGGGAGTTTTCAGATAGCAAAGCTCACAAAATCACTTTGTGAAGCTAATGTGTTGTAAGCCCTTTTTGTGGACTCCTTGCATGGTGATCCGGGCCCTTTTCTTGTAATCGAATGAATTGTGCATATCGGGAAGCAATAAAATATAAGTTTGTGGATGCATCTTCCCCTGCTTCTGTGTTTTCTTACATTCTTCTTCCCAAGTCAAGCTTGATTACAAGAATATTATGTCTATTATTATGTTCATGCAGGGATCCATTATCATTGTGTATGTTTGAAATATTGTTGTGAATGCATTTTTGCTAGATTATGGAGAACTGTCATCACCTCTTCTAGTGTGCACTTTGCTTCTGTATATTTCACGCATTTGAAGACTACTCTCACACCCTCCTTTTCTGGTGTATCACCACTTTAGTGTAGGCTTTCATTTTATGCATTCTCTCCCCGGTCCCTTGGAAATTTAGTTAGAATAGTTATTTTCCCCCAAGCATTAGAGTAGATTGTGGCAGGTAGTTTAGGAGCAAGAACTAGCTTTCTCTGGAGGTCTATCTCAAGTAGCAAGTCCCACAACTTGGAGATAGTACCCATGTTATCCAATCACACCGTGAGTTCAAGTATATGCACTTGTATAAATAGAGGGGTGCTGTGATTTGGTGATAATAGTTCCTCCTAGGCAAAAGGAAGCTCTCACAATCAGCCATGTGGATTCAAGTCATACGCGCGTAACAACCCATCAACCAGATTTGAACATGTATTCCTCCTACGCCTGCTTACCCTATCTGTTTCGTCAATACTTCAAAGAAACGATCTAGAATCAAGTGAAACATTTTGGCATGCTCAGTGGGACCCATCCGGGGTTCCTTGCATATCATTCATTCCTAGGAAAACTTGTTTGTTTGTTTCCTTCTAAAAAAGCATACACATTAATTTTCTTCCTTTGTAACTCCACCTTTTCTTTCTATTTTCTCTAAAGGAAACTTTTCTTTTGGTGTAATTAAAAAGAACCATTTCTTCATATTTTCTGCATTATAGTGAAAGAACATCCCTCTTCCTCTTCATCTTATTATGTCATTCAACTTCACACTTCGATTTGGGCTTAAAAATAAGTGCATTGCATTTTGATTTATCGCATTAGCTCACATTAATTGAGGGAAACCTATACACTGGAAGTCATGACCAGCTGATGGTTGATAAATGAATAGTAGAAAGCACATCTCTCTCTCTCTCTCTCTCGAGTCTTGCCAAATTGCACAAATTCAAAACAAACACATATTATTAAACAACATCTTTCCTGGGAACACCACAATAATCGCATTGATCTCGAGGATTGATGTACTCCCAACTCACCGCTCTATTGAGTCATACATCAGAGTGAAGCCCACCCCACCATAACATACCTGAAACCTCACCTTTTAGATCTCCTTCTTTGTAGGAAGCCATCCTCACCAAAAACTCTATTTCACAATTCATGTGTCAGTCCTTAAATAGCATAAGCTAAACAAACATAATAGAAAAGGCACTCATATGAGCACATTTTTCTTAGTGTTTCGCTTGGCTTGCTTTGCGTTTTGAGGTGAGAGATCATGTTCTTCATTTTCTTGTTCATCCTTGCATGCTCCTCATCACAACTGGTGTATTCCGGCTTCACTTGAGTGTTCCTAGACCATATTATCATCATTCTTAGAATTCTGGGTCTGATTCCACATCAGATTTTAATTCACAACCACTTTTCTTTCATCATTGTTTCAATTTCACAGTAACCGTCATCGGTTACCCTCTGACCGTCGTCGGTTATACCCAACCGACGTCGGTTCTAGGTCCTTTTGTTAACCTACCCAAAAGGACATTTTATTCATTTTCTTCCACTTTTCACAGTTCCTTTTCACTGTCATCATTCCCATTGACATTGTAAAACACCATCAGATTTGGCATACCTATCAGATTTGACCTTCTACCTAGTTTTTCACTCACTAACCATTTTCTATAGTGACCGGCAACGGTTACCCCTGATCGGTGTCAGTTTTCCCTAACCGGCATTGGTTAACCTGATTCACTTTCCAACCCACATTTGGTACCAAATACACTTTTGCCACCAGATTCACCTATTCCTGTTGTTTTTTGTGTCATTTATAGAGAAGCAAATTTCTTACTACGATCAAGACTACTTCACATGGTGCTGACCCAAAGACAAGCAAGCATACTCATATTTTATGTCGCTTATCAACCACTCCCACCTAGTCCTTCACCACCTTCCATTTTATCACCAGCCATGGATCCCATCTAGCCTATCACTATCACCACCGGAGATGAGGAGTTCACATGACTCCTTGACCAAAACTCTAATGCTTTGTATTTTTACCTTTCCCACTCATCCACTCGAGATGCCTTAGGTCAGTTGATATACGTCATGCCCATATCTATCCCCCGACTCTCACTCCTACTCCCACATTAGCCCCATCTCGACACTCGTGCTTCCCGCATTTACCTTACTCCCAAATTGTTTCTTCGCAGCTAGGTCCTATACCCACTATGATTGTCACACATCTTCCACCTCTATGGCACCCGCCACATCCACCATACCTTCAACGACTACCCAAAATGCAACCTCATCCACCCCTAATGTCTCACACATACCCATAGCTACACTACCACCTCCCATGTCGGTGACCCCTACCCCTTTTCAAAACGTGGTCCTTTCCATTCCACAATCGTTACCCCCATTGCCACTAGGGCTACCATGACCCTTCCACCTCCATATACATACTATCAGCCACCTCCCGTTTCATTTGTTATTCACTTAGGGTACGTACCCCCTATTTCACTACCTTCTTCCCAATCAACCTACATGGCAGCACCATACACTAGAGTGCCACCCCTATTATATGCCCAAAACCAACCCTCTCATGCTACAAGAGGCACCCAATCATCGCAACCTACCAATGACCTAATCAAATTGATGTTGGATAAGATGTAGACATTAGAGGCATTAGTTTCTGGCTCCCACAACACTCTCACCTATGACGAGATTTGCAACGAGCCCATCCACCCATCCATTCCTATCCGCCCATACCCCATGCATTGGGAAATGCCTAAATTCAATCGTTTTAATAGCAAAGAAGACCCGCAACAGCATTTGCGGTCGTTCAAACACAGGTGTTATCTGATCGCTCACGATGATGCCTTACTCTTGAGAACCTTTCCCATGTCCCTCACTGGACCTACATTAGATTGGTATAGTGGGTTACCTAGACAATCTATTTTCTCATTTATTAGATCATTTCTCCATCAATATCATCAAGAAGGTTACCATGACTTACCTATACTCCATGTCAAGATGAGGACTAATCTATCACATATTTTTTCACTCGTTGGCATAGCCTCGATCAATCAACTCACCTTCCAACTTCCACAAATGGAAGTCATCAAGCTCTTCACATGGGCTTGTGCCGGACATATCTCACCAACCTACAGTCCGAAACCTTCCGAACATTCAATGAAGCATTCACTATGGCATGAAAGTTAGAGATTTGGGCCATCGAAGAGAAGAAAATCCAATTACGCAATAAGAATTCAGCATTCAAGTCGAATGATACCTCTTCTTCTTCCAAACCACAAAATAATTATTCAAAGGCTAAGGGCACCGCTAACATAGTGGTACTCAAGGCTGGCCCAGCTCATCCATCAAATCAGCTACCCCCTCATCTAATCTCTCACCTGTCTAGACTTTTCAATTTAGATGAGAGCAATGGAAATACACCCCAATTGGGGAACCTTACTCTTATATCTTAGAAAAGCTTATCAAAGTTGGAGCCATCACTCTTCCACCCATAAAACCACACACTGGTTTTAACCCTACTCGCCCCATGCCCACATGGTATAAAGAACATGACTTCTATAACTATCATCGAGTAAAGGGTCATAGTGATGGAAACTGCATCACTTTCAAAAATATTGTCTAAGAAATGCTCGAGAAAGGTGAGTTAACCGTGGATAATCCTAATGCACATGCCAACCAAAACCTACACATCTTCAAGAAACCATTTCCCAACCATGCCCCTTTGTCTGATCAAACCGATGAGACCTCAACTCATGATACCCATACCCACAAGGTCCATGCTATCTTTAATGACATACCTATCACCTCCCAATTACCTCACATTCCTTCCATAGAGGAAATCCTAGCCCGAAATCCTCCTTCCGCATCAGAACCAACCTCCCATGTTCCTTCACCCATAGAGGAACATCTTTCATCTCCTTCATCACCTATGAAGGATTCTTCCACTAACATTGAGACCATCTCACCTTGGCTTCTCCACTTAGAGAACTTTTACCCACAGTACCTCCTCCACCCATAGAGGAGCACCCATTACCTCCTCCACCCACAAAGGAGCACCTATCCATTCCTCCACTTGTAGAGGAGCTTCCATCACCTTCTACACCTACCATAGACCCAGTTGAGATACCTTTGCCTCTTGGTGAGCATTCTCCATCCGCTACCCAAAATCTTGCAGACCTACTTTTAGCTCTCTTACCCATGGAAGCTGAAGCTAGCCAATTTCCCATCTCTAAGACACATTTTATGAGAATTTCCATTAGGTCCTCATCAACTCCACCTACAGACGTGTCATTCTTACATTTGGCTAATCACTTAGATTATGTGGATAGATCCTTACTATGGGGACACCTTTTTCTTTCCCCGCCTCAACACATATGTAGAGGTCACTTACCGATACCTCTAATATCTACCCAAAAGTATTCCGATCAATCAAACCGAGAAAACTACATCTATCACAACTCCTTCCACGACAACTATCATAGCTCAAACCACACCCTTACCCATAGCCCAATGCATATCTAAACCCAAACCCACACCTATGACATCATCCTTGACTAAGCTTATTACATCTTTAGGGGTCACCTAGACTACCAGCCTTACACATCCACCTATCAAACTAGATTTAGCTACATCCTCCCCAGAAAACACCACACTTACTCCAACACCCAAATAGAAGCACCAAACCCATAGAACTCATACCCATTGCACCAATCACACCTACACTTGTCCCATCCATCTTAGGATCTCAGCTTCCCAACATGGTCAAGAAACCTCCACCCATCAATAAACCAAAAACACAACAACCCATTCCTTCCTCACAAACCTTTAACCTACCCAGACACCCAACATGACTTACACCCACACCGTAATATATTTACCACCCATACCTCTAATACCCTCAGCTATTACTTCACTACCCACTACACTTCAATCGTCTGTCTCTCACACCCCAAGCATGACCCGTCATCTACCTTCATAACACCCCCGTTATCCCCATGGGTAACTCACCCTCTTCCCCCATCTGATTTTCCTTCTAGACCTTGTACACCCATATCACCTTTACCCAAGAAGGTGCAATCCAAAAACAAAATTCCACTACCCCATGATAAGGTAGTCAAAACAACCACACACCCTCCTACCCATTCACCTACTATACCCCTACCTAAACCAACACGACCGACACCCAAAACCATGCCAGCACCCAAACCCATAGCTCGACCCACTCCTCCTCTTCCAAAGACTATTCCTCGACAATCAACCACACCTACACCCAAACCCACGTTCACTTCCCATTGCGATCCACTAGCAGGGTCCTATGCCAAAATTTTAACCAACCTCTTTGAGACTTCTATCATCACATTACCACCACTCAGACCTTATGACCCCCTCAAACCCAAGACAAAAGGGTTTGATGATACTAAAATTTATGCATACCATCATGTGCCAGGGCACGATGTGGAAATACAAGACCTTAAAACCTTCCTTATCTAGTTGTGTCCTCCTGAAGCCAACTTTGACATTGATGACCTTCTCGACGAGGATCCTACTTCACCGACACCCATTCCCACACTGCCCACTCAACAACCATAACCTCCACCCTCACATCTCCTAGATCCACCCCCAAGATTTGAAATTAACATGGTTCGCATCAAAGAATTTGCCAAACCTCCACCCAAATTTCGTTGCCCCCAACTCACCTCACAGGTTTTTTTTTTTTCCTCCGATAGGTTTTTTCCCATCGTGTCATTATACCATTCACCCTACACCTTCTTCATTTGCTAACTCCCCTCGAGATCAACATGATACACGTCACTACACATGTTCAAAAGGATAAAGGTAAAGAAAAGGCAACCGACCCACCAACAAATCCTACACCCAACATACCATCAAAGCACCCATACCTAATATCACTATCCACATTCCCCATGTACCCCATTTCTAATGGTGTCACACATCGCATCATGCTCAAACAATTACACCGGTCTCCCCTCAAAATGTCCCTATATGACCTCATCCAAACCTCGGAATCCCATCGTTAAGCTCTCATGGAGGTTCTTCAATCTATTGAGGTTTTACCCAATGACCCTACACCCATAGCCTCCATTATCACACCCCATCATGTAGCCTCTCTCACCAAATTACCACCTTCATCTTTGCCCCACCCTATTCACCAAGTGGCCTCCCTTAGCTTCTCAGAGGAAGAGATCGCACCACACTAAAATGATGACCCGAACCCATCCCTCTTCATCTCTATCCACATCGATGACATACGGGTATGCCATGTGATGATTGATGGGGGTGCTAGAATTAACATCATTTCATCCCATGCATTCACTCAAATGCACATACCGCAATTACATGCATAAACATCATGTCATGTTGCATTCATTCAATGATGCTATCACCTCTACACTAATTGTGCAGCACCGTTATCCTCCATGTTCGCATGGGCCCCCACACTATTCCAGAATTGTTTTACGTTTTGGAAGGGGAATTCCAATATAACTTGTTGCTTGATGGAACCTAGATTCATGTCATGGGTTACGTTCCTTCCACTTTACATCGTTGTGTAAAGTTGAACACGAAGGAAACACTTTTACCATTCCAAATTTGACCCCTCGCCCTTCAAAACATGCAACATGCTTTACTAACCAAATGATGTGCTCATACCTATTAAGCCATCTACCTCCACAACCGCTGCCTCTTCACCTACACCTCCACTTACCAATACAAATATGCTATGTAATGCCAGCTTCAAACTACCACTTGAGACCAAGAAACAAACTAGGATTAGCTAGGAAAATTACGGAATAATTTTTTTTTATTAGAGTGTTTACAAAGAGGGTTACAAGATCACAGTTAGCACAAACCAGATAAGGATTAACAAGTAAGACTGACTTGCAACAATTACTTCAAGCAACTAATATCAATAAGGCACAAGGTCAAAACAAGAGGTTAAATTCATCACTTAGGTTAGGAGAGTGAAATCTCACTCATCTCTGCCCTAACAGGCTTACAGGGTTCAACTTGATTTTTCACACACTTAGAGCCATCAAAAATTTCCTAAATCATGCCCATTGGATAGGAAATTCTCTCACCTTTCCAACCATATAAATAAGTCCTCCTAAATCATTATAAGTCTCAAGTTATGGCCCAATGGAGTTTTGGGAGAAATTTTCCGAGGAGTCCGTAGGCTTAGGGAGAAATTTTTTCCTTGAGCGAGTCAGGGAGTGGGGAGAAAAATTGAGAATTTTCCTCCTCAAGCGTAAGGGTGCAAAACACCTCCGTGCACCCATAGGTCTAACAGGGAAGACACGTGTCGCTTCCTGATTAGTGCAGGTGAATGTGGAGCGGCGGAGCATTTTAGGTTTTGGATTTTTTAAGCCAAAAGCCCAAGGGTGGAAATGGGCGTGCGCCTCTGCCAAGGAGAAACCCATGCCATGTGTCAAACACCTATTGGTCCAGGGGGAGATTGCGGACTAACAGGGAAAAAAGGGAAATTGAGATTTTACGAGTTAAAATCTCAAAGGAGAAAAGATCTCCATGCTCCCGCCAATGTCCAATTTTCCATGTGTCAGCATGTGATTAGACAGGGGCCGACGGGTCACAGGGGAAAATTAGGAATTTTTCCCAAGGTTAAAAACAAAATTTCCCAAAGAAAAATTTTCCTTCATACCTCCGACCTCACTCAAAAGGCCACATGGCGTAGCTATTTAAGGTTTTGTGCCAAATGAGTTTTAAATTCAAAAGACTTGCACGGGCCTACGCATCCACTAGGACACGTGTTAAGACCTCATTCACTGCGCAAATGTGTGGGGCCGCAGAGAGGAAAAGTGAAAATTTTCCAAAGGAGTTAAAAGGTTAAGTTTTCAATTTTATTTTGTGCACCCACCGAGCCACGTGTCGGCATGTGTTTGGTTACAGGCCGCGGGTCATGCGGGGAAAAAGGGAAATTTTTCCCAAAGTCAAATTTTCAAAAAAGTTCAAGTTTCAAAAGGTCTCGCCTTCCAAATTTCCATGTGGAAACATGTGATTGGTTATGAGGGTTGTGGGGCCACGAATTTTTGAGGAAATGTTTCCAAAGGTTAAATTTTAATTTTTATATAGTTAGATTAATTTTTTGGATGGCCATTTTGAAGTAAAACTTCAAATGGCCATAAATTTTGATAGAGAAGTAAGTTTTGGGAAAACAAGGACTTCCCTAAAGCTCTCAGAGTCCTCTTTATAAAGAAAACACAAATTTTGTATTTCGGTGAAGTTTCAAAGTTCAATTTTAAGAAATAGATCTACAGGCTTTTAATATTTGAACTCGACAGCTTTTTAACTTATAATTTTGATAAAATTTGAACTCCTTCACTCATCATATCAAATGACATGGAGGATCAAGATAGGGAGTATTTAGAGTGTTTTAGTGAAGTCAATTTGTCCAATTATTCAAGTTTGCATTTTTTCGCACTAGATGAGAAAAACGACCGTGCAAGCTCCAAATTGAATCCTATTAAGTTTTGGAGGTTCATTCTTGACTATTAGAGTGAATTAGAGTTCCTTAGGTCTTCCTGAATGTGAATTTCAAGTTTCAAAACTTATTGTTGAGTATAAGTCTGAACTGCTCATTTTTAATAAAACATGGATTGCCAGAATGAAGTTTTAAATCAGTGAACTGTTTCTTTTAAGTCTGCATGCCAATTTATCATTTAAAAGTGTGTATAGTTTCTAATTGGTGTCATATAATTGCTTATTAAGTATTCTATGCAATTCTAAGTTAGATTACAGTTCAGATTTCAATTTCAAATATGCATCTTGCAAGGAATACAACATTGTCTATCATTTCCATGCATTCTTTCTTTTCTTTTTAATAGCAATCAACTTTCAATAATAATTCAAATCAATTGTGCAATACACTTTTACAACTTTCCTTTCTATTTGATTTCAAAATATAGTTTACAAGATACATATACATTCTACTCATACACATTTTATTTTCACACAGAGATATCATTTCAAAATAACGCAACTCCAATTCAGAACAACAATACAAATTTGAGAAAGGAATGTATTTCTTTTATTGATTTCCAACAATAATTAACAGATTATTTCTTCCTTTAAATTTCAATATGCAATTTACAAAATGTATGACATTATTTTCCAAAATAGAGAATAGAATAATAAATCTTTACATTTCCCAATGAATCTCAATCTTTTCCTTTGCATTACAAATAATAATACAATTCATCCACTTCAAATGGGAAGATAACAATGAAATTTCTCAAAGGAAGGGACTGTCAAACTATATTTTCTTCAAGCTCCAAAACAACAACATGCTAATTTCTTCACCTTTTCATCTTGATCACAACAAGGAAGGGGGAAAGGCAACACTCTCCACCCAACCAAGACATCCAATGGGAAAGGAGAAGCCATCTTTCCCCATTGGCCCCCGAGCCCCAACCATATTGGAATAGAGAATGAACATCAACACATGGTAACAAGGCTTCTTTCACAACAAACAACATTCACATTGCATATAACATTAATAAAATACATAGTCCAACAAGACAGCAGTTCCCAACTACATTTGCAAACATACACACAATACATGGGCTTGATCAAGCAAGCCATCAAGAGCAAGAACTATGGGGAACTCCTTATGCCTCCCAATTTGGAATTGGGCATCCACCAAATGCATACCGCCAATAAACACATCAAACCCATAAACCTTATATCTCCCAACCCTCCTTATGCCCCCCCCCCCAAGTTTATCCCTTATGCCCCCATAGTAAGAAATGCAAGCAGTTTCTTTTCCAAGGTGGATCCCAAAACCAAAACTCCTCCTCAATAAAAAAGAGTGCCACCGCAATCCCTTATGCCCCCAAATGAAATCCCCATAGCCTTCTCCTACACCTTGCCCTAAGCATTCTACCCAACCAGCCAAGAATACAAAACACATTCACCATTTCATTCATGCAAGAAAAGGGAAAAACAACATTTAAAAAGGACAAGATCCTACCTCTCCATTATGGAGTTTGTTTCCAAAAATAGCAAGCTCTTCAATGACCAAAAAGCAGTCCAAGAATAGCAACACCAAGCATGCAAATGAATTTTCCAACTCTCTCCACAAGTAAGACTCCAAACAACAATAAAAATTTGACCAAAAAGGAAGAACAAAGTTTCAACAACCATAAACAAGAGAAGAATTCGAATTTTAAAGGAGAGGGAGGGAGAGGATGATGTGGATTCCAAGTGGGATGCCACATCATTCTTACTCAACCCCAAAAAGAGAAAGTCAACTTCACAAATAATCACATTAAATGGAGATGACAATCAACTTACACACTCAAAATTAACCCATACTTTAACAAGGATTGAATTAAAAACTTGTAAGGGAAGTGCAATAAAAACTTACACATAGTTATTTCAAAATACAATTAAAAAGTCTAATTTTGACTTCAAAACCATAGGTATGGTTGGTGAGTGATTTTAAGAGGTGTGGGACAAGTATAACTTGTCCCATAAGCATCAAAATGCAGCCCTCAAGGACAAATTCGAGTTCCTTTGAGGATGGAGTGTTCTACACTCCAAAATATGACTTACACAACTTACACATCACTTACACATTCTTACAACATGCATTAATATCTATGACTTCATTTATTACATTCTTTTGACATAATGATTTATTTATTTAACACATGATTATATATAACATAAACCCAAATCAATTAACAACTAATGAAAGGGGTAACACATCACAAATAAAATACATGCAAACATAATAAAAAGAAACACATTAAAGTAATACAAGAAATCCCTTGGTCACATTTTAAAGGTGATTCCCCCCATGGGAATCCCTAAAAAACACAACATACAAACAATTACAGTTGCCATGGTGACCTCATTGAATTCATTCAGAATTCTAATATGGTTGGTCTCCAGTCCCCTGACATTGTTGTGATATTTTAACCTACAAAATAACAATACCTCCTTCGGCCTCGTGTCCATATCGAACATCCAAAATGATATAAGCAATATCTCAAAATCATCTAAACACACAAATCACAACAATATCATTAATTCAACATTATCATTTTTAATTAAATAAATCAACTATATCATCATCAAAATCTACCATACCGGATCTACTCAAATATCCAATATCATAAGTCTAAATCAACATCTATAATATGTCCATATCACAGTAGTATATCATCAACCACATATAGAAATGTCTCTAGTAATCATCAATCATAATAATCGAATCCAGGATAAATACTAATCCATGATCTAACATCTAACCACCATACTAAAACAAAACATAGTAGTGTCCATAATATGATCAATAGTATCAAAATTAGTATAAAAAAGTGTCAAAGGGAAGTGGGAACTACACGCTTTTCTACCACACATATCTCCTCCATTCCTACCGCTACCATAACCTCCACATATGGCCCATCACCTTCCCAATCTGTAACTCTACCTCTCTCGCATCGACCTCCGACACAACATCCATTCCAACTACCTACATACCAACCACTGATCCCTTGGAAGGTGTTTTTCAATGCCTCACTCTGGGGGAGTACCACCTATATAGTGTCAACACATTCCTTACTCCACAAGAGTATGGAAGTCTTCACCAACACCCTCATTACGATCATCGCATTGGAGAACACCTCCTCTATGGTCCTCCTCACCTTCGTACTAGTCTCACCTATGGGGGACTTGATACTACCACTTACACACCAAGAACCACCACAAACTCACCCCTTTTCCGCTGACTTCCAATCACTTACCAATCATTGTTTCACCCACACCTTCCTACACCGATGTGCATGGAAGGGTTTTGGTTTTGGCTTTTATGAGAAAGGCCACCATACCATTATTCCATGTACCACCTGAAAACATAACAACCGTAGTGGTATCGGTTTTCCTGAACCACCTACCAAACAGCCCTCATTGAACTCATTAAGGACACTAGCTCTTCTCCACCTTCTTCACCCGCTCCACCTTCATCACCACCCTCACCAACGGAGTCAATGGATCCTGAATCTATCCCTCCTAATTTTTTTTTCATAAACACCATTTCCTTGGGGCCTCTAACTTATCAACATGAGTTCAAGGCCCTTCCACTCTTCCCTTCCTGTATCCCAAAATGATCGATGATGATACACCTTCAATTAACGTCATTCAATGTCAAGATGATGAATCTATACTCACCTACCTTGGTGTAGAAGACTCATATATTCATTGGTCATTACCTTCTGAGACATAAACCATGTTAAATGAATCGACTATCGAGATCAACATTCATACTCAGGATGACCCACACATCCTAAAGATTAGATAATCTTTAGATGCGCTGAATAGGAAGCCATCAATTTTTTTCTCAAAGATCATAACCACACATTCACTTGGTCTTATGAAGACATGCTCGGTATTGACCCCACCATAGTGGTCCATAATATCTTAACCATTCCCGATGCCAAACCCATCAAATTAAAGCCGAGGAAAATACACCTCATATTTCCTTCTTGTCAAAGAAGAGATTCAACGTCTTCTTTTTGTTGCCTTCATATTACCCATCAATTATCCTCGTTGGATTTCTAACATTGTCCCTATCACTAAGGTGACAGGGAGACTTTGCATTTGCATGGACTTCCATGACCTCAACCTAGCATGCCCGAAAGATGACTTTCCCTTATCCGGTATTGATCAATCAAGTTGACTTTACCGCTGGTCATGGGATGTTATCTCTCATGGATGGTTTCTTGGGTTATAACAAAATTTGGTTTCCCTGAAGATCAACACAAGACCTCATTCATAACCCCTCGGGGACCTTCTCGATATCAAGTCATGCCTTTTGGCCTTAAAAATGTTGGTGCCACATATCAGTGGGCTATGACTTACATCTTCCATGACATCATGCATCACATATTGAAAGATTACGTGGATGATCTCTTGGACAAATCTAAATGCGGCTCTAAGCACCTTACCATCCTCAAAACCATCTTTGATTGTCTCATTAAATATTGCGTCTGACTTCAGCCTAAGAAGTGCGTCTTCGTGGTTCTCTTAGGAAAGCTCCTAGGATTTATTGTTTCCCTACATGGTATAGAAGTTGACCCTACTAAAGTCAAGGCCATTCTTGAAATGCCTCTACCTACTAACCTTCAACAACTCCATATCCTATAAGGCAAGTTACAGTCTATTCACTGTTTCATTTCACAATTATCGGATCGATGTCAACCATTTCATCATCTACTCAAGAAGGATGTCTCCTTTAAATGGGATGATGACTACCACAAGGCTTTTGAGGCCATAAAACAATACCTTCTCCAACAACCTGTACTCATCCAACCTAAATAAAATCAACCTTTCTACCTATACATATCAGCTACCAATCATTCCTCGGGAGCCATGGTCGCTCATTGCGATGAACAACATCGGGAGTAGGTAGTTTATTATATAAGCCGTACCCTTTTGGACTATGAAACCCGATACACCCATCCCAATTTTTTTTTATCCTTAGTTTTCATTGCCACCAAACTCTGTCATTACCTACTCAACCACAAAACCTATGTTGTGACCAACACTAACCCCTTACACTTCATGTACATAAAATCTTATGAAAATCAGCATGCCACACGATGGCTTATGCTTTTAGTGAACCTAAACCTCAAATTCATTCATCAAAAGTCCATCAAGGGCAAAGCTATCACTGACCAATTGGTCAACACACCTATTTCCGGGACCAAACCTCTAATTTTGACTTTCCAGATGAGTCAATTGCTAACCTTTCTGGATGAACCCCTTACCAAACGACACTCTTCTTCGATGATTCCAAGTGTCAGTGTGGGGGTGGGGTTGGTATTATCCTCATTCCCCTTAATGGTGAGCCCATGCCTTTGTCATTCAAATTAGATTTTGAATGTACCAATAATATTGTCGAATACGAAGCACTCGTACTAGGTCTCCAAGCTACCTACGCCCTAGATGTCAAATCAATCAACATCTTTGGTGATTCTCATTTAGTCGTAAACCAAGTCAATGGTATGTACCAATGTCGTAACGAGATACTTCAAAAGTATAAACATCATGTAGACATACTTTTGAACACCTTTGATTGTTACACCCTTCAAACCATCCCACGTTCAAACAAAAGTTTACGTGATACCATGGCCTCGCTTAGCTTCCCAAATACCCACTTCACCCATCGATTCTATAATCTTTGTCAACATACAATGACTCCAAACACCTTATTATTTACCTCACAATGTTTACTCAATCAAAACCACTACCCCCGACATGAGTGACCTTTGCTATAAACAATACTCACTACATTTCTCTCTCCATCTTACCTCTTGATCTCACCCATAATGCACAACGTTCCTTCCTTAAAAATTTCTCTCGTTATGTCATTTTGGGGTCCTCCTCTATAAGTGTGGCTTTAACGGTATTCTCTTAAGATGCCTCACACATTCTGAAATTCCTTATACCATTAAGGAAGTTCATGATGGCATATGTGGAGGTCACTTCGGGCCTTGCTGCTGCTAAGCGTATTCTCCGCTGGGATATTATTTGCTAACCCTTAACCATGATTGTTGTGACTACGTCAAACATTGTGTAAAATTCCAACAACATTCCAATCTTCATCATACACCTAGTCATGCCTTACAGGTCACTCGAGACCTTTGGCCCTTCTCTCAATGGGGTTTGAATCTTGTCGGATAAATCAATCCTCATTCTTCCCAGCGCCATTAATGGATCATCACTACTACTGAATATTATACAAAATGGGTGGAAGCCATACCACTCATCTCTAAGGAAGATGAGAAAATATGTGAGTTCATCAATCATCACATCATTTGTCACTTTGGTGTTCCACATCGCCTCATCACTGACAATGGAAAACAATTCAAAAATAAAACATTGCAAAAACTTTGTGACGCCTTTGGCATTCAACTTAGTTTCTCATCACCTTATTACCAACAAACCAACGGCCAAGCCAAATCCACTAACAAAACCCTCAACAAAATTCTTATGAAAGTGGTTGACAATATTGGGAAGGATTGGCATACACACATTCCTTTTTCCTTGTGGGCATACCGCATTAGTATTCACACTTCCACTGTGGCCAAACCCTTTTCTCTGGTTTACGGTATAGAGGTAGTTCAGCCTCTCAAAGTCTAGATCCCCTCACTTCACATATCTCCCCATGACATTCTCAAGGATGATGAATTTCATCGACCATTTAGCATAACTAGATTTATTAGATGAATGTCATCTTAATGCTTTGGATCACCTTCAAGTTTACCAAAAACATATCAAATGTGCCTACGACAAATGTGTCCATGAACGAACCTTCCAAGTAGGTGACCTTTTCCTGAAAGAAAATCAATATGTAACCAAAGTAGATAAAAGTAAACGAGGAAAATTTTCTCCTAATTGGCTTGGACCATACATCGTGACTCATACCTATGGATCAGGTGCTTATTGTTTATCTTCACTCGATGGTAAACCTAAACCTGAGCCCCTTAACACCTTGCATCTTTGACCATTCTATTGTTGATTTGTAGCCCTACCTCACTTTTTATCTCTTTCCATGCTCGTCCCTTGAGCACTATTCACTCCATACACCTCACTAACGATTAAACAAGAATCATGTGAGTACCCGTCACATTTATCTTCTCTTGAATATGTGTACCACGGTGCTGCACATAGCATGATTCTCATGGATACTTTTTGTCTACCTTTAGATGAGATCCCATGGTCATTTCACCTTGCATTTTGAACAAGATTCTTATTCTCCACCTTGGTCTTGTCCATGACTTCAAAGACCTCACATGGGACCAAACTCCTTTAGTCAAACTTCTACTAAAAATATGATGACTCCTTCAAAAGGACATCTTCCTCTTGAAAATTACTGCTATAAATGGACTACTCCCTCAAAGGATAGCTATGTAAAGCTCTTGGCAAAAAAATGAGAGAAACCGAAGCTTCCCACATCAATCAACTTCATGAAGACCTCAAGGAGTTCAATTAGACTTCCCGCATCAATCAATCTATCTCAACTATAAGTCAAAACACTCAACCTTTTTGTCATGGACTTTCCCATTGTGATCTAGGTTCTCTTGCTCGAAATGCATGCTACCTATACCATATAAAAATTAACTACCTTTCACCCTTCTTACCATTCCCACTCTCATTTCCTATTGCCTCAAGGGACTTCTTGGAACTTAGACATTTGGTGATCATGTGACTACTTTTCACCGTAGAATAGTCCATCATGCAATGTCTTTAGGGTCTTACATTCATCACCTCTACCAAGGTATGATCTACTCGGTATGATCCTACCCAACCAGGTGGTTTTATTGCCCCCTCTTATCTTTTAACCATATTTGTTTACGTTTTTATTATCTTATATAGGCCATGGTCCTCGACGCTTACTTTTGGGGTAATATTCTTCTTTTGCCACAATCACCCTCACCCGCACATTGCCTTATGTTTTACCCCTTTACCCTACCCCTACCTCCCTTTTTTCCCCACCCAACCTTCACCCTGATCATTTACCTCACCTTTCCTGACCTCATCATTTACTACCTCCATTTGTCCTCCTTTGGGGACTCATTATTTTACCCCTACCTTGGCCTTACCTATGTCGTGACCTAGATATTTATACCTGGACCATCGCTAGCAACCTTTGACCTCATGTGTTCGTTATACCTTGCAACAACACTCTGCTAACTGTGTTATTGACCTAATGACCTTACCTAGCCTATTGCCATGATCGCTTATCTTGACCCTACCTTTGGTGTACCGTAACATACCTAAACATTCCCGCACCTAACCTATGTTGTGTTTCCTAACCATATGATATACCTTAGATACTGGAATCACTTCAACCTTATTTGGATCAACCTATCAACCTTAGATGATGTAGAGATTGCTTGCTCTTCAACATGGTAGCGTGCTTCATTTTATACTTGTGTGTGTGTTTGACTGTTGCTACCTTTGACCCAGACCCATTACCTAGATTACCTAAGTAGACCTTTCAAACTTTCTTTTCCCCCGTACCCACCTACCTCTTCCTCACATTTACCTTTTATCAAACCACTCACCGATTCTTCCTTTGGCCTTGTCAGTTCCTAGTTTGAGGGGGATCACCTTCACTCACACATGGGGCAACCACATCTTATTTTTGTTAGCATCACTTACCAATACAAGCTATGCAATAAAAAGGGGAAAAATATAGACACTAAAATTAGGTCACACTCCCCTTTGGTCCCTTGACAAATAAGCACCCTTCATCACATTTACCTAGCCATGGCCCCTTTCACCTCACTAATATTAATTTAATTAAATTAATTCATTATCCTCACTATATTTATTATTTAAATATCTTAATTTAAATAATATCCACACATACACTTCACCTAGACACCTCACCAAGCCAACTCACCCTAAAACCTATTCTTAGTAAGTTTCCATAACTAACTAAGACTTACCTAAACCCTAAAAATCAATGCCTACATTCTCTCTAACCACATTCCCGCATGCTTACAAGAAGCTCCCAGTCTAATCCATGGGTTAATGGCACGAGATCTGAGGAAATCAAGAGGATTTCCTAGTTTAGTAAACCTAGGAAATCCCACCTTGACTGATGCCGGTTACCCCTAACCATCGTTGTTAAGCCGAATCGCCGTTGGTTACCATTTTAAACCCAAAACAACCTTATTCTAAGATTGGCAGAAGGTTGGAAAAAGATTAGAAAAGTTGGTGAACATTAGCACATTCCAGAGAGATATCACATCTTCTGAGAGTGAATTTCAATGAGAACATGCATGCAAGGAAGGAGATCAAGCATCTTTTCCTACACAGCCATCCCAAGATGATCTGATCTAACCAAGCAAAGAGGAATGTACATACAGCCCATGCATAATCTTTCCTTCAATTGGTGATCACTTGCAGCATTCAAACCTCTCATCAACACCTTCATCCCTCACTCATAGGCATCTAGGACCAGAATCCAAGTAAGTAAACATTATACTTCTCTGGTTCATTCCATTTCATCATTATATTATCATCTATTGTTTACCTAGCCACCCATTGACCTCCTCCAACACTCACCCCTCCATATACCCATTAAAACCTCACCAAATCCTACCCAAATCACCCAATACCTCATCCCGACTAACCAAATTCCTTTGTGCAATCACAAAGGAGACCTAAATCTCATTCTATGGCATTCCCGAACTCCACAGTAATCGGCACTAGTTACACCTAACCACTGTCAATCACCCTTAACGACATTGGTCTCTGTATTTGCCCATACAACCTAGAATAATGACCTATCCACCTAATTCCCTCTCACCCTCATTCACCTGTGATCTACTTGAGACCTCTCGGCATGAGACTTGTAGAGACCTAGAACCAAGCTTATTTGACCTTGATCCTATTCTAACCTATCTTGTTAGATTAGATCTATTTCTTATTGTGTTTTAAGTGAGATACCTAAATCATTTCGAATTACAATAGGTTTTACCTTATTTACCACATTAAATTGTTTAAAATAGTGGGTGATATCACACTTCCTAGGATCTAGATCTAGGTAGTTCACCGCATATATTGTTTAAATTTTAATTGATTTGCATTAGAGGTAGTTCCTCCTACCTCTCACAATCAAATTCAAAGTCATCGCATCAACCAACATTTCAACATGTATTCCTCCTATGCCCATTACCCTATCTGTTTTGTTAATACTTCAAAGAAACAATCTAAGAATCTGAAACACTTATTTAGTCTCACATTAAGGATTGTGGGCTAAAATAGACTGGGGAAAGGAAGTGTACAAGATAGATTTTTGTATTTATTGTTTGATTTATATATATATATATATATATATATATTTGACTTTGACTTGTGCTTTTGGGAGGGAAAAATTTCCCCTAGTCTCAACCCCATGTAACTAGTAGGATGTGAGGGCTCATCATTGAAGGTTGAGATAGAAGAACAAGAGCTCCATGTGAAATGTTTAGATTTCTTTTGTTATGAGAGAGATTTTTAGGGAAAGATGTGACATCAAGAAGCTTCTAGAATAGACTTATGGAAAAAGACACCTGAGATGGAAGAAACTAGAACTAGAACTAAGTATGTAAGCCTTGGTAGGATCAATGTCAAAATTATTCCTTAATTGCTATGAAGCGTTGAAGAGATAAGAATTGTTTTATGATAATATGGTGGATGCTTGAAGAGATATGATTAAGTGTTTTTGCCAACATTTTAGAATTTTTTAGAAGTTGCTTGAAAATTAAGTATCTTGATCTAAAATTTCATAGAATGATAATGCAAAGTATGGATGTATTAATGTAAAAGTGGAGATGCAAATGAATTATGTGTAGAAATGTTTAAGGTGAAATGAATTAACTGATTCACTGAATTCCTCACCTTCCAAAGTACATAGGTGATATAAACCATTTTAAAGTCTTTTATTACTTGGTACAGCCTAACAACTTAGGTATAATTTTTCTCCCTTTATTGGTCTTCTTATCAATCCGATATCAAGTATTAAGACTAGATCTCCAATGCATATTTCACACTCGGAGACTTTCTTATTATACGATGACACATTCTCATTAGCATAAACATTATGGTGCTGCTCAACTCTAAGTCGAGCTTCATCAAGGGTATATAATTACACTAATTATGCTTTGCATGTACATGTCTTTATCCAAAATTCCTTGCAAATATATGTGAAGGCTAGGTAATGTGATTTCTATTGGTAAAATCACTTCACATATGAAGATTAAATAAAATAGGGTTTCCCCTATGGGACTTCTATCTGTTGTCCTACAGCCCACAAGGCCGAAAATAGCTTGATATGTCATCCCTTTTGTTCTCCTTAACCATCTTAAGGAGAATTAAATTTAGGGTATTATTTGTTGCCTCATCTTGTCCATTAGCCTAAGGGTAGTATAAATAGGTTGTGTGTAACATTCCCATTTTAAGACTTTAGAAACAAGGATTTTTTTTTTGCATGATTATTGTCCTCTGTTCTAAATACATAATTTAGAACACACATTTCATAACAATCATTCTTATAGCAGATAACCATATGCAACTGTAATGACTCGGTGAGCAATCGATCTATTCATTCCATGACTCAGTGAACTACCGATCCATTCACGTGTAACATTGAGTTTTCAGTATTCTACCGAATAATCCATATACTTGGTTCTCTTACCCTATTCCAGGTTCTGAGTGATCTTTCCAAGGAACCTACTGAATACTTGTTACCAATATTCATCGGCATCACGATCCTTCGACTAGGTGACATAGGACAACGCAATCAGCAGCTTGCGATACTTTGGCCAAAGATTTCTAACATACTGTTTGTATAACTTATTCCTTGATGGCATACTCATCAATCTAGAATACATCCTTCACCCCACTCCATTGTTATCAAGAATGTCTTATACTGACTTCTGTCAGTCCCCTCGTCCAAGGTTTAACTCTAGTTCAGGTTAGCAACATAGGTCATGTTATGAAGAGGCTCATAAAGACTTAGGGTAAATTGGCATACTGGGTCAACCTAGGTTAACCCCATGTGCCAAGGTACCCTGAGTCCAAAAGGGCTACCTCATATCCTGGCTATGATACTAACCAGTCCTGGAGGAAAATCTTGATCAAGTTCAAAGGTGTGTAGGTCTTGATGATCAATGTAGAAGGGTGTTGCCACATGTTAACTGCACTATTAGTATCCTTGAGAAGATCCTAATCTTCTCAAAGGTACAACCTTGCAGTTGATGTGTGTCAACATCCTATGGAACAACCTCGTAAAGATGTACATACCTCCAAAAAGTTTACATACGTTAAGTTAAATTTAGGTTATAAGATGACATAATTTGGCAAAATTAACTTGACCCCGAGTTCAATACTCTTAAGTTCTTTTTATGTATCAAAATCAATTGATCCTAAGAACTTTAATTAACTTAAGATTACTTCCAGATTTGTTAGTTTTAACCTAACAACCCGTTATTCCAAAATAGGACAACAAAACTTATGTTCCATTATTTTAAATAACTCAACCAATTAAGGAAGTGTAACCACCTACTTAGGCTGAAACATGTCAGACTTATTGTTCTTAAGTCTTAATGATTAACCCTCATACCTTCCTCTTCATAATTACATTCTAGGGCTCAACACACCCACAATGTCCTTTATAATTACAATGGTTTAAATTATAGTTTTATTTCACATAACAGGGTATAATGAAATTCTTAAATAAGATTGTTGTGTTCAGCCACTCACTTAACTTCAACTTACTTAGGAAGTTCATCTAAATTCCTTTTTATATTACCATTATGAATGTACATCCAACCATATAGATAATAAGAAGTTTATCCTCAAAACAAGATAATTTACACAATCTATGCTAGTAAATCTCCATCTTTCAATTCATTTAAAACTTATACATTTTAGGCATACTTGTGTGAAAGAACCTATATTCAGAATGAGATAAACTTTTCTTTCTACAATACAACCTTGGGAACAAATCAGAATTTCATTTACAAGAATCAACTTAGATCAGCCAATGCATCACGTAAGTTTTTTCCTGCTTTTATCACTTACGAAGTCCATCTACAAAAATTGCTAGACAGTCAGTTCAATGAAGTGAGCATGATAAGCACTAAGCCTTAAAATGAAGTGCAATCCACAAAATGTCCTAATAAGAACAACCCTGCTTAAATGAACCACTAATAGTTCATGCCCCTAAGCATATGTAATATTAATAAAAGAAGATTAATACTAAGGCAGAGTTAACAAATGGAAGAACAAAGTATACTCTAAAATTTTTGTCCTTCCACTTAAAGTATAATTGATCTCATCGATTATCTTTATAAAACAATAATCACAACATATCATTATTTCCAATCTTGCCAATTATATTACAACCCTTATCCTTACTAAAAGATACGGGAAGAGTTTTCAGCATACTCCCATTAAGATGTTTCATCCAATTGTCAAGTAAAACAAAAGAGAAAACATCTCCGTTATGCCCAAACACTTAACATCCAAAAAGGTAGAAACAGATGCATATCATAATTTAACTATTCCTCTTCAAGGTTTACTACTTTAAAATCCAACATTTTTAAAGTATTCATCAAACAGATTCATATAAAGGTAAACCTAGAAAACATGATAGATTATCAGTCAACTATAAGTTTACCTATCATTAAATGATCCCAATCTATAACCAATTTTACAACTCAATTAAATAGTTTTACTTCCTTTTTAAACATACATTTCATGTTTAAGCAAGAGTTCCAAGAAAAGAGAGCTAGAACAACATCAAAAAGAGATAACCAACTGATACATCTTTCTCAACTTTCCCAACGTAATACATGTTTTCTACTTTCCGGTAGAAACATTTTAATAATGCAACTCATACACATCCCACAAGCGGTAAGGTATTACAGTATATCCCTAAAGACTTATTATTCTTTCATGGTACCAAAATAGTCTTCAGATAAGAAGAAATCAAGTAATCATTTTCTTTCTTAGAACCCATTCACTATCTACAGAAAAATTCCATCTATCTTACCTAAAATTTTTCCCCTTTTTTTAAGAAAAACTTGGCAACAAAACAGTGATGTTCAAACACAAATCCGTAATCAATTTTAAAAACACTATTTACTTTTCCAGACTTGACATCCATTTATTGAGCTCAACAAGAAGTAAGAAATCTGTTTGGTACTCACCCTCTAAACTTCCCGATAGTCCAAGTAAGGTAGAACTATCCCAATAATGACAAGTTCAACAATAATTTAAATACAATTCATACTGAGTAAGACTCAGATTTTAATCCCAAGCTCAATGAAATAGACACAACTTCCTCAAAGACTCTAATCATTCAAGTTGAAAAACCAAGTTAAGGTAATCAATAGATTCCCTCTAGTTATAAGTAACCAAAGCCTATAATAGTTGAACTGATACATCGCTCAGATCACTATTTAATTTGAAGCATCAAGAACAAATTGCCTATACAGTATTGCTTCACCGTATTCAAATCACGAATTCATACCTACCCAATTACCGTATTACAAAACCGATTATAATAAAATACTTATAAATAGTTCAGAGTCAAGAATAGGTCTTTTAAATTCATTCATACACCTTTCAAACCCTATTTCCAATTTCAAATAGAATGTAATAAACTTGA
Source organism: Taxus wallichiana var. yunnanensis (assembly GCA_018340775.1). Lineage (NCBI taxonomy): Eukaryota > Viridiplantae > Streptophyta > Pinopsida > Cupressales > Taxaceae > Taxus > Taxus wallichiana. The sequence goes on along the minus strand of CM031234.1, from coordinate 666,091,217 downwards.
CATCGTTAAGACTTAACGACTTCCAAGTCGGGTTCGTAAAAAGTCTCCACAAACCATTAATGTGGTCAGAGAATAATATTTCACAAGCACCATGCTAAGAGACTTTGGGTTACAGTCTAGTTTACCCATAATAGCAAACACAATTTTAGTACTGTTCCAAATTCAACCGAGTTTTTGCAGGAAGAAACACAACACTAATCCATACACTATTTTTCTTGTGCATGCAAGTTTCATTATCAATCAATATTCCTAAGAAGAATTACAAACTAAACCATATACTGGCCTACACACAGTGCCTACAAATTTCAAAAATAGTCAATGCCTTTCATAAGAAGAATACAGACTAAACCATATACTATGTTTTCCTGTGCATGCAAACTTTACAATAGTTAAAGTTTCCCCAAAGTGATACAAAACAACCCTTCCACGAATTTATTCACAGTCCAATTATCCATGAGATAAAATGCTAACATCCTAAAGCAAAATCTTAGAAACAATTTTGTTCACTAAAACGAGTATTCAACCAATAAACTCAAACCAATTTAAGAGTTTCCAAAAGTCACAAGAGTTGCTTACCCGCTTGGGTTTATAAACACAATAGTTCACAACACCAACTCAACGAATACAGACAGATTTCATGTAACAATAAAAACCACTAAAGAAGTCGAAACCAACCAACAATTTCAACCACTGAGGAAGTACTGTGAAGTTTCGGTTTTTCTCACATATTCACAATTCCGTTGTAAAAGAAAAGCAATGCAAACAAGCTTCCAATAGAATCAAGTAAAATCCAGATTCAACCCGAAACACTAGTTTATACAAAACCCATAAATCCATATTCCAGATAAAGCATGAAATGCACAAACACTTCAGATCAAAGTTGTTTTCATAAAAACATTTAGAGGAAGCAAGAGGTTTTAATAGTTAGAGCCTATCATGCCTGATAGTGCCGTTGTGAACTCGAAGAAGACCTCTGATCGAGCTCCTTTCTTCTCTTCTTCTCCACGATAGGTCAAACAACCAAAAACTTCTTCCACAGTGTTTTATATACATTCCAAAAAATGAAAATAGATCCGAAACATCAAAAATAGCCATGCAATGAAGCTTAAATTGCTGGTTTGAAAAACTAGATTGCATGAAGAGTGAAAAATGGAGCACATGCGAAATGAAACAACTCATCCAAAATCTGCTTTGGCATGCCTACCAAGGTGGGTTGGGCTTGACACCCAAATGCATTTAATTTCATTAACTCCAAGTTTCCCACTTAGTCCTCCTTGCCACCGACCACCAAATTTGGTGAGTGCCAAATCAAATTTAACAAACATTTCAAACTTTAGTGATGTTGCCACCTTGGCTTCCACCAACCTACTAATCCTTGCAAAGTCAGTCCGTATGCCTTACAACCTTATCACTTAACATTAATGCCATAGAAACCATCGCCACTATGTATGCGACCCCCTTTAGGTTCCAATTCATAACCACTAACTTAGGGTAGATTAGTGGCTTAGGTTAGGTCTTAGGTAATTTAAAATTTAAACCTTAGGATATAACACTAACCACTAACCTTAGTATAAGCCCTTAGCAATTAGGTTAGGTAAACCCTTAGGTGTATAACAAAAATACATAGTTTAGGAACTAGGTTAGATCACCCATAACCTGGTAGTATTAGGTTCTAGGTTAGATTATTATCTAGCAACCTTTCCAGGTTTTGTTTGCACCAAGCTAGGTTAAGTTCAGAAATTGTATCAAGTACCATAGCTTAAATAGGAATACCTATATACCTTACTGGGCTTAGGGTCCTGTTCTCTCCAATGCCATAAATGGCTGAAAACCCATTTACGACTGTAATGACCTGCCGGGGTCGATTCCCAGAAATCCAATGAAACTTTCCACTGAATGGAAATATTTTCATTGAGGAGGATTAAAGAACTTATATCTTCTAAGCTCAGTCCAAAACTTAATAATTCATGGAATTCCAATTTTATCATTTGTTCATCTTGAATAGATTTAAAACATTCCTTGGATCACTGTAATTGATCCAAGGATGAGTCATAAAGATAGATAAGTTTACAATTCTCCTAAAATCAGATTGCACTCATTTATGAGAAATGAAAGAAATGAATCTAGGAAACATTCCAGTTCTATCTAAGTTCTTTTAAGAGTAGAAAATACTTTAACCATGTCAAGCATGATTTCCCATAATCAAAAAGAACATATCCATATAAGGAAAATCACATATCAACACTTGAATGCAAAGGAGGAAAATAACAACAGTTAAGGGTGTTACATGTGTGGTATGAGATCTTAAATTGTGTACACAATTATCGCATCTCTTAATTCTTGAAGGGTGCTCCATTATATGAAATGATGACTTATCAGACTCCATACCTGTAGATGATCTGGTTTAGAATAAACTTGGTGATCACGAGACCCGGGTATAGTCCTAAGAGGCATGGCCTTAACCCACTTTGTGAAATACTTGGATGCTATGATAATAATATTATGACCATCCAAGGAGGAGGGAGATAAATTCCATTTCAAATCAAGCCCTCGGGTAGAGAAGGTCCAAGGAGTTACTATAGGTTATAGAGATTGTGTAGGAATGTGCTTCTCATGTGAGAATTCTTGACATTTCGACACCTATGTACATAATCTATGATGTCATGCTATAAAGTGGCCCAAAAATATCCCATATGATGAATATTGCGGGTGGTAGCATGCCCTAAAAAATGATGACCATAAACTTCATTGTGGGTATTGAAGAGGATCTTTTCCAACTCTTCTTCATCGAGGCATATTAACATCATAGTGTAAAAGGCTCTATGATAGACCAATTCTTATACAATCACATAATTAGTGGCTATGACACATATCCGTTGTCTCTGTTGTGAAGTTTCTATCTCGGGATATGTATGGTCCATGATGTGGTTGATAAAGTCATTGTACCCCAAACACGAGGAAATGGGAGGATTTGTCTCTACATAGAATATGCATTCATCTGGGAAATCTAAATCTACTAGATCCCCACATTCTATAGGGTTGTCAACTAACCAATCAGAAATAATTTGTCCCTTTATGGACTTTTGGTTGAAAAAGGTGAGTTCAAAATCACCCATCAATGTTAGAAAATGACTAGCCTTCTTGGACAAGGTGATCGAGTTATGAAGTTTTGTAACTAGTCATATTTAAGTATCACCCATGTCTCTTGATTAAGCATGTAATTCCCTAATCTCTTTGTTGCAAAAAATATTTCCAAGAACTCTTTCTCCTCTTGCATGTAACACATCTTGTAATTGAGAAGAGTACAAATTATGAAGTAAATGTCCTCGCTTAAGAAAATTTGCATCCTCTTGTGCAAGCATACATGTAATTGAGACATCTATGGATTGAGAATATAATATCGAGGACACTCAGCCTTCGGTGGCATGAATGTAGGTGGCAACATTGGAAGCATTTCACTAACTCAAACACTTTGTGATACTTAGTTGTCAATGTTTTATAACAACTTTATTTAATAATCCATTGATAGGATGAATGAAATATGTTCATCAGGGATAAACCTATGAATGGCCCCAAGTTTACCTAAGAAATGTTAGGAATTAGAGACTAATATGTAGAAACAACTCCTCAAATCACAACAAGAGGAAAATTTTTAGTAAAAATATAACAACATAAATAAATAATGCACAAAAGAAGACAAGACAAGATTTAATGTGGTTAACCCAATTTGGGCTACGTCCACCAAGAAATTTATTATATTTTACTATCAACAAGAGTAAAAAACTCTCACGGTCTTCTCTTAGTTATGAACTCACAACCGAATTCCAAAGATCCTAAACCACATCTAAACCACAATTGACACCCAATTGCTTAACCTTGATCACTCTTGATCACCTCTTGTTCACTAAGACTCAAGACCTCTTGAAAACTCAAGATATATTCAAGATACCCTAAAACCTCTATTTATAGAATTAGAATCCCTTTAAGAAGTCCTAAATCTGGCCCTAAAATTTTGAAAGTCATAACCTTTCAACTTCCCACGGATGGAAAATTTGTTCCGATGTTGACAACCAATTAACAACAACGTCACAATGCACGAATGCGAGAATGCTCTGAGTATCCAAACTTAACCATTCAAACTCCAACACTTCAATACTAATTCCAAAAGAAAAAAATAGGCTCCACACCCTAATAATATCCAACTTGGAGACTATTTCCACTTTGAGAAAAGTAATCAACCCTTCATTATCAACCATGAACGCCAATCAAAGTTGAGCACAACTTCAACTTCTCCTTGTGACTACCTTGGTCATCATATCTACAAGATTATGACTGGTATGAATCTTTTCCAACTTCAACTTATCCTTTTATAAAGCTTCCCGATGAAATGATATCTCAAATAAATGTGCTTTGTCCTAGAGTGGAAAGCAGAGTTCTACGCCAAATGAATAGTGATCTAACTATCATTGTGTAGTCTCCCAACTTCCCGCTTATGACCCAACTCATTAAGAAAATGTTGTAGCCAAATAATATCCTTACTTTCCTCTATGGGAGTAACATACTTAGCCTATGTGGTTAACAAAGCCATAACCTTTTGTAACCGTAAAATTCAGCTCACCATTGTATCACCAATCAGAAATACATAACCTGTCGTGCTCCTCCTACTAATCAAATCTCCTACCATGTCTCGAATCTACATAGCCATGTAATGTAGTGTCTGATCCACCAAAACACAATCTTATTCCCATGGTCCCTCTCAAATACCGAAGGATCCACTTCACTACTCCTTTAATGCTCTCTACTTGGATCACTCATAAACTCGATCACCGCTCCCACTACATGGGAAATGTCAGCCCTAGTGCATACTATATCATACATCAAGATACCAACCATTGATGAGTATGGTACTTGGACATATGGATTCTATCCTCCTCAGTCTTGGGACTATGCTCCTTTGATAATTTAAAGTGACCTACCGAAAGAGTACCAACGGGTTTAGCATTCTGCATACTAAACCTCTCCAAGACCTTCTTTATTTACTCTTCTTGAGATAATACCACCTTCATGTCCTTCCTATTCTGAGTTATTCTCATACCAAGGATTTATTTTTCTACCCCCAAATCCTTCATAGCAAAGGAGTCACCTAGTTGCTTCTTGCATACCTTTATTTCCTACATGTTCTTCCCTACAATAAGCATATCATCCACATACAAGCACAAAATAATATAACTACCATTAAGAAACTTCTTGATATACATGCAATGGTTTGAGTGACACCTGGAGTAACCCTGCTCCTACATAAAACTGTCAAACTTCTTGTACCATTTCATGGAGCTTGTTTCTGTGCCACACAAGCTCTTCTTCAATTAGCACACTAACCTATCCTTCCATTTGATATCATAACCCTATGGCTACTATATATACAATTCATCCTCCAACTCACCATGAAGGAATGCATTTTTCACATCCAACCGATCTAAGGGCAAGTCTTATATTACTACTAAACCAATAAAAATTCTAATAGAATTCATTTTAACAACAGGAGAAAAAATTTCATCAAAGTCTATACCTTTCTTCTTTGTAAATCCCTTGACCACCAACCGTGCCTTGTATCTTTTCCTTCTTCTATCTTCCTCTTCGATTCTATACACCCACTTGTTCTTCAATGCTCTCTTTCCCTCGGGTAGCTCCACTAGATCCCACCTTACGGTTCTTCATAACATATCTATGCTCTTCATCTATGGCCTTCTCCCACTTCTTCCTGGCATATACCCGCATTGCTTCCTCAAAGCACTCTAGATCTCCACTATCAGTGAGTAATAAATAATTCAAATATGGAGTAAAACGTTCAAGTTCCCTTCTTACCTTAGAAGACCTTGTCACCTCGGGAGATTGGGGTTCTGATGAGTAGGTTCTGAAATGGCTATGCGAACATATTACACTTGAACCGCCCTTGGACACCTTGCTTTCTGCAATGTCCTCGAACACTATGTATTTTTTCTTTGATTCCTTTTTCTATTCCTGTAACTAATCTTTATACATGAATTTTTCATTAAAGACAATATATCTAGACTAAAATATTTTCTTTTTTTAAGACTCCAAACATGGAAACCAAATTAATCCTCACCATATCCAATAATGGTGCATTTCTCGACTTAGCCTCTAACTTGGTCCTATCATCTTTATCAATGTGAACAGATACCTCACATCAAAATACTCTAAGAAATGAGTAATCAATTTTCTTACTGCACAAGCCTCCTTAGGTATACATCCATCAAAGGCCATAGAGGGTTAATCATACAAACAATCATGCTTACCGCTTCCACCCAAAACATGAGTAGCACCCGTATGTAACCTCATGCACCTAGAATGCTCCATGATTTTCCCTGTTCATTCTCTCTAACACTCCATTTTCTCGTGGAGTCTTTGAAACAATTCACTTCTGCGAATCCCATTTACCGAACACTAATAAAGAAATTCATTGCTGCAATACTTCCATTATCGACTCCGAGACATTTCAATTTGAGACCTGTTTCATTCTCAACCAAGGCTTTCCATATTTTGAAAGTTTTAAACACATTTGATTTCTTTTTAATGTAATATACCCAAAATTTTCTAGTTGCATCATCAATGAAAGTCACATAATAACATGAACCACCAATAGAGTTTACCTTAGCCGCCACCATACATCTATATGCACTAACTCTAACTTACCCTCCTTCATGGTAGGTCCAAACTTGAGGAATGTCACTCACTTCTGTTTCCCATAAACATAGTCCTCACAAAATTCAAAATATAACTTCTTTAATCCAAGCAACCTATCCTTTATAATCTGCACGGCCTTATGAATCATATGAACAAGGCTCTGAGCCACAAAGTTACATCTCTATTTGTAGAACTAAATTCTAATAATCAGCACCATTGGTTAAATACAAAGTACTAGTTTTCTTACCTCTTGCAACCTTAAGAGCTCCCTTGGTAACCTTCCAATAATCCACTATAAAAGTGACCATACACCATCACTACCCAGCTAACCCACCGATATCAAGTTCCACTCAACTTAAGCACATGTCTAACATCCTTAAGTAGCCATGTGTTCCCATTTTGCATTTTCACCTAAACACAACCTTTCCCTACTATGTTATATGGTTCATAATCACCAAGATATAAATGTCCAAAATATCCTTAAACAAAATCAGTAAAGTAATGTCTATGTGGGGTGGCATGGAAAGAAGCCCTCGAATCTAACACCCAGACTCAACAATATTATATAAAGAAAGAATTAAGGAATCTTGAAAAACATCACCTACTTGCCACATTTACCTCTTTAGATTCCTCCTTCTTGTTCTTCTTATACCAAAGATCCTAGAAATATTTCTTAGCATGATCAACCTTCCCACGGTGCCAACATTCTAACTTTCTCTTGGACTTTGACCTTCCAAGATCATTTGACTTCCCACGGTTACCTTTCCCTTTATTATTTTGTCTCCCTATTCTCTCCATTGTCAAAAGCATTTCCAGTAAGTAGAATAATCTCCAAGTAATCTTCCTTCACATTTTCTCACTTAGGATCACACCTATTACATCCTCAAACTTCATATTTTAATTATTAGAGACTGAATTAGTTATAACCATAACCAAGTTATCCTAGCTATCTGGCAAGGAGCACAAAATCAAGAAAGCACTGACCTCATCATCAAAGTCAATTTTTACTAAGTTTAACATACTCACAACCATATTAAATTCATTCAAATGATCAATAACATAACCATTCTTAGACATCTTCATATTAAATAAATTTTTCATCAAAAATATTTTATTAGAGGCAGAGGGTTTTTCATATAACTTCCCCAATGCACTCATGAGACCTTTCGTGGTCTTCTCCTATGATATGTTGAAAGTAACCAAAGATGCAAGGCATAACCAAATCACCCCGAGTGCCTTTCTATCCAACTACTCCCAATCCTCATCTAGACATGGTTGTATGTTTCTTTGCTTTTCCAGCCAAAAGAACATGGAGGTCCTTCTAATACAAGTAATCCTCCATTTGCATCTTCCACAAACCAAATTTCTTTCCATTGAACTTCTCAACCCTCGATCTTCCCTCATCCACCATAGCTCTCACTCAAGCTAAACTTTCCTGTGATTTACTACTTCAAAAAACCACCAAATCTCTCGATACCATTTATTAGGAATTAGTGAACAAATATGCAAAAAAATTCCTCAAATCATAGCGGTAGGAAACTATTTAACATAAATATAACAACATAAATAAATAATGCACAAAAGAAGACAAGACAAAATTTAACGTGGTTCACCCAATGTGGGCTACATCCTCCAAGAACTTGCTCAAATTTTATTATCAACAAGAGTAAAACAAATCTCACAGTCTTCTCTCGCTTATGAACTCACAACAAAATTCCAAAGATGCTAAACCATATCTAAACCATAATTGACACCAAGTTGTTTAACCTTGATCACTCTTGGTTACCTCTCGGATCACTAAGACTCAAGACCTCTTGAACACTTAAAATATCTTAAAGATACCCTAACACCTCTATTTATATGATTACAATCCTTTAAAGAAGTCCTAAAGCCGACCCTATAAGTTTGAAAGTCGCAACCTTTCAACTTCCCACGGCTAGAAAAATTGCCATGACGTTGAGAGACAATTAACAACAACTTAAAAACAACATCATAGCAGGGCATTTACTATAGAATTCTCCTAATGTCTCCAAACTTAACCGTTCAAACTCCAACACTTCAATACTGATTCTAGAAGACCAAAAATAGGCTCCACACCCCAAAAGGAAAGACTTGATGCTTATTTATTCTATGGGTGGTAACATCTCCAAAACCACCTAGATATTTTCTATGTCAACATCAATGCCTTAGGATTAAATGATATATCTGTAGACACAAAATCATGCACTTAAGACATTATTTATCCCGGTCTCATACTAGTATTTAGAGAGTTATCAAGTGAAGAAAGTACTAATTAATACCACCTTTTGGCCACCTTATTTTTATCTTTTATTTCATCATTCTCACATATTTTCCAATACATATCCACTTATTTCACAATTATCCCATCATTTTATCCTAAACCGGGTGCCTAATTCTATCTTTGGGCACCCCCGATCTATGTTCCACTTTCCACTTTCCACTTTTTTTGGTGTCTTTGTATCCATTTTTCATCCTTATATTTTTCCTAGTTGACCATGTTGTGTCGGGGTTAATTATGAAATTAGAGCAAGATAAATCTATAAATACAAAGCTATGAGACCAAAATGAGGGTTCTAGCGTCACATACTACTATCAATCCATCTAAATTTTCATCCATTGCATCACTTACATCCACATAGTGTCATGCATCAAGACTAGGAAATCTGCATCAACACACAACATAGGGGGATGATTCTATTCTATTTCATGCACACATTTTATTACATTTTCTATAGTTATTATTGCTCGCTACTTCACAAAGTGTGATTGACACAAGATCACCTAGGGCATGCCATGCACACACATACCCGAAGTACATTTGGGTCTGAAATGTAATTCAACACTTAGTTTAATAAGCCCACTATTGTGGTAGCCGAGGTCAGATTCGACCCATTCATTTGCATCTTTTTTTTTAGGGTTTTGACACTTCTTTGTTAGTTACAGGTCATCCTTTATCTTGTCATATTTCACACACTTGACACAACTCAATGAATCTAGTGTGACAGATGCATGCAATATTTCAAGTCATCTTGTGACTTTGTAGAAATTAGATTCTAAGCATTTGCAGAAACCAAGGCACCTATTTTACAGAAATAGGGTGCCTCGGGCACCCCAAGATACCTTCCCATACGCCTCATCCCGCTTAGATTCTCTAGATTTGGTCTTTTCAAAATTTTTGAGTGATCATCTCCACTTCTAGAATCCGTATCTAGACTGCGATAACCTTTGGAAAGTCTCTAACAATCAACTAAATCCTTTCCTTTTACATCTTTACACATTAGGGTTTGATTTCATTTAGTATAATTATTTTAAATCATTTCCGTAATGTTGTAGTATACTTTACATAATTTTAGTCCTCATATTTTAGATTAACTAATTGTTATACTTCCATATTATTAGATCCTATTTTTCAAATCATCTTCCTCATGTCTTGTATGCTTTAATCGCTGCCAAGTGAGCTTGGGAAGATTATGTTTCCATTTCTTCCACCCCTATGGTCTCTACACCACCTGTATGTTTCCACTCCTCCTATTACAACTACCATCCTTCTTTCCCACCATGGTACTTCCCATATAGTACTTATCTCTTCCTCTAATACTCCTGATTTCACATCATTATTCTAGGATCTCCAAAATCAGATCTATCATTGTAAGATAATACCTCTCATGGACCACTATATCTTGACTCCACATCCTTATTGCATTTCACCTTTGTGCCAGCCATCTTTGCTTATACGTTCTCACCTAACTTCATCTCTCCAAAATTTCCCATTTTTAAAGGCCACGGTGACTCACAAGAACATCTTCATGCTTTCCATGTCACATGTCTTGACTACGTCGATGATCATACTATCCTTGCCAAGATTATGTGATGCGTTGGTTCTAGGACTTACATGTTCACTCAATGGTTTCTTTTACACATTTAGATGATGATTTTATCACACAATTTTCTATCAATATTGGTTCCACACTCTCTTACACCCAACTATCCCAGCTTAAGAAAGGCTCTAATGAACACTTCACTAATTACGTCTTACAATATAAGAATAATGTAGCCAATATGACTAATGTCCTCGCGGACTCTGAAATTTAGGATTTATTTGTTCATAGTATTTTTCCACCTCTACAATATAGTGTACTCTTTGAGACTTTCTCATCATTTGATCAAATTTTTCATGCTCTCAAGCTTCGTGAGACTAAAATTATCTCCGTAGGCAAGCTCAAATACTAGGATTCACCTTCATCCTCTACCCGTGTTCCAAGAAAGACACTATTCAAATCACCTACACTCAAATCTAGTGATATAAAAACTAACATTAATTTGGTTTCCACTATTAAGGAATTAAGATCTCATCCATATAGGTGTCCTCTCGCTAAGCTTAGAAAACTACCAAATGTCTTATTGCCACAACTCATCGATAGTAATATCATAACCTTGCCATCGCCTTTATAGCTTGACCCATCCCGACCCAAAGGGCGTAACTTTTACGACCATTATTATTGTGATTATCACCAATGTGTCAGCCATTCCACTAATCATTGTTTCAAGCTATGACATCTCATCCAAGATCTACTCAAAAATGGTCACATTGAGATTATGGAATCCCCCACACGTACCCCTAATAATGATAATCATATACTCCAAATTTTCAACAACCCATTACCAAAACATGATACCAAACAAATCGATTCATCTTCTCACCATGTCTATCATACAATGTATTCTCCCCCAAGACATCTTGACTTTCTCATTGCTAACACTGCTACTTCGACACCAATTATCTCCTTTTCCAATATTGATTACCATGCCACATTCATATCCAATAATTTGCATATTCAGCATCTATTGGTTTGACCTCTATCAACAACACTAAGGTTGATCCTCTTCACATGTTAGTGCATGCTCCCTATCCTTCTTACACTCTATTGGTTACCCTCCATCACAAATCGACTATCCATTCAAAATACAAAATGGTGTTGTTAAGTTACATGTCAAGTTAGTCGAGGGATGTGACCTACTTCTTAGTCTTAATTTGATCCATCATTCCCAATAAATTATTTCCATGACCCACTTACACCTTAATTTTTTTACAACAATAAAGTTATTTCCATTAACGGCATCCTTGATTCACCTCCATTATTACCACCTTCTAGTCTCATTGCTTGTATATCCTCTACTCTTTCTTACACATCTCTTATGGTGTTTCCCGTAATACATTATTCTCCTACTTCACTTCCCGGACTGTCCTCTATGTGACCACTCCACTCCATTAGTCCTACACACCGGCATAGCCCTATTCCTACAACCACTACCACATTGTGTCGTCGATCACCACCTCATTTTATTCCATGTGGATCATTTTCCCCTCTCGCACATGGCATTTCCTCGATCTCTCTCACTCGATACATTTTTATATGCCACAATATTTGTCTACATATCAACTTATTTCCCCGCACAACGTTTATATACTATACCATCATTACTCAAGAATGTTCCTATACTTTCATCATCACCAAAGATTGGTAAAGGTACCTACATCCTTCACCCTCATTGGTTAGTTTGTTCATACCCATTTGAGGGGGGCATGACATCTCATTCCCCCTCCCTCATTCTCACACCATCACACCATCCTTGTCTATCAACATCCTATGTCATGCATCATAACACCCTCATTACCCCGAGATGACACACTCTTGTACTTCGGTTCACACTTGACTATTGAGGGATTACCATTACACTGAACCCCACACACCACACTTAGGCTTTACATGTTGCATTTCATCATACATTGCGCATCATACACCATCCTTTCTACATTTATTATACATTATACTAGTCCTCACTCTGCATTCCATTCATTCAAATATCCACACACTTAACATTTTCATATCATACATGTTCCATATACTACACTAGTCATCATTTCCTATGAGTCTAGTTTTACATTCCATCCCTACATTCTACATTTATGCTAGGTTACATTATATATGGGTCTAGCTTTACATTTTATCACTACACATTCTATATCCTATCTACACCTATCACCACATCTTACATATTACATATCCTATACATCCTACACACCCTACATTGCATTATCCACATGGCACATTTATACATCATATATATTCTACATACTACACTAGATTATTTTATATACGGGTCTAGTTTTACCTCTCATCATTACATATTTCATTTTTATATACACCTATTATTGCACCTCACACATTACATATACTATACACATTACACATCCTATCTTACATTTCCCACGCCCTTATTTACATACCTCATTCATCACTTGGTCATTTATACTATGTTGTCTTCTACATGCTGTTCTCACCACCCTATGATGTAATTTAGTTGCTCGGTCCATACTCAACTTTCGTGGGTTTACCAATCAAATGGACCTTACACTCACCATGCAACAATTCGTCATACAAACATTCCTAGTTTAGTGACATACACTTTAGGCTAAATCATCACCCATATTTTTCCATCTCGTAGTGGTATATACCTTAGGTTAAATCACCACCCTATATTATTTATCTTATAGTGATATAAACTTAGTGTTAAATCATCACTTTCCCTAGTCCATTCATCATTAGTGGTATATGCTTTAGGATAAATCACCACCTCCGTTATAGCATATTATAGTGATATACGCTAGGGATAAATCATCACTCATCTATTCAAAAGTCGTGATATACACTTCAAATATAGGGTTCATACGCATATCTCCACATATCACATTTCATAACCATTGCATACCCACACTCACCACAACACGATAAAAATAACAAACACTACTCACCATTTCCCAATGCCGCACTCTCATTTACGATTCATTTTGGACTAGTGAGGGGAAAACAAATGAACCTCATTTTATACATTTCCATCTACTCGGGGGCATGCTTCCCCTATCATTCCATTTTGTATTCCATTCCATCCATCCACAACATACCGCATTGTCTTGAGCACATTTACTTTTGATTGCTAGTGTTTTACATTATCACTTTACTACACATGTTAGACTTATTTCTAATATGTCATTATCCTACACACATACATGTTCATGCCTTTATTTAGTGTGATCGCAGATACATGACTCTACATGTGGTATGGATGCTCACCTTCTACCCTTCCCATCTTTCAAGGTTAGTGGGGGCATCCAAATTCATCTTATCCAGGTGATATTGTTTCATTTTGTACTTAGCATCTTATATTAATTACTCATACATGCTTTGACATATTGGTTATCGCTCTAACATGCTAATGGGTGTTCCATGCAACAACACTTGTTTTACACGATTACATGTTTCAATGAATAATTCTTTGTTTTTACTTATCTAATTTGATTGCCATTGTATGTGGGCTTTGCCTTTTGCTTGTGTGTACACTTGTTTTTTGTTTATGACCATGACGACATTATGTGTCTTGCAACATCGCGATTGATGTCCCATGTTATCAATCCTCTTTTTGGGTCTACTTGTTTTCTTGTGTGTATACACTACTTTGTTTTGTGGTTATTACATTGTCTACGTACTTTACACTTGTCTTATTGCATGAATGTCTTTTACGACTAACACTTGTTTGGTTAGACATCCCCTTTTGTGCATTTCTTGGTATCTATCAAGAATTTTCCCTTTCTCCCGAAGGGAAAAGTTCTACAGTGAGAGTGTGGAAGGTCCTCTTTTGGGGCCACATTTTTCTTTTAGAAACATTGCATGCATCCCAAAAAGGGGGCATCATTGAGTGTTTTTTCATACTAACACAACGTATTTACACCGGTTTAGTACCCTTGACATTGTGGGTTTAATACATTGAGTGAGTTCAGACTAGTCTATGAAATCCATACATAGTGGCCTCTACAAGACATGGTGTACTTTGGCATTTCTATGGAGCAGTTATAGGCTTGGAGGTTACATTGGGTGTGCCTCTTTACACTACTTCATCCTGTGGCTTCGTATCACCACAAAAACTATAATGGTAAAAACATTTCTTCACACATTTAAGTAGAAGCGGTTAAAGGTAGGAGGACATAGAGCATTTCCTCCCTATACTTCTTCAGCCAGGGTGGTGTGAGATTGCCCAAAAAACTCGCGATAGTACATGATATCCTTCTACACCCTTTTTTTTAACATGGATTAGGTGCACATGTTACATTTACACTTTTCTTTTTGTGTACTTTACACATTTCTATATACAAGTGTATTTTACATAGCTTTTTACATACATACATATTTGACTACTTGATCATTTTCTCCTTGCAGGTCTGGCCATATGAGAAAAAAATCAGTCAAATTGGGGGAAACAACAACAAAAACAACAACAATAATAGTGACAACAAAAAAACACCATGACGACACTTTCCTTTACTAACCATGTAGGTACACTACGCACCGCAACCACTACATGCTCCTCCACTTTTTCTTTTTATGCTGATTTTTCATCTTTAGAATTCATGCTCCTCCACTTTTTTTTTTTTTCATTCCACGCTTGAGTCTAGTCCATTGGCACATGTTCTTCTACACTCTACATGGATATCAAGTACACATCTCTATCTACTTTATGTTTCCTAGTGTTCCACACACCAAGATAAACCGGGGAAAATGTAGACACAAAATCATTTATTTTAGGCATTATTTAGCTCGGTCTCATACTACTATTTAGAGGGTTCTCAAGTGAAGACAATAGTAATTAATCCCATGTTTTATCCATCTTATTTTATCTTTTATTTCATCATTCCTACATATTTTCCTATACATATCCACTTATTTCACATCTGTCCTATCATTTTATCCTAAACCGGTGTGCCTGTGCCTATACTTGGGCGCCTAGGTCACCCCGGTCCCACCTAGGGAACCCCGATCCATGTTCCACTTTCCCACTTATTTTTGGTTCTTTCTAGCCATTTTTCATCCTTATATTTTTCCTAGTCGGCCATATTGGGGTTAATTACGAAATTAGAGCAAGAGAACTCTATAAATACAAATTTATGAGACCATAATGAGGGTCCTAGCATCACATACTACTATCACTCCATCTAGAGTATATCCATTACATCACTTGCATCTACATAGTGCCATGCATCAAGGCTAGGAGATCTACATCAACACACACAACATAGGGGAGGATTTTATTCTATTTCATGCACACATACTATTAGATTTTCTATATTTATTATTGCTCACTACTTCACAAAGTATGACTGACACAAGAACACCGAGGGCACGAAATGTACACACACACCCTAACTACATTTGGATTTGAAATGTAGTGCATCACTCATTTAGTAAGCCTATTGTTGTGTAACCTGATGTTAGTCTAACCCATTTATTTACATATTTTATTTTAAGGGTTTTTGATACTTCTTTGTTACTTATAGGTCATTCCTTCATCTTGTCACATTTTGCACACTTGGCACAACTCAAAGTGAATCGGTGTGAAAGACATGCATATTTCAAGTCATCTTGTGACCTTGGAGAAATCATATTATGAGTAGTTTTCATAAACCAGGGCACCTATTTTGTATACCAAGGCACCCAGGGACGCCCCAATACTTTCCTAGGGGCCTCGATCTGCTCGGATCCTCTAGATATGACATTTTCGAGAACTTCTAGGTGTTCATTTTGACTTCTTGATTTTCCTATAAGACATGTGGTAACCTATGACTTTCTTAAAATAGCTCAACCATTCTTCCTTACTTCCTTGCATATTTAGGGTTTTATTTCACTTAGTATAATTATTTACAATTATTCCATACTGTTTTAGTGCATTCATACAACATTTTAGTCCTCTTATTTTAGATTAACTAATTGTTATACTTTCCATAGTATTAGATTCTATTTTTAGTTAATCACACATTGAATCCACACTTTCTCAAAGATGAGATCCTTTCCTTCAAGGATGATTTCCATTATTTTTCCAGGGATGAGCAAGTCGATCAACACAACATCCATATTTTGAAAGGCCCCAACATAAGAATCTTCCTCCTCTCGGTGATATTCGGGTAGAAGCAATGACGCCAAGAACAACCATGGCTACTCAAATAACCCACAAGATTTCTACCAAGCTCAAAATTTTGTGGATTCGGTGATGCATATGTTGTGATGAAAGTCATGAATTATTTAGAAGTAATGAAAATTTATATGAGTTGATATTTTTTTGGGTTTTCTTCATGAAGTAGCTAAGGAAATGGGAAGCACAATCATATCAACGGAAAAAAAATTATTGGCGAAGCATTGGATATTTGTAGCATTATCGATGATAGTGTATGCACTTTAGAACAATGTGGGATAGTCACATATAACATGGAGGAATGTAGGGAGTTATTTTTCATTATTGTTGATGTTGCAAAATATCTAAAGAAATTCAAGGAATTCATACGTGGAGAGAGTGATGAGAAGGTGGGGAAGGCGGTTAAAGTTGTGGTGAAGGAACATTCATGTGTTGTCATTACATAAACCAAGGTAGAGATTCCGTCATTGCTTCATCTTGTCATATGTCACTCACTCAATGTAGTTCAAGGTGAATCCCGTGTGACAAACATGTAGTATTTCAAGTCATCTTGTGACCTTGTGGAAATCATTTTATGAACATTTACGAAAACTAGGGTACCCATTTTATAGACCAGGGCACCCCCTGGGCACCCCAAGACCTTCCCAAGTGCCAAAGTCTACTTAGATTCTCTAGATATGGTATTTTTGGGACTTCTTAGTGATCATCTCACTTTTAGAATCTGTAGTCGACCTATGATAGTATCCAACAATTATCTAAGTCCTTTCTTTTTACATCGTTGCGCATTAGGGTTTGATTTCATTTAGTATAATTATTTTAAATAATTTCCATATTGTTTTAGTATACCTTACAACATTTTATTCCTACTATTTTAGATTAACTAATTGATATAATTCCATAGTATTAGATCCAATTTTTAGTTAATCAATATCTAAACAATTTTCCTCCCATCATACAAAACATTCACTTCTCAGGATTTAACGTTACTCCATAAACCATATGATATCGAATTATGAATGCTGCTCTAATTGCAAAGCTAGGTTGGAGGCTCATCAAAGAGCATAAACCATGTACTCGAGTTGATCAAAGTAAAATACCTTTCCAATCAAATTTATATTCCTTTCTCTTTGACCAGCCGCTTCCAAATGGATCAATTTTCTGGAATAATCTGCTCCACATCGGGCATATCCTCTCCTGTGGTTGTAGATGGAAACTTGGAAATGGGCATGTCATTGATTTCTGGGATGACATCTAGTCGACATAATTTAGGATACCACTTTTAGCTACATCAAAGACAACCTAATTAAAAAATATGGAAAGAAAGTCAAAGACTATATTGAGGTGTTTGGCAACATAAGGAAATGGAAGCAACTCAAATGTGATGAGGAAAATATGCAGCCTATTGTTTCCTACATGTAGACCCATCTCTCCCTAATTCATATCAGCCAACATGATAATAAGGATGAGATTATTTGGAAAGATTCCTTTGATGGAGAATATTCTGTTAAATCTGGTTACAACTCTTTTTTTGCTTCTATTGATAGTGAAATTGAATGGCACAAGCTTTGGATGCCAGAGCTAACCCCTAAAGTAAATTTTTTCTGGTGGCTTATCATCAAGGGTAAGATTATCACTAATGAAAATCTCATCAAGAAAGGTTTTACCATGCCTAACAGATGCTTTGCGTATGTGCCAGAAGAAGTCAAGACATTAAACACATTTTTTTGCATTGTAAGTATACTTCAAAAATATGGCATCTTATTCTTGAAAATTTCAATCAGAATTGGGTTTTCCCCCATACTTGTCTACAGGAATGGAAACAATGGAACTCCCCTTATAAGCATTGTATGGTTAGGAGGCTTTGGTAACTAGTTCTTCCTCACACCAAGTGGAGATTCTAGAAAGCTAGAAATGATGTTATTTTCGAAATACCGAGAAAGATATGTACAAAAGTCTTTAATGAAATTATCATTGCGGTGAAAGAAAACATTGAAAGATTTAAGCCTCCCAAAATAAACTTTATCCTAAGGAAGAGGAGCACATTCTTGCTGCTTTGGAACATTGGACCGATAATAGTAAACATAAGGACAACAATAGCATTGATAGATCTACTTTACAATGGATCTAGCCTCCCACCGCATGGCAAAAACTCGAACTTTGATGGAGCTTTGAAAGGTAATCTTGGGGATTCGGAGGTGGTTGGATGATTAGAGATCACAGAGGATACTTTTTCTACTTTTTCCTCGGCAAGATGGGTAAGCAAAAAAATCACTACTAGGAAGCTTTAGCAAATGTCTCGGAGAATAAGGTTGGCTAGAGATTGTAATATTTCCAATATTATAATTGAGGGAGATTCGTTGAATTTTATTAATTTGTTAAATAAAAAGTAACCTCCAAGTTGGCCCATCAAGGACTTCATTAATGAAGCTATTGAAATATGTAATTGTTTTGATAATTATAAGATTATCCACACCTACCGTGAAGGCAATAGAGTGGCTGATAGTTTAGCAAATATTGGGGTCAATAATACAATGCAAACTTGGCTAAGTGGCGACCCCCTTCCTGTCAAAGTACTTGATGGCATCACTAAAGATATACATGATTTTAAATGTAATCATTAATAAATATAGAGTAGATGCTAAGGAGGTGCTTATTAATTACAAAGTTAAGTTTAATGATGTTCTTAAAATTCCGCATGCTTTAGAGGTCTTCAAAAGTAGAGGTGGTGTTGAGTCATATGGGATTCAAATTTTTTTTACCATTGTACAGAGTAGAAACAATACAGAAAAATGGGGGGACCTCCATGAAAAACTGAACCCATTCATGATCTAGCCTGGAAAAATGACACAATTCTTTGGAATTATCTACAAATGGGGGATATTTCAAATTTCATTAAAAAGATGAAGGGATTTGACTAGGACATTTCGGTGAAATTTGCTAATGGATGGAGAAATCATGTGGTTGAGTATGGGGAAGTCAGGGTCGAGATCTCTGAGGAACTCATTACCTAGGTCATAGGGCTGAACTTATGGATGGAGACAAGTTCTTCAACAAATGAGTTGACAGAGAGGTGGAGGTGAAAAAATTTCTCGATGAAGGGGAGAACCTCAAGTTTGTTGTGGTTGGAATAAAGGTGACCTCTATCCCTGAGCCCTTCACTAAGATTGTGCGTATGATGGTTAGGTACGTATCTTTGGAGGGAAGATATGTCACCATTCCCCTGAAACATTTAATATTCCTTAATCATTTTCACAAGAATCTTATCGTCAATTTCTTGCATTATTTACTTAAATCCTTGGAGAAGTCTGTTCTTGAAGTTCGAAACATACCATGGCTATTCCCCTTCACTAAGGTCTGATCCTATTCATCCACCACCATTTCTTCTCCGGCTCTCACCCTCTACCTACTCCCCCTATTATTATCCCTCTCCCACCGACAAAGATCTGACACTACTACCTTGGACAGAAGAGGAAAGACAAGAAGGCTAAGGTTGCTCTGCCTTCTTCGCAAAATTTTTTGCATAGTCATAAGGATTTGAAACTTATGGAGAACTTATTACACATAAGTAAACCTGTTGATAATTCTAGAGAAGCGGACCTTCTTACCAGGGTTATTAAGCTTTAAGAGGAGATCAAAGACCTCAAAAATGCTATGAGGACTATGGAAAAACAAAAGGTAAGAGGAAGCTACAAAATTCTGAGGACATGGATACTATTGCTGAGATTTTCAAGAAGCTTCTTTCACTTGATACTAGGCTAGGAAATGCCAAGGGGCATCAGGATTGCATCCTCTCTACTCTGAAAGGTGTCTATAATTTTATGGAACAACACGTGAGAAGTGTGTGCAGCCTTAGCACATTCCTGATAACATTTGGGATTCTAATGAGACCTGTGACCTTGCACTTGCTCTGTGGACATGAACGATCCTTCTCATGCCACGACCATTGCGCTCTTCATCTCTCTCTAGAAAATTAAGGTCAAGATTGACAGGGTAGTCAAGTGATGCAAAGTGCCCGAGATCTTTGCTTTCTAGCTATATGAAGGTGTTGTTTTTCGATGGTTTTGATGTTGTTTTCTTGCTTTAGGATGCCCTGTTTTGGATCCCTCTTTGTTGTTTTTGGCCCTTTTGTTCTTCTTCGGACCACTATCTGGATTGATCATTTTTTTCTCTATTTACTGATATATCTGGCTTTTGAGCCTCCATGTTTAAGGTGTTTAGCCTTTCTTGGATGGGTTTTCTCCTTCGATATCTGGATTTTTTAGCCTTTTTGTACACATGGTATAGTCCCTTCAAAACTATTTATCCATAATAAAAAAATGTTACTCCATATTTGATTATACGTGAGAGAATGATGTAGAGAACCTCGGGTGATCACCATGTTTCCTTTCTTTCGTTAGTAGGTCATCAATATATGACTCAACGATCTTATGAATAAGATCATGAAAGATATATGTCATTTCACACTAGTAAGTGGCTTTGACATTCTTCAAGCTGAAAGGCATGACTACATAGTGGAAGGTTCCCTAAGGAGTTATGAAAGTGGTTTTTTTAGTCCTCCTTAGAAATCCTAATCTGTTGTAACCATACAAAACCGTCCATGAGAGATGATATCTCATATCTAGTTGTTGCGCCAACAATGACATCGATTGAAGGCAAAGAGAAATTGTCTTTGGGAAAATCCTTGTTAATATCTCTCTCAAATTAATGCAAATGCATATCTTCCCATTCTTCTTAAGAATTGGGACTATGTTTGAAACCCACATTGAATAATCTACCAATTTAATGAACCACAATTGTAGGATTTTCATTACCTCTTCCTTAATCATCAAATTCACTTTTGACTTCATGGGTCTTAATTTTTGATTCATAGTTTTGGAATAGATGGGATTCATAACAAGATTGTTCACTACAATGTTAGAAGAAAATATCATCATTTCCTTATAGCTGAAAGTGAAGGATTTTGAGTTCTCTTTAAGCACCTTCGTATGTGCTTCTATCTCCTCTAGAGTCGAGAAGAACCAAGTTTTAGGATTTTAGGATCCTCCTCCATCCCAATGTTTATATCTATGGGTCCTTCGATTAAAGAGGCATTACCCTCTTCAAACTCGGGTGTGAGGCCAGAGGTAGTTCTATTCCTTCCTCTACCTTATAAATCTCAAGACCTTCGATAAGGAAGGATCCATCATGTGATCTTTGAATTAGGAGTAAGGGTGATGTATAAGATAAAATCCCCTCTTATGGTGTGTGGGATAGAGATCAATGTATGCATTGAGGTATATTAGGATTGCCTCATCATTATCCAAATAATATTGACATATGCCGAATTGTATTGGTTGGCATCCTTCAAACTAGAGGTTCGGATCAGAAAAAATAGTGAATTTGGTTTCTTTCAAGTCTTCGCTTGGACAAAAGTGGGGGAGGAGGTAGCCATAGAATCGATTGACATGTTTTTCTCTTATGGAATATATTAATTGGAAATGAAATCAAAACCATTGCTAATATCTAAGATAATGGACTTATAGAGTTGTAGGTGCTCTTCTCGGTCTCATAAACTTCTGAGACTTGGTTAGAAATGAGTTGAGAGTAACCCAAGACTATGACATTATTAACGACCATCCTCTTGGAAACAATAAGACAAAAAGTAGAGCTTTGTATCCATCTCTGTTATTTATGCACTCAAATTTTAGCTCTAAGGAAAATTTCATGACCCCCTTAGGGAAGTAAGGATCACCTTAGTCCCACCACAAAGCACAACTTTGCACTATCGTAGTAGAGATTCCAACATTCGTTAGGGAATATAGAAGCTTGATTTTTCTTTGATTATTCTTCCTTCACTTCGGAAACCTCAACCATATAAATCTCTTCAAACCCCTCACTTGGAAGAGAGGTGATTCCAAGAGCATGACCGATGCCCAAGGAATTGAATGTGAGAATAATAGGCAAGTCATTATGTAGAATTTTGATAATTTCCACTATGGTTTTAGTTGATATAGTTTCTACCATAGTGGATTTGTTTTTTTAACATCGACCCCCCTTTGATTCCTTTAAGGGCTTCCAAATTAGTCAAAGGAATAAATTGGGACTTAGGATTTTAACCCCAAGCTTGTTTAATTGATTGGTCGAGTTTGAATTCAGTATGGACCCCAGCTTTTTCTTTAGGTTGGCCAAATGGATGTCAAATGGATTTGGGTCACGTTGAGCCATGAAGACCTTCCCCAGATCTAAGAATATAACTTCTTGGAATAATGTAGAAGGAATTTCCTTCATCCTATGAATTTAGGGTCATCTAAGAATCATATTATGGTTATTTTCCTATTCTATAGTATAAAACTCAATTAACATGGTCTTGGTTCCAAGAGTGATTGGAAGTACTATAGTTCTAATAGAAGTTACTTTGAGGGTATCATAGCCTCTCAATGTTTTTCACGTTGAAGAACAATTTGTCTCTCCATAGACAAGATTTTGAATAAACAATAAAGGGACTATATTAATAACAACCCCATCATATATCATTACACTCTTAACATAGTTGTTCTAAATCCAAACTTAGAGATATATAACATAGGATCACCTCTTTGCACCAACTCGGTGTAAGTAGGAATCTTACTAATATTAAACATGAACCCAACATCTCTCTCAATCTACCCCGGTGGATAGAAATCAAAGTTTATATGATTTATTTGGGCCTCCAAAGGAGGAGTGACGTGGATAAGATGGCCAAGACCTAGCGTTTATAATAAATATGATCTATGCACATGAGAATTCTTCAACAAATCTAAGAAGAAAATATGGGATAAGGTATTAGTAAAGTCCGTAATAAAATCATATGCTCCTATTGGCTTGGGATCTACTAGTGTATCATCTGACATGGAAGGATAAATGGGAAGAGGTTGTGAAGAATAATCTCGGGTGGGGTTGTTACGTTAACATCTAGTTCAATTTATAGCTCTACTTAAGCCCACGATCTTAGTCTCGATTTCGACCATTTAAAGGGGAAACTACTAGAGCGTTTATAGATATAGAGACCTTGTGATCATAATTTCAAACACCTATGTCCCCTTTTTATTACCATGAGAATTGAGATTTTCATTCTCGGGCACATTGGAAGGGGTCTCTATAAATCCTAAGAGTTAAATTTTGTGGGGAAACAAGCCTCATATGAGTACTCTACATAGAATTCGTGGGATTAGCCAAGAACATCTCAATGAAGAGTTTTCTTTGGTCCTTTGGAAGTATTTGCATGAATTTATTGCGATCACGACATGTCCGAGCATCATGTCCTATAACCCTATGGAAACCATAGTATAAGTTGGGATCATAATCACACGGTCTTTGATTCTCGTTCTCATTGTAGCCCAATAGTTTCTATTGTTTTTTATTATTGGTTATTATAATCAAAGTTTTGGCCTCTCGCCTTGGTTCTAATATTGATTTTGGATTTGATTCATATACTGGTTTGATTATTGAACTGGACATTGGGCCTAGACCTTGTGGAGGTAGAGGAGGAAAATAAAGTCCATCACATTAACTGAAGGATTCAAATTGTTACTCCTTTGGTTGTTCACATTCACATTTTTGTTACCATTATTCATATTGTTGGTTTAACAATATTTGGATTTTTGATTGGTCGATTACAACATATGTCGTAACACCATGGTTCTTATAGAGTACTTTGGGTCCTTGATTATTTTGGTTTTAACCATTTGGGTAGTTTGAATTAATCTCAGAGGGAGTGATCAATCTCCCATTTGATATGTACGTGTTTCATCCACTATCAATTTCCACTTGGTAAATGTGGAGATCACCCTATAACACCTCCTCATAGCTCCTAAGAGGGAATTTTTACACCTCCTCCTTGGTTTCTCGATTGAGGGAATGGAATAAGAATTCATAAAGCTCTATTTGTCCCATATTTGGAGCACTAGTTGAGGAGTAGAGGACCTTCCACCATCTCTAAATGAAATAGGTGATAGATTCATTATGATCTTACTTAATATGAATGAATTCTATGATTCATGTTCTTATCAAAAACCTTTATGAACTTCAAAATGAGTTACTTGAATGAAAGAATCAAGGCTTCTAGTATCTTGTATTACTAGTCAAGAACAATCCCCTCCAAGGTCTTAGGGGAAATATTATCTACAATCACATCCCATGGGAGTATCTCTATTATGGAATTCGTGTACACTTAGATATGCGCATTTGGGTCCCCCTCCTGATTCAAATTTGGAAGGTTGAGAAGTGGTCATGGAAGCATTACATTTCGTATGGTAAATTCAAGGGGATCTTTGAAATATTTAGTGTGTGTGCCCAATGCGTAAGACTCTACTATAAAAGGTCCCTTGATGGGGAGGTGGGGGAGGAATAGGAGGCTTATATGTTACAACATAAGAATTTATAAGGGAATAAGGCATCCATTGAGGCTAAGAATATGAGCCAGGAAAGGAAAACATGTCCCCCTGCAGTTATTTAGAATACATATGGAAGTACGAGGGAACATTATTTTTGTACAGAGTAGTAGGTGCAACACCTAGGAGTGTCACATTGATAGTAGGGATGGCATTTGAGAATGCACTTCTGGTTGACACCTATGGGGGATATCCATATGAAGTGTGATAGGGTATACCTAACATTCCCAATCTAGTAAGAAGGTCTCCATGGTTAGGGACACCCATGTAAATAGGGGGAAGTGCAAAGGTAACATAACCAATTTTGCATATGGTGGGGATCTTTCCTTGCCTCTGCAAAAGGTATAACACAAGAAGGTTGGGTAAGCTCTAGCTCCCTATATCTATCTACCAATGCTTAAATTACATCACCCGAGGATGGTGCTACATTTTTATTAGGCACGTTTTTAGTTTGGTTGGGAGGAAAAGGAACATGAAGTCCTACTATGGATTGATCCCTTAGATTCCACCCCTCTTTAGATGTATTTCTTGTTGTAGGAGGAGGGGTAGAAGTGTTGTTCTAAATAATAACATCAGTTTACTCTTTCATCCGATCAAAGGACTGGTCTATTGCATTAAGATGCTCATTACTTCAGTGAACTCGTGTCGAGTTCATAATTTGGAAATAGGTAAGAAGGGAATGAATCAGCTTGCATGCTGATTTGAGGTCTTGACAAGACCTGGGGATGGAACTCTTTCTCTCCCGTAAATTTCATGTTATTTGAGCTAGAGAGCTTAGGTTATGGGCTATACACAAGTTAATAAATCTCCTCAATTTTAACTGATGAACCATTTTTGGCACCTTGAGGAGGAGGAGTGTGAGGTGAAGGTAAATTGGATGAGTAATTATCATCCCACCTAGATAGTGAGGGTGACTGTTACATACCCATATGGTAATAATACACTTCAAGACCCAAAATGGGCCTATCGTATTCTTGACCCAACATATTCGGGGGTATATAAATACCCGCAAAATAATGGGAGAGGAGAAGGATGGATGAAATAAGGAAAAACAAAGGAAATGAAAAGGAACTAGTCCTTCACGTTGGGTTCACCAATTTTGTACGTATTTTAATCAACACGTGACTCTAGAATGGACTCGACCTCCCGAGGTCATGCCAGGACATTTGAGATGAAATGGAAGGTGACTATGAAATGGATAAATAGGGTGGATAGGAGAATTATGCAAAAATGGTTAAAAGAGGCTATTAAGTGATCAAGGAAATCGAATGTCTTCTACGGTCATAATGGGAATATACTCTTCTAAAGCAATGAATGTATGTCTAACTTGGGAGGGAAAAATGGAATGGTCAAGGAGAATGAATAAACAAAGGATTCTATCAATATCAGTTTCACCAAACACCCTTTGAAATCGTTGTCGAATGTGTGGGAACTATCCTACTTTTGCCTCAAAAAAGTCTCTTGACAAGGTCATGGAGGTGTGGGAGGAAACACATGGATAGGAAAAATGGATGAATGGTGGAGTCTAATCTTGACCTGGTTGACTATGCCATAACACGTAAGCTATATCCACTTAAATGTTCAAGTATGTCAAATGTGAGATGATCACGGGTGGAGTGGGTTGGTCTTGAAAACAAGGTGTCTAATTCCTCGGTAAACATCTATCGGTTGTGGTGCTAGGTTTTCTTTATGTACTCGAGGATCACACATCAAATATCTATGTTCCATAGGTCCTTAGATGGTCATGTGGGATATGAAAACTACCAAAGCAAAGAAACAAACAAACTCACAAAGAAACTAGAAGAGGTAAATTTCATTCTTAAGCCAACTAGGGATGTGTGAGGAGTTGTGTTAATTTGTTAATTCATACTAATTAACTCTATGTTCCTAATTAATAAATGAAAGCTAATTAATTGAACAAAGGAAAAAAACTAATCTACTTGTTTTTGTGCTTTTAATGATTTTAAAAAAGGGGAAATGCAAATAAAAAAAAACTAATTAAATTAATCTAATGTTTTTTTAATTTTATGTTTACTAGAAACAAAAGAAATGTGCACAGACAAACTAACTTCTTCTAATTAAATGAAACTACTTATATTCTAATGCAAATTAAACTAAACAAAGAAATAATTGGATGTGGCTATTTCCCTGTGTAGAAGATTTAATTAATCTAATAAACAAATGCTTTTTCCTATTTGTAATTGTGGATGCAGAAGCTTTCTAATGAAGAAATGTAAATATAACACGACGTACATACACGAAGCATCTAAAGCTAACTTCCCATGAAAATCCACAAGGATAGGCAGAGAAGCAACTTTTCATGAAGCTTTTCTCGTGTGCAACCAATATTGAATTTTGAATGTAATGAAATTTCCTAAACAATTTAATAAATGAAGAAATGATAACAAATCACTGTAGCAAAAAATTCCTCCGAATCCTTCTCAAGAAAATCCATAGGGATAACCTCGTGAGGAAAACCTCAACAAAAGCTTTTGAAATAGCAAATTACTGTAATAACTATTACAATTTAATATTTATGAAGAAATGTGTTTGATCATACTAAAGATTTGAATCTATTTATTAAGTAAAGAAAATTCCAGGAATTCAAAGACTCCACCAACCTAGAAATGTTCTACTTGAGAAACATTCAATGTTGAAAATGCTTCTTGATTTCCCTCACTTCTTTTTCCAATGTGTGTTCAACATATCCAGAGAGCTATGCTTGAATATTTATAGGAGAAATGGGATAATTCTGGATTTTTCTTGTTTGTAAGTAATCTAGCAACAATGCGAGAAAGAGAGCAGCAAGGCAAAATAAAACATTTTCTTATGTACTTCTTGGTGGGATTCTGGAAGCATAATAGTGCAAAATAAATCGATAAACTCTAGCCAATGCTTCAGGAAGAATCTTGGTTCTTATATAAATTTAGTAGGGAAGTGGTTCTTTCCCACTTGACATCTAAGAATTACCACCACACCTAAAGGAGGGGTAGTTAACTTGCTTACAAAAATGAGTAAGGAAGAGGAAGTTTGTACACATCTAACAATATTAAGAACAACCAAATTGGTTAAGAAATGTGTGCTAAAAATGAGTTTGAATAAGTTGAAATGCATTCAAAACATGCCAAAAGAGGCTTGGTAAAATCACATGAAACCGTTGGTGCATAGACTGACGGTTATGCAACCATCATGGTGATTGCGTAACCACCGCTCGAGGAGACCAACGGTTATGAAATAGTTGGGGCGGTTCTATAACTAAAGGCCAAATGGATAATAAAAGGTACAAAATAAATTAAGGAAAGTGGGAAAAGATAGAAAAGGAAAATCAAGGTAAAATATCATGTTGCAAGTAAGAATTTGGATTTGAACATCATTGGAAATATAATTTTTCATCGTTGGGGATTTTTACCTATTTTGATAATGTAGCACATGCAAAATCAGGTGCGTATAGAAATCTATTCATAATAATAAAGGAAGGATGATCCTCAAATATACCTAAAAGAGACTAAGATCAAAGTTCACAAGTGTAAAAAGAGATTGAATACATTATGTAATATAATTAATATTTGTTTAATAAGGGTTATTATGTATGGTACAAAATATTCACTAGAGACACTATATGCAAATATTCAACTTGAAGGGACAAACGGTGGATAGAGACGAAGGGTCTATTGAAGTCACATGTGTAAATTTTGGGACAAACCATCATTCCTTGTTGATCCACTTGTAGATGGGTCTATATTTCTCCTATGTAGGAAGAGTGTTAGTGTGAGAAACATTACTAGATGTGGATGCTCATCAAGTGTAACAATGTATGCAATTCTATGTCATAGAGGAGGTGAAGTAGATCTATCTACATATTGTGTCACATAAGTGATGATACATTTGTCCTTTAATAACTTAAGTTTATGATCTAATGCATCATAATAATTTTCATGATGTTTATTTATACGATGGAATTTTCAAAATGGACAATCCTTTTCATTTTCGATCCTATGAGGAAGATGATCGAGTAGATGATGATCGAATCAAACTTTGTTTAATTAATGTAAGTAAACTTTCATGGGGACTATCATGATCATTATCAAAATATATGGGACTCCATTTAAGAAGAGGTGGTTTTCATACTTTGTTATTATGATTAGGATGATAAAAAATATTACCATGATGTAAAGTATTCACTTGATTATCATTGCCTATAGTTTTTTTGTGTGTCATAATCATGTGTAACATAAGGGATTATCATCTAAAATGAGAAGAAACAAAATCATTGTCATCTAAATCTTTGTACTAATAAAATTCATGCATATCATCATAATGGATGTAACTATGATGCATTATTTCATCTTCATTATCAAAAGCATAAGGGACACCATCAATTAATGTATAAAAAGAAGGAAAAACATCCACATGTGTACTAGAAATGATCGGAGGTCCATTTAGGCATTATAATTTCCTAAAATCTCTTTAAACAAGTACATTACAAAATATCATTCTCATATATTTCCAACACCTATTAGAATGCGTGAAACATACACCATATGATCTCCCGGTGTCGCTGGTCAAAGTTTGGGTCAAGGTTGGTCAACATGCAAGTGCAGTCAAACAGACCCTCGTTAATTTTTAAAATGTATTTACATGATTCAAGGTGTTTCGCATGTAATGTTCCGTTCTAGAATAGAGTTGCTTCTATCCTTTCATTATTTTGAGAAATAGATAAGGGTTAGGGCTAGGAGGAATACTTGTTGAATGTTGAGAGGGTGTGCGCGTCACTGTAGAGAGAGATCATATCGATTGCGAAGAACTCCTTTTTGTCTCTGGGAAGGACTACCTATAAGTAAGAATACAAGACCACAAGTTTAGTTAGACAATAAATGAGGGAACTCGCCTTAGGCCCAGAAATATTAGACTTCCTTTCGAAGGTGCTCGGTTCTCCTTTAATACGAATTAACACAAATGATAATAAAGAAGCTATTGCAAAAATCACGATTTAAGTACCTCGTTACAAAACAATAGAGACTAAACTACTAATAATAAAACGCCACGTTGTTTGTTTGGTCAATGGTCATTGATACGATTGTGGGCCGACATCGATCTCGAGGTTATTAGGAGACAAATAGGTGAGAGGAAGGTTTTGGGTATAAGTCACGCTGGCCGATGCAGGGGATAACCGACCGCAGCTTAGAGAATCTGCCAAGAGGGGATAACCGACACCGGTAGGGTCAGTAATCTAGGTGCTCCTGGATGGAGGTTGGTTACAGGGTGATTGTGGGGTTTTTAAGACTGGTGGATGGCTGAGGGGAATAGTGAGATGACAGGGAAGACTCAGAGTGTGATAAAACTGTCTTCTGGGCAATACAAGGCTGTATGGATGAAGGTTAAGTGCAGGGTGCTGGTAGGTGGTAGATCTAAAAGTGAGCTTATAATTACTATCAATCAAAAGACTCAGGAAATGGTGCTTAGAAACATACAAGACACTACTTACTCATCCTTGATGAAGATTCAGGTCCAAGGAATGTGGTAGTGACAGTAAGGCTCAGTTGGGATGATCTGGTATTGGAAAATGAGCTGATGAAGCTATCCTCAGCCTTTTCCAATGCTTGAACGGGGGTGGCAGCAATCCAGTGGCTCAGTTGCAGTCTTCGGCTCGATGCTCTTCTCTTTTCTTCACTTGTCTCCGCTCTGCCAAGTGAATTTTTTTTTCGGATCCTTCAAATGAATTCCCCATCCTTTGTTTTTGGTTGGGGGAGGTCATTTACGAGTGGAACCGACGGTGGTCGAGTAGGAACTGATGTCGGAAGTCAAAGTGGGCTATTTTTAGTAAAATAGCCAACTTTCCCTCCTTTTCTCCCGAGAGATTAGTTGTGGGCTTGGTAAAGTCATTATTAGGTTGGTTTTGGTGCGGGTGAGGGGTAATTAGTCATGGGTGTGGATGTAGACCAAGTTATAGGTCTTAATTAGGTTATTTTAGGGTTAGGGCTAGGTCATGATGAGGTGGCGAAATGAGGTGGCAGGTTTGAAGATGTGGATTTATTAATTTTAAGGTAATTAATAAATAATTGTGCAAGGTTTAGGTGGTGAGGTTAGGTTGCGAAATGAGATGCGGGGCACAGGGTGTCATAAGACACAAATTTGGTGTCTACATTAGCCCCTTGTTGTCGTGTAGCTTGTCTTGTAAAGCTGCACTGACAATTAATAAGAAGTGATTGCCCCGGTTAAAGGTATAGGTAATCCCCCTCAAATCTATCATAGATTGAGGCGACGTGAAATCAGGGATAGGGTTGATAAAGGATAAATGGTGTTGGGCTGATGGTAAGATGGTGGGGTAAGTTCAAGGAAGCAGACACATGTTGAAATGTAGTAGTGTGACCAGGGTACATGATTTGAAGAGCAAACAAGCAATACATAGGCAAAGGTCGATAGTTTATCCAAACAAGGTTGATATAATCCTGGTATCCAAGGCATAGGAAGTAGCTCTAGGGGATATAACGGGTAAGGTATAGGAATGTTTAGGCATGTTCGGCAGTACAAAATGGTTGGTTTGGTTGAGATAAACGTGACGGTCTCGGTCTAGGCAAAGTTGGTCGACTGATCAAGTCAAGTATCCTAATCATGCTAAAACACGAATAGGTGAGCTCGATTGAACAAAAAGCTACATGATTGGGTGGATAAAATCGTAATTGGTGGGTCTTGGGCGAGGTACGTAATTGGTGCGGCCTTGGGTCAGGCCGATGGATTAGGTGTGGCCGTGGGTCGGGCCGGATTGGTTGGTTGCGCCTTGGGTCGGGCCTGATTGATTAGGTGCGGCCTTGGGTCGGGCCAAATGGTTGGTTGCGGCCTTGGGTTGGGCCAAATGGTTGGTTGCGGCCTTGGGTCGGGCCAAATGGTTGGTTGCAGCCTTGGGTTGGGTCAATGGTTGGTTGCGGCCTTGGGTCGGGCCAAATAGTTGGTTGCGCCTCGGGTCGGGCCTAATTGGTTGGTTGCGGCCTTGGGTCGGGCCTAATAGTTGTTATGGTGCGGGTCGCGGTTGCGTTTGGTCGAGCCAAATGGTTGGTTGTGGCCTTGGGTCGGGCCTAATAGTTGGTTGCGGCCTTGGGTGGGGCCAAATGGTTGGTCGCGAGCCTTGGGTCGGGCCAAATAGTTAGTTGCGCCGTGGGTCGGAGCCAAATAGTTGGTTGTGGCCATGGGTCGGGCCAAATGGTTGGTTGCGGCCGTGGACAGGCCAAATGGTTGGTTGCGGCCTTGGGTCGGGCCTGATTGGTTGGGTGCGGCCTTAGGTCAGGCCTGATTGAGGTCAAAATAAGGCTAGTCAGCAAAGCCAGGGGTAGGTGATGGGGGAAAAAGTGGAGATTGGTGGATAAGGGTGGGAGTTAGGTGAAGGAAGTAAATAACCGATATCGGTTATGTGTGACCGATATCGGTTAGAAGACCGATACCGGTATTCTAGGGCGCAAAATAACCGGTATCGGTTATAGGTCAAAACCTATAAAAAGAAAAATACAGCCTGTCATTGTCACTTTGTGAATTTGAGTGCCCAAATTTAGCTGTCTGAGGTGGGAAGTGATTGTGTTGAGTTTGTGGGCTGAGGTGGCATTATTTGAGTGGAGGAGTGAGTGGTTGGTAGACCCCAGCGATCAGGAGGCAGAGTTTGATTGGTGGAGAACCCAGCTGAGGAGATTTGGGGCCATGGCACAACCAGGAGGAGCAGGAGGTGCTGGACCAGCTGGACCACCGCCACCTATCCCACCATGATGACGTGTAGTCGTACCGGTAGGCTCTGAGCTCTTACCTATGTGAATTTAATGAGTTTAACTTAGATGTGGGTTTTGGGTAGGAATCCTAATTTTAATAAAATAAGGAATGAATGGAGGTAATGTGTAAAATGGAGTGGGTAGGTAGGCTAGTGAGGCCAAAACGGCAGGGTGGGTAGGTTTTTAGGGTTTTCTTGTGGGTAAAAGGGGAGAAATAGGGAAAAAGGGGTTTTGCGGGCCGTTTTGGGTTCGGCCCCGCAATCGGACAGTGACCGATGTCGGTCACTGGGTGGCCGGCATCGGTCACAGAAATAGTTTGTATATGTTGTTTAGGTAAAGACCGGCATCGGTCATAGGTCGACCGGCGTCGGTACACATAATTTGCTTGGGGGACCGATGGCGGTCGAGGGTGACCGGTACCGGTCAGCATGGATAGGAGTTATGGTTTTTGTTTGTTGTTAGAATTTTGTCGTGTTGTTTTGTTTGTTTGTTTGGGGGTGAAGGGGGAGGGAGTAGAGTTGATAGGAAACGTGATTGGGGTGGGGGGAAATGGGGTTGTTGGGGGGCTGGTTTGGGTAGGATAGATTAGGTGTTGGGTATGAAGTAGAAGGTGTTAAATTGGCGGGGGTATAATTAGATGGCTAGAGTAGATCTTAAGTGGGTATAGAGAGTTAAGGTAGTTGTTATTGTAAAGGGTAGGCCTGATGAAGTGTGTTGTTTTTTGCAGGCACGCCAGCAGCTTACGATGCGGGATCGGATGCCCCCGCTATTGAGGCGGATGCGGCCACATGTGTCCGCAGCGCAGTGGGGCATCATGTGAGAGGTTGGACTCGGCAGAGTCTAGCGGTATAGGGCTGTGGATAAGGGACCACAGCCTGATGGTTGCCCTCATCGAGAGATGGGATCCCAACCAATGTCTTCCATCTCTTACTAGAGAGATGACGATTACTTTGGAGGATGTATATCGCATCCTGAGACTGCCGATCATAGGTGAGGCACAGTGTTCCAGTGGATGCGGAGACCACGATGGAC
The DNA here is from genome assembly GCA_018340775.1 of Taxus wallichiana var. yunnanensis. Taxonomy (NCBI): domain Eukaryota; kingdom Viridiplantae; phylum Streptophyta; class Pinopsida; order Cupressales; family Taxaceae; genus Taxus; species Taxus wallichiana. Next base: position 666,057,280 of record CM031234.1, on the reverse strand, counting down.
AACATCCTATATGTATTCAGGGATGCAGCCCCATTGTTGAGCTATCATAGTGCGAGCATTGCCTATGGCGACATGTATCGCGCACACCAACAGGAGACACGGCTTGCCGTGTTGATGATGATAGGTATCACCTGCTTCACCCTCCCGAACTCAGAGGGAGGCCACTTCCCACGGGCTTTGATGGGAGTTTTGCACGATATGGTAGAGGAGCATACATGCTATGCCTGGGCACCAGTGTATTTGGTGCAGCTATATTGAGAGTTGTGGGGTTATCACCGTATGAGGCGATTTGGTATTTGCTCGACATTTTTGTTACACTACTGGGCATACGAGCACATCATCTGCATACGACCGGTAGGGCTGCCCCGAAAGCTGTGGCCACAGATTGTATATAGATATAGATTTCAGAGGTGGTTGGGGGTCGTGGGCTAGCCACGAGCGGTGCTCGTAGGATGGGATGTGGCCTATTACCGTCATATGTTGGAGGGCTTGACCACACTGGACATTATATGGAGGCCTTATAGAGGCCATCAGCCCCGAGGAGGATCCCGAGCATAGATGCGCTGGATCCAAAGATAGCTTCTGGATAGGCTAGACGGAGGCCCGGGAGTATGAGCGATACCCCTAGAGAGGGTACGATGGCAGTTGGGCTTGCGACAGGATGAGCCACCTCCCTTCCCACAGTACCGGAGGGATGATGTAGAGGCCCCACTGCCTGCACCGCAGCCAGTTGACCCCGATTGGGTAGTAGAGAGACCAGCTGATGATACAGTGGATGATGCCGGAGTGACAGGGGCCTTTTTGGTTTGGTGGGTAGGGGAGAGAGCAGCCCGGAGAGCACAGCCTACACAGCTAGATTTGGCAGCTGTTATAGCGGAGAGGGACCGGCTCTTAGGACAGGTGTAGTTATTACAAGGGTATTCTTGCACGCCGCATTGCACAAATTGGGGTACTACAGGGCGCTTAGCCTAGGCAAAGCTCGAGCACAATCGCAGTACCCAGTGACATGCCATAGGCACTGCCGAAGGCATAGGCACAGGCAGTGCACTGCCACAGCACAGGTGTACCGGCAGGATAGGGGCCACTACTATTAGGAGTCGGGGGACCAGCCAATTTCAGCCAAAAAAAAAAATTCATTCTTTCAAAATGTTTCGCATAGAATGTTTCCAAACCTAGAATAGAGTTGTTTCTATCCTTTCATTATTTTGAGAAACAGATAAGGGTTAGGGCTAGGAGGAAAACCTATTTAAATGTTGAGAGGGTGTGTGCATACCATAGAGAGAGATTAGATCATTGCGAAGAAATCCTTTTTGTCTGGGAAGGACTACCTACAAGTAAGAATACAAGACCACCAGATTTTAGTTAGACAATAAATGAGGGAACTACCTTGGGCCCAGGAAATATTAGACTTCCTTTCGAAGGTGCTCAGTTCCCCTTTTAATATGAATTAACACAAATGATAATAAAGAAGCTATTGTGAAATCATGATTTAGGTACCTCGTTACAAAGCAATAGAGACTAAACTACCAATAATAAAACGTCACGTTGTTTGTTTGGTCAATGGTCATTGATACATTCAGCTCGAGTTACAGGGATAAACCAGATTGGATCCGAGGTTGTTAGGAGACAAATAGGTGAGAGGAAGGTTTTGGGTATAAGTCACAGTGACCGATGCCGGTCACTAGATAACCGACCGCTAGAGAACCACTGCCGGTAGAGGATAACCGACACCGGTAGGGTCAGTAATCTAGGTGCTCCTAGATGGAGGTTGGTTGCAGGGTGATTGTGGGGTTTTTAAGACTGGTGGATGGCTGAGGGGAATAGTGAGATGACAGGGAAGACTCAGAGTGTGATAAAACTATCTTCTGGGCAATACAAGGCTGTATGGATGAAGGTTAATTTTTTCCCGAATCATTAATGACTTTCATGAGAATTTTTGTCGTGGTTTTGTTAGAAGATTCGGCTGACCATTTTCTTGTGGATAGTAAGGTAATGAGAAGCTAAGTTTGATACCAAAGTTGTCATAAAGGTCTTGTAATAACTTGTTTTTGAAAGATTTTCCATTATCTGTTATCAGGCGATGAGGAACACCAAAACGACAGATAATGTGATGGTTAATGAATTCTACAATTTTTTTCTTTTTTGGTTGAAATGAGTGGAATGGCCTCCACCCATTTAGTATAATATTCGGTTGCTATGATTATCCAACGGTGACGTTGCGAAGAGGGCGGGTGAATCTCACCAATAAGGTCTAAACCCCATTATGAGAAAGGCCAAAGATCTCGTGCGACCTGTAGTGGATGGCTAGGAGTATGTTGAAGGTTGGCATGTTGTTGACACATAACACAATGCTTAACATATTCGTAGTAGTCGTTATTAAGCGTAGGCCAATAATATCCTAGGTGAAGGATCTGTTTGGCCACGGCAAGGCCACTAAAATGTCCACCACAAATACCGTCATGGACTTGTTGGATGGTATAGGTAACCTCTGCGCCGGTTAGACATTGAAGGAGGATGCCATCAAAGCCACGTTTATAGAGGAGTCCCCCCATGACTACATAACGAGAAACACTTTTAAGAAAAGTGCATTTTCCGTTACTAGTAAGGTCAGGTGGGAGAACAGAGGTTGTAAGGTAGTCGTGAAATTGGTGATACCAAGTATCCTGCGAGTCAGCAGACACATTATTTATCATACAAACATCCGGGGCTGAGTAAGATGGGGCAAAGAGTTGTTGAACCAAGACAAATATGTCAGAGTCAGTTGGTGAGGCAGGAATTTGCGAGGCCAAGCAAGCCATAGTATCCGCAAATTTGTTAGTTGAGCGGGGAATGGTTTGGATAGAATAATGAGTAAATAAGGTCAAAAGTGAATCCACGTAATGTTTGTACTTTTGAAGTTCCTCATTTTTACATTGGTAGATGCCCATAACTTGATTGACTACTAATTAAGAGTCGTAAAAATGTTAATAGATTTTACACCTAAGTGTAAAGCAACCTGGAGACCCAAAACAAGGGCCTCGTATTCCATTGTATTATTAGTGCAGGGAAATCGAACCGAATGAAAGAGGCATAGGTTCAGCATCCAGAGGAATGAAAACAATGCCAACCCCTCTGCCACACTGGCATTTGGATCCATTGAAGAAGAGGGTCATTGAATACGACTCATCACTGAGTGAAAGAGTGGCAATGAGTTTGTCAGGGAAAGTAAAATTGGTAAATTGTTCCCCGGTAAAGGGGCTTACATGAGTTGGTCTGCGATAGTATGTCCTTTGACTGATTTCTGGTGTACAAACTCGAGGTCAAGGTCGGCGAGGAGCATAAGCCATCGGGCGATGCGTTGGTTTAGATGAGGTTTGGCGTACATATAATGGATGGGGTCCACGTTGGTGATGACAAAAGTTTTGTGATTCAGGAGGTAGTGTTGGAGTTTGGTGGCCACGAATGATAGGGATAGGCACAACTTTTCTACATGTGTATACCTAGTCTTGTAATCCACAAGAGTATGGCTTATGTAATAAACGACTTGTTCTCGATGCTCAGAGTCACGATGTGTAAGCATGGCTCCTACAGCATGGTCGGTGGTAGAAAGGTAAAGGTAGAAAGGGCGATCGTCTTGAGGTGGGATAAGCATGGGTGGCTGTAAGAGATAGGCTTTAAGAGCCTCAAAGGCCTAGTGGCACTCTTCGCTCCATTGAAAGATAATGTCCTTTTTAAGGAGATGATGGAAAGGTTGACATCGATCCGAGAGTTGTGAGATGAAACGCTGGATAGATTGGAGTTTTCCTTGCAAACTACGCAATTATTTGAGGTTAGTAGGTGGGGGCATTTCTAGGTTAGCTTTGACTTTATTTGGATCGACCTCGATGCCACGCAAAGAGACAATAAAACCAAGGAGTTTTCCCGAAAGGACACCAAAGACACATTTCTTTGGTTGAAGATGAACACAGTATTGTAATAGGTGATCGAAAATAATGGTTAAAACATCGAGATGTTCACTGTGATGCTTAGATTTGCCAAGAAGATCATCGACATAATCCTCAACGATAGTGTGCATAATGTCATGAAAAATATAAGTCATAGCCCACTGATAGGTCACACCCAAGGCATTCTTAAGGCCAAACGGCATGACACGATAGCAGAAGGTTCCCCAAGGAGTTATGAAGGAGGTTTTGTGTTGATCGGTAGGGGCTACAAAATTTGATTATATCCTAAGAAGCCATCCATGAGGAAAGCATCTCATGGCCCGCAGTGAGATCAACAAGTTGATCAATACTTGGGAGGGGAAGTCATCCTTTGGGTAAGTGAGGTTAAGGTCTCAAAAATCCGTACATATCTCAAGTCCCCTGTTGCTTTAGTAATAGGGACAATGTTAGAAATCCATTGAGGATAGTCAATAGGTAAGATGAAGGAAACGAGAAAGGAGTCGTTGAAGCTCTTCTTAGACCAAGAGGGAAATTCGTGGATGCATTTTCTCGGTTTGTTTAACTAGTTTGGAATTGAGTTTTAGGGTAATGTTATGGACCGCATGATGTCGGGATCAATTCTGGCATGTCAACGTAGAGACCAGCGAAAGCTTGGTTGCGGCACGTAGGAAGGTAGCGAAGGCGCATTGTCGTCTGTTAAGAGATTGTCCGATCTTCACAATGTGAGGATCGTCCTGTGTGGATGTTGATTTCTATAGTCGACTCATTCAACATGGTTTGAGTTTCAGATGGTAAGGTGCGTTGAATATAAGAGTCATCCGCACCTAGGTAAGTGAGGATGGAGTTGTCATCCTGGCACTTAACAACATTAATTGAAGGTGAGTCCTCTTCGATCATGTCTCGGATACGAAGGGAAGAGAAGATGGGTCTTCATTATCACGTTGATAAGTGAGAGGACCTAGGAAGATAGCGTTTATGAAACAAAAAAGTTAGGAGGGATAGATTCAGGGTCTATCGACTCTGTGGGTGACGATGGAAAAATGGGTGATGATGGTTCGAAGGGGTGACTTCATCATCTTCCTAGATATCTAGCCGACATGAGGTTTCTTTGGTGTAAGTGTTTCAAAAATCCAAGACCACTATGATCTTTCTGTTTTGCGTGTAGTCACGGAATGATTGTATGTTGGCCTTGTTCATAAAGACCAAAACCAAAACCTTTCCAAGCACAAAGGTGAGTCAAGAAGGTGAGGGAAAAGCGATGATTTGTCGGTATTGAAAATCAGATTAGAAGGGAACCACACCAAGGGAGGTTCAAGGGTAACAGAGGATGCGTGTCGACACCCCCATACGTTAGGTTGGTGTGGCGATCAGGTGGTCCGTAGGAGATTACTTCCCCACACGATGGTCGTAGGTAGGATGTGCATATAATCTGTCCATACTCCGTGGGGTATGGAAAGTGCTAACGTTATATAGGCGGTACTCCCCGTATAAGGCATTGAAAAACATCTACTAAGGGATCTCGAGGTGGGATGTTTTCTACGTGGGAAAGGAAGTGGTATTTCTTGTGGCGGTTTCATTGGTTGAAGGTGTAGGTGCGGTTGAGGTGGATGGTTAAGGTGTGGTCGAAATAGATGGTTGGTTGGTTTGGATGTCTTGACTGTACAAGCACATCATTAGGCGATATAACATATTGCAGGTTTTGAAGGGGGAGAGTCGCTTTTACGGTGTAGGACTTCCCCTCATACTCAAATTTTATGCATCTATGTAAGGTGGAGGAATGCATCCCATGCCCGGATCCAGGGTGACCTAACAACATGTTGTATTGGAATTCTCCCTCAAGGACATAGAAGAGTTCGGGTAAAGTATGTTGCCCTACATGAATGTTAAGGATCACGGTGCCTAAGGTAGAATTAATAGCATCGTTGAATGAACACAACATGATGGGGTTGGCACACATGCAAATAGAAGGGATATTCATTTGTTGGAAGGCTTTGGAAGAGATGATATTTAGGCTAGCACCCCCATCAATCATAACACGATGTACTCGGATGTCCCGAACGTAAGCTGAGATGAAAAGAGCGGTCGATCTTACGCACCAAAGTCAACAATTTCGTCTTCGGAGAAACCGATGAGCGCTTGTTTGTTGTACGGGGGCGAAAGTGGTAGATTGTTTGGTGAGAGAAGCAACGTGGTTGGGTGTTAAGATGGCGGTAACGGGAAAGGTTTTGTTAGGTAATACCTCTATACCTTGAAGGATTTCAACGAGATCTTGGCGATGAGATTCGTGAGGTTTGAATGAGATCATACGGTGTCATTTTTACGAGGTGATTGGTGAAGTTGTTTGATCATGGTTTGGTGGGCAACTCCATCAAAGATGGGGTAGGAAGGTCTCACGAATAACCACTTTAGGTGGTGGTGCGATCGGGATGGTGGACGGAGAAAGAGAGGCTGTGAGGTGTGCTTTCTTTAGCTTTCCCATTGTTTTTCGCCTCGAGTAGCAACACTAATAGGCATACTTCACTCACAACAAGGAGTTGACCGTTGGGTGTACGGTCGGGGCATGAGACAAATAGTCTTGTATAGTGCTAGGATTAGCGTCCAAAATTTCACAAATTCCTTATCTCCTACAAGGATTTTGGGAACCTCACTAGTGTCCGTAGGATTCCCACACGATGTGAAGGGGGTGATTCGGGGAAAAGGCACGGAGTAGGCATGTGAAACCATGGCCACAACTTGTTTCCAAGTGATAACAACCATGGAAAAGGGTACACAATAGGGATGCAATCCATTAGGAATGACGAAGCGAACAAAATGTTGGAATTGGTAGGTTGCTGGTTTTGGGAAGCTGTGAAAAGACAAATGTCGATATCGGTCGTAACCGATATCGGTCGTGTAATCGATGTCGATATCGGCCGAGTATAGCCGGCGTCGGTAAGTTAACCGATGTCGGTAGAATAGGACCGGTGTAAGAAGCTATAAGAAGTTGCTGATTTGGGGTTAACAATGCTTAGTATACCTACCAAACTATTCTGAAGTGATCACAGAAATAGTGTATGACAGAGAAACAGAACTAAAAACAAGCAAGATGCACAAGCAAATCAAGAGACTAACCCTAGGATTAGTTTTAATTATTGTGGGCTTATGCCTTAGATGCAAGATGATGTCAATCCTAAACAAAAGACCTAGGGGAAATGTCAAGTTTGTTTTGGCTTATAAGGTTACCTCAATCGGGCGGAGGAATACCGCGGAAAAGGGGGATGTTTGAGCTGTTGTGTTAATTATGATGTGATTTGGTATGTGTTGTGTAGTGAAAGTAAGATTAATTTCTTGTCAATACCGTGGATATCACCCCCATGTGTACGACCTGTTACTTAATCTACGTTCACTAGAATTGAAAACAGCAAGCAAGAATATGATGCACGTGTTTTAAACCCAAATCAAAAATGATATTCAATGAAGCAAAGAAGATGACTTTCACTAATGCAAAGATGAGGAAGAAAGATAAATTCTTTTACCAAAATAACAAAATATCTTGTGAATATTTTAGAAGAAGAAAATAGCAAGTGTGCTCCCTATATGAAAGTAAGCAAGAAAGAAAGAAACCCAAAATGGCTCCCACCTGGCGTGCATAAAATGTTTCGCATGAAATTTTCCATTCTGGAATAGAGTTGCTTCTATCCTTTCATTCTTTTGAGAAATGAGATAAGGGTTAGGGCTAGGAGGAATACTGTTGAATGTTGAGAGGGTGTGCACGTCTTGTAGAGAGAGATCGAGATCGATTGTGAAGAACTCCTTTTTATGCAGGGAAGGACTACTTGCAAGTAAGAATACAAGACCACCAGTTTTAGTTAGACAATAAATGAGGGAACCGCCTTGGGCCGAGGAAATATTAGACTTCCTTTGAAGGTGGTTAGTTCCCTTTTAATATGAATTAACACAAATGATAATAAAGAAGCTATTGTGAAATCACGATTTAGGTACCTCGTTCTAAAAGCAATAGAGACTAAACTACTAATAATAAAACGTCACATTGTTTGTTTGGTCAATGGTCATTGATACGTTCACTTCGAGTTACGAGGGGGTAAACCAGTTGGATCCGAGGTTGTTAGGAGACAAATAGGTGAGAGGAAGGTTTTGGGTATAAGTCATAGTGACCGATGCCGGTCACTGGATAACCGACGCAGTTAGAGAACCGCCGCTTCTAGTAGGGGATAAGCGACACCTGGTAGGTCGAGTAATCTAGGTGCTCCTGGATGGAGGTTGGTTGCAGGGTGATTGTGGGGTTTTTAAGACTGGTGGATGGCTGAGGGGAATAGTGAGATGACAGGGAAGACTCAGAGTGTGATAAAACTATCTTCTAGGCAATACAAGGCTATATGGATGAAGGTTAAGTGTAGGGTGCTGGCAGGTGGTAGATCTAAAAGTGAGCTTATAATTACTATCAATCAAAAGACTCAGGAAATGGTGCTTAGAAACATACAAGACACTACTTACTCATCCTTGATGAAGATTCAGGTCCAAGGAATGTGGTAGTGACAGTAAGGCTTAGTTGGGATGATCTGGTATTGGAAAACGAGCTGATGAAGCTATCCTTAGTCTTTTCCAATGCTTGAACGGGGTGGCGGTGATCCGGTGGCTCAAGAGCTTGATCTTCGGCTCGATGCTCTTCTCTTTTCTTCACTTGTCTCTGCTTTGCTTGTAAAAAGGATGTGTTCCTTTGATTGAGAAGTCATGCTTGATATGTACTGAATCTTCTTTGCGATTGCAGATCTTTGGTAGTCGAAATTTGATTAGACTCTTTTATTTATTTCATTTTACATGAGTTTAATCGATCTCGGAACAATTATAAAGTTATTCATCTATAAGACCTAGCCTTGGATCAGTGGTATTGATCCAAGTGGTGCTTTAAGTTTTTCATGATGAATTAAAAATTATAAACCTTTCACAGGTTGCAAGGTCTGAATTCGTTGAATAAAGCCAATCCCGAGTCTAACTCAGGTTGATCGTGTGAAATGGAATGGTTCCCGATATCGAAGTATATCTGGAAGGTCTTGGTCGTGGACCAGGTAATAATTCTGTTGCATATAATTCCGTAGCCTAATGGCAAAACAGGAGTGAACCCTGTTCGAGAATGCATGTTGTAGGTCTTTTTCTGAGCATACGGAATGTAGACCTAACTGGAATTATAAATGTTAGTAACCTAAAACTAAACTTAACCTAGGGGTTAGTGTTAATCTAACCTAGACCTAGGCTAAGAGCTAACGTCCTAAGTTAGTATCTATGTTCTATGAAGTTAGACTAGGTGTTATCCTAAATTCTAACCTAAGTTACTAACCTAACTATTGAACAAGGATTATTGGGGACCTATGGAGGGGTGCGAACCATGGGCGGCCTTTTCTATGTCATTAAATGCAAAGGATAAGTATGAAGGACAGGTATTGGTAGAAGTTTTAGAAACGGCTAACTTGAGCCGACGTGGCAGGTCGCCAAAACTGAAAATGGTCTTGAAATTTTATTTGTCTATCGCCAACTATGGCGGTCGGTGGCAGTGGAGTTTGAGCGGGAAATTGGGAGTAAATGCAATTAATGAGCTCGGTAGTCGAGCTCGGAATTCACGAGAAGGCATGCAAATTGGAAAGTTAATGTTTTGTTTGGCTTATCACGAATTCCGGTTTTCCTCTCTGCATTCACTGGTTCTTCGCACCAGTCTTCTTTGTGTTGCATGGCGAGTATGAGCGTATCTAGCTCTTTCCTCTGGCAAGGAAAATATATATGTCATGGAGATAGCAAAAATTTTGTTGGTAGCTCTAACTTGGAAAAGGAAAAGAAAGTCCGAGCTCTTTCAGTGGTCTGCTTTGAATTTTGAGCAAATATCCAGGCATGTTAGGCCCTAACCTTTAAAAATCTTGTTGTCTTTCAAGTGATTTCATTAGAACAACTCTGTTCAAATGATTTATGGAAATAGATGATTTTCTATGGTTGTCTTGTGTGATTTTGTTACTGTATCTTCATGCTGGTTCGATTTTTCATTTATCCCTTGATGGGTGTTTATTAAATTCAACTGTTGCTATATTTCTTTGTGTTTTGCATTCCGGCTTTAATATGCGAAATTATTGCAAGTATATGTGATAGGCCTGCTCTGTGTGAGTCCATAAATTGTTCTCTCGATGGGTACAGACTATTGAGATGCTTGTTGATGGATACTTTTCGTTGATTCTTGTTGTGGAAACTGTCGGAAGGGATACTGAAGGACATTTGTTTGATTGTTCAGTTAATTGACCTTTTCTTTTGTAAGCTCTGTCGTGGTTGTTATTTAGTGGTGGTTATGGATTCTGGTTGGGTTTCGTTATGAAATTTTATAGTTATTTGTGAAAAGGTAACTCACAGTGTTACAGTATTCATTACGACCTTGCTGGAGTTGTTTTTCCCCTTGCGTGGAGGTTATGGGGATTCAACCCATTGATAGTATTGATATATATATATATATATATATATATTGTATTGAAACGACTCTGTGGAGTCCTTTGAATGAATCGTATATTATGGTCCACTGTTGAGGATATAGATACATCTTTGAGTATTGATAATTTGAATTTCGTTGGAATCTTGTAGAAGTAACAGGTCATACGACCTCTGTTATTTATGAATTTTGGTACAGACTCCCTGGGTATACTTTTACGTTTCCTTCTGTGTAAGCTTGTTCGAGAATTTTGAAGAGGTTCAGTTGAATTCCTTGTTATGAAATCAGTATTTTGATTTGCTTACACCTGATTTTTGAATGCTTACCATAGTTGGCATAGATAGAATCATTAACTATTTTTACCTTGTATACTGTTGTTGGGACTCAGTTGAATTCTTGATAGATAAACAGTGTAACTGCTTCAAATTAAGACTGTTGGGTTTACTATTGTTTTTGACACCGTTGGGTTCCGTGAGTATGGGAAGATATCTTGTATATCGGTTTCTGGAAAAGCTAAACTGTGAATACTGTTTACGGACTTAGTTTTAAATCCTCGAATGGTAATCTATGTCACTGTTTTCTGTATAAGCCTGAGTATGAACATGTAATGTTCTTGGCTTTGTTGGTTTTCTTTAATAGCTTGACATCATGAATTATGGCTTCTATAAAGTAGGTCGTGAATAACATACTTTCAACTCTGGATGCGTTCAGAAGTGACTATGTTATGTTATGTTATGTTATGTTTTCTTTCTGATTACATTCCAGATAGATGTGGCTGTGCATGTTGCTTGGATTTCGTTTAAAAATCCCTCCGCATAGTCATAGGGAAATGTCATTGCTTAAATGATCATGAGTCTTTGGTTGACTGCGATAACAAAGGAGATCTTTTGATTTCGACCTTGTGTCTAAAAGCCTTTCAGTGTTTATCTTCTTGTCTGTCGCTTCTTGCGCAAGGTCATACTGAGTCTGCTTGGTAGATAGACACCGTTGTTTGGCAAGAGGATTCTGTACTGTAGTTGCTTTATTTTAAGTTTTAACAAAACAGTGTGCTGTTGATGGACTCGACTGATTTATTTGCATGCGTATTAGGTGAATGCCTTGCTTTTGAAAAGACGGTACAGTCATGAGCTAATTCAGAGGGAAACATGTACAATTTGTTTATTTCTCTTACATTGTAAATTATAAGTTGATATAATTGTTTAACTAACATCTGTGTAAATTGTTTTTACATAATGATGGTATCGGGATTGATAAGGTATTCCTCTTTTTTTTTTAAGTTGAATATCATGATTGTCGATGTTTGTTCATCTTGGGATTTATAATGAATAATTGCTTGGATACTTTTGTTCTTCTTGATCCCTAATATTTATGAAATATTTGAGAAATATATAGTACTACTCTATAACGAAAATTATTATTACACGTTATAGACATGATATATTCCTAACGTATAGTCGAATCATGTTTACTTGTTTGGTGATTTTATATCATTTAAACGGGGTGTTTAATGAAAACAATTGATGTATTGCAATTGTTTTAAGAGTTAGTGCTTATCATGCTCGAGTTCATTGAAGCGACCCATGTTGATAATTTTTGCGAGATGGATGCCGTAAGTGGTAAAAGCAATGCAGATCGACCGGATGATCGAGTTGTTTAATTTGATTTATAATGAATTACAGCTTGATTTTCTAAATGTACTATATGTGGAAAGATGTTCCTTTTCCGTTGAGCATTGTATCAAGTATGCTGAATGCATAAAAAGTATTTGTATAGTTCTGAAAGGAATAGAAATAAGTATTTGCTACTTATGTGTTGTATTCTTATTTTGATAGTTGACCTTCTTCGGTTTATATACCGGAGGGGCAATGTTATCTTTGTATAATTTGGAGACTTTTGTGATTGTCAATGAAAGCTTACAAGAAAATGTGATTGAATTCTTATGAGTGTTTAGTAGTTCTAATTTGTTCTATCGAAAGCAAAATTGAAATTTAAATCATTGTCTTTCTAAAGATAGGATTAAAATAAACCTAAGCAGAACGCTAATCAAGCTGAATTAAATTACTAATCCCTAGTCTTGATTATGACAGGACAACATTTAATTGGATTCTTAATCATTTATATCTTGATACTAATAGGTATGATATAAATTCAGTTAGGAGAACTGATATAAACCTAATGGGGTTCAGATGGCAATCTCATGTGAAGTTTATGAGTTATTGTCAAATTCCATTGTCTTAGAATCATGTATATTCTAAGAACTCCATGATGAGACCTTGGCCTTAATATCTCCACCGTGTAATGGGTTTTATTGAGGAAGGTCATTCTAAGATGAAGAATCCAGGGATCGGGAAAGGCTAACCTTAGGGGAACGTCTTTAATGTAATTTAAACTCAACGTGCGTAACGCATATTAATAAGTAGATCTTTTCGAGGCGGATTTAAAGGTTGACGGCACAAGTCAACTGCAGGGTTGTACCTCCGAGAAGATTAGGATCTTCTCGAAGTTACAACAATGCAGGTGACTTATGACGACACCCTTTGCATTGATCGCTAAGATTTACACTTTGATCTCGAACGAGTTACTCAGGGACCGATTAGGAATGTGGTCACGTTATAAGGCTGCCTAGGAGATTCGGGGTATCTTGACACACTGGTTTAACTAGGGTTGAACCAGTATGTCATCGTATCCCTAATCCTCGTGGGCATCCATATAACGTTATCACCTTGTTAATCCGTTTCCGAGTGAATAAGTTGAGATAGGAGGGACTGACAGAAGTCGGTATAAGACATTCTACATAACATAAGAATGGGGTGAAGGGCGTATTCAGTTGACGAGTATGCCGTTAAGGAATACGAGACATAAATAGTATGTTTCAAATCTTTGGCCAAAGTATCATGAAGCTGCTGATTGCGTTGTCCTAATTCACCTAGTCTAAGGGATGAGATGCCGATGAATAATGGTAACAATTATTCGATTAGGTTCCTTGGACGAGCATTACGAATCCCGAGAATAGGGAAGAGAACCACAAGAGTGAAGTGTTAAATAAAAATGCCACTCTTATTACTCATGAATAGATCGGTAGATTACCGAGTCATGGAATGAATAGATCGGAGGTACTCAGAGTCATTACTGATGCATATGGTTGTGCATTATAAGAATGGTTATTTGATTGTGAGTTCTAAATTAGGTATTTAGAACCGGGATGCAATTATCAAAAAAAAAAAAAAAAAATGACTTGTTCTATTGTCTAAAATGAGGATGTTACATCTTGGTATCGAGTGAAGGTTGCGGCTCTTGGACCTATGTGTCCATAATCGATAAAAACCTGAATTTTCTTGTAACGAGAAAATGGTTAGAACAAGGGGAACGTTGCGAATAATGCTCCACTGAAGGAGGAGCGCGGCAACAACCCGAAACTTGATGAGATCCTTGCTTTACTTGTTGGACACAAGAGATCGTTAGCATTTGTACTTGAGCAATAGGTGATGGGAAATGAGGAGGATGAAGAAGCTGATAATAATAATCAGCCACCTCCTGAGGACAACCCCGACATGGGTGTTGATGTTAATCTTTGGGAATGCACTGTCCAACTAGAAAACAAAAAGGCCAGATTAGCGTGAGAACTCACTAATGATATAAAAGGATAAGTCCACCTAAGTATGATGGCACCACATTAGGAGATGGAGCTGAGAAGCGGCTCGTGAAATGGAGAAGTACTTTGCAATAAGGAACTTCTCGGAGAAACCAAAGCTATTTGGGAGCCTATCAGCTTTCCCACGAAGCATCTTCGTGGTGGGATAGCCGTAAAAAGCTGAACTAAACATTGATGAGACCAATATTACTTGGGATCAATTTAAAGGCTATTTTAGGCAACGTTGGCTGCCACAACTTTTCTATGATCAAAAAATGACGAGAATTTCAGAACTTAGCTCAAGGGAAGCTAATGGTAACTGAATTCTGGGAGCGGTTTACAAAACTCCTCAAGTATGTACCGCAGTATCAAACTGACGAGAAGTTCAGAATACGGAAATTCATCATGGGATTGAATCCCGTGATAGGGGGAGAGGTCGATGTTCACAGTCCAACCACTATGGAAGGAGTTGTTGAAAAGGCCATAAGGCAAGAACAGAAATTAAAGGCTATTTCTGCTCATAAAGAGGAAGTGCGGAAGAAGACTGCAAACCCTTCTTCAACCTCTCTTGCACCTAGAAAAGGACCATGGAAAAAGTTTGGAAACAAGAGTAAGTTTCCAGGAGATAACAATAAGAAAGCAGTAGTAAATAAGCCTGCTGGAAATGTAAGGGATAATTTTGTTAAAAATTATAATAATGGGCAGAAGCCCTATGGAGGACAGCGTGACAATTACAAAACTGGAGGCAACTTTGAGCCTAAAAAGGGACCTGTAGGAGGCTGCTACAATTGTGGCAAAGATCACTACGCAAATCAGTGCCCTTTGAAGAAGGATGATCGTAATCAGTAGCATAAGATACATCTTTGCGCTGTAGTAGACAAGCAAGCTGAAAAGCAAGTAACACCTATAGAAGTTCCGGGTAAGTTATTTGGCATACCTGTCACTATTCTTTTTGATACGAGAGCTCTTTTGAATGTTTTATTTCTAATAAACTTGCTTCTAAACTTAAAAAAAAAAGCTGGAAAAATGGATAAATCTTGGACTGTACAGTATGGTAATAACTCTGTTCATACAGTGAGTATGTGTCTTTTTGGGGCAGTCCTTGACTTACCTAACTTTTCCACGGAAGTTGATCTCTATGTTACACCTTTGGGATCGTATGACATTGTCATCGGTGTCAATTGGTTAGCTGACCATAAAGCAAAAGTAGACTGCTATGAAAAGAACATAAAATGTTTAGATGATCAGCTGGAATCAGCAGAGATTCAAGGTGTGAAACGAGAAATTTCAGTTAGAAAACTGTCAGCTATGCAGCTTAAAAAGGCTAAGAATAAAGGATGTACTCTTTATGCAGTAAAGATATCTGAATCTTCAGAAGAAGATGGTGATTATATGAAGCAAATTCCTCTGTTACAAAGTTTCAGGGATGTCTTTCCTGAAGAATTACCAGGGTTACCACCCAAGAGAGAATTTGACTTCACCATTGAAATCAAACCGGGAACTGAACCTATTTCCAAAGCGCCTTATAGGATGACTACTACGAGTTAGTCGAGCTTAAGGCACGATTCAAAACTTTTGACAAAGGTTTGATTAGACCAAGTGTTTCACCTTGGGGTGCGCCTGTAATATTTGTGAAAAAGAAGGATGGAACACTAAGGCTGTGTATTGATTATCGGATGTTGAACAAAGCAACAATCAAGAACCGATATCCACTTCCAAGGATCGACGATCTATTTGATCAGATGCGTGGAGCAGCGGTTTATTCTAAGATAGACCTTCGATCTGGTTATCATCAGTTAAGGATTAAAGAAGAAGACATTCATAAAACAGCTTTCCGAACAAGGTACGGACATTATGAATTCACGGTTCTACCCTTTGGATTAACTAATGCACCCGCAGCCTTTATGAACTTAATGAACAATATTTTTCAAGAATATCTGGACAAGTTTGTACTTGTATTCTTGGACGATATTCTCATTTATTCTAAAAGCGTTGAGGAGCACAATGAGCATTTGAAGATAGTTTTGGAAATTCTGAGAAAAAGAAAGTTGTATGGTAAGTTATCCAAATGTTCTTTCTTTGATTCAGAAGTTCACTATTTGGGTCATGTCATAAGTAAAGAAGGAATTGCTTAGATCCTTCAAAAATAGTGGCGATAAGCCGAGTGGCTGCGCGAAAAGAATGTGCATGAAGTAAGAAGCTTCATGGGTCTTGCAGTTACTATAGAAAATTTGTAAAGGATTTTTCTAAGGTAGCTTTGCACCAATAACTTCATTGCGAGAAGAAGGATAAGAAATTCATGTGGAATGACAAGTGCGAAGCGGCTTTCAAAAGTCGAAAGACCGGTTGACTTCTGCACCTATATTAGTTGTACCCAGGACCTAATGGGAATTTTTTTTTGTAACGGATGCTTACGGGAAGGCCTTGGAGGTGTTTTGCTACAAAATGATCAAGTCATAGCATATGAAAGTAGAAAACTCAAGTTACATGAGCTGAACTATGCCCCTCATGATTTGGAACTTGCTTGCCATTGTTCATGCACTTCAAGTCTGGAGACACTACTTACTTGGGAAACCTTTTGAGTTGAAAACCCGATCACTTAGGGCTGAAATATATTTTTACTCGGCCTAATCAATGCCGAGACAGAGAAGGTGGTTAGAATTTTTATCACAATATGATTTTGATATTAGCTATATCAAAGGGAAGGAGAATAGAGTAGTGATGCTCTAAGTCGTAGGAGGCACATTTCTCTCTTATAACATTAAGAACTCGGTTCAAGGAGGAGGTAAAGAGTGCCTCGAGAATCGATAATTACTTTACTGCGAGGTAAAGGCGGCACTGCTGCAGAACCTAATGATGAAAGGTATAAAGGTTTTCATTTTGATAATGAAGGAATCTTGCGTTATGAAAACAGGGTATATGTACCTATGTTGAATGACTTGAGGAAGAAGTTGTTAGTGGAATTTCATAATTCACCTTTCTCTGGACACCCGGGTATCACAAAGATGCTTGCTGATCTGAAACAACAATACTTTTGGAAAGGTATGAAAAAGGATGTCATAAATTTTGTGACCCATTGTTTGGAGTGTCAGCGGGTGAAGGCAGAACATATGCACCCTGTTGGACTGTTATATCCTCATAGCATACCGCAGTACAAATGGCAAGTAATAACCATGGATTTTGTACAAGGATTACCCATGTCTAGGAATAAACATGATGTTATCCTGGTAGTTGTAGATAAACTGACTAAGGTAGCTCATTTCATCATTGGAAATCTAAAGGATGATTCACCGGTCTTGGCCAAAAGATTCGTACACGAAATTTTCAGATTGCATGGTGTACGAGGTTGATTATATCGGCGAGGATCCAAGAATGACGTCAAGGTTTTGGCAAACACTTAATACAGCTCTTGGAACAAAACTAAACTTCATTACGCATATCATCCGGAAACGGATGGACAAAGCTGAAAAAGGGTAAATCAAGTGTTGGAGGACATGTTGCGGATGTATTGCATGGATCAACAGTATAAATGGGAAGAGTATCTTCCATTAGTTGAGTTCGCATACAACAATACTTATCATTCATCTCTTAAAATGGCACCATTTGAAGCACTTTATGGAAGAAAGTGCAGAACTCCTGTTAGTTGGGACAGTGTTGAGGATAGAGTGGTAA
Source organism: Taxus wallichiana var. yunnanensis (assembly GCA_018340775.1). Taxonomy (NCBI): domain Eukaryota; kingdom Viridiplantae; phylum Streptophyta; class Pinopsida; order Cupressales; family Taxaceae; genus Taxus; species Taxus wallichiana. The sequence continues at coordinate 666,039,594 of CM031234.1, read as the reverse complement.
TTGGACCAGAGATTCTCACAGAAATGGAACAGCAAGTTAAGCTGATTCGTGAAAGATTAAAGGAAGCAGCGGATAGGCAAAAGAGCTATGCTGACCTTAAGCGGGTTGATAGAAGGTTTGAGCTTGGTGATAAGGTTTTTCTTCGTGTTAAACCCAGAAAGAGTTCTATAACTTTTGGCAAGGCTGCCAAGTTGTCACCTCGATTCGTGGGACCTTTCGAAATTGTCGAAATAATCAATCCTGTAGCTTATCGTTTAGCATTACCACCTGCTTTATCTCGCATGCATGATGTTTTCCATATTTCTTTGCTTAAGAAATACGTTTCAGATCTGTCACATGTTTTAAATTGGAATTCCTTGCAGGTCCAAGACCCAGGAATAATCGTGGTTAAACCCACACGAGTCTTTGAAAACTCACCATTGCATTTAAGAAATCATGAAATACAGCAATGTAAGGTCCAGTGGGACCAGTTTAACGAAGAAAGTGCAACTTGGGAAAATCTGGAAGAGATGAAAATTGCTTTTCCTTCTCTTTTTCAACAGAATGAAATCTGTTGACAAAACATTCTTTAATGAACTTATTTTTTTAAGTATTTATGAAAGCCAGATGAAGGCAAACATTATTCAGGTTGAATAAAATGTGTTGTGACATTGATTTCTGGAACTATTCAAATTGGAAATAGTCACATTGTTTGTGTACTGATAAATTGGTTGACCTGAAGGTTAATTGAATATGTAATCATCGGGACGATGAATCTTTTTAGGAGGGAAGCATGTAACACCCTGAACTGTTGTTACTTCCTCCTAAGCATACAAGTGTTGATATGTGATTTCTTTTGTAAAAAGGATGTGTTCCTTTGATTGAGAAGTCATGCTTGATATGTACTGAATCTTCTTTGCAGATTGCAGATCTTTGACTGAGTCAGAATTTGATTAGACTCTTTTATTTATTTCATTTTACATCTGAGTTTAATCTGATCTCGGAATGAATTATAAAGTTATTCATCTATAAGACCTAGCCTTGGATCAGTGGTATTGATCCAAGTGGTGCTTTAAGTTTTTCATGATGAATTAAAAATTATAAACCTTTCACAGGTTGCAAGGTCTGAATTCGTTGAATAAAGCCAATCCCGAGTCTAACTCAGGTTGATCGTGTGAAATGGAATGGTTCCCGATATCGAAGTATATCTGGAAGGTCTTGGTCGTGGACCAGGTAATAATTCAGTTGCATATAATTCCGTAGCCTAATGGCGTACAGGAGTAACCTGTTCGAGAATGCATGTTGTAGGTCTTTTTCTGAGCATACGGAATGTAGACCTAACTGGAATTATTAATGTTAGTAACCTAAAACTAAACTTAACCTAGGGGTTAGTGTTAATCTAACCTAGACCTAGGCTAAGAGCTAACGTCCTAAGTTAGTATCTATGTTCTATGAAGTTAGACTAGGTGTTATCCTAAATTCTAACCTAAGTTACTAACCTAACTATTGAACAAGGATTATTGGGGACCTATGGAGGGGTGCGAACCATGGGCGGCCTTTTCTATGTCATTAAATGCAAAGGATAAGTATGAAGGACAGGTATTGGTAGAAGTTTTAGAAGCGGCTAACTTGAGCCGACGTGGCAGGTCGCCAAAACTAGAAAATGGTCTTGAAATTTTATTTGTCTATCGCCAACTATGGCGGTCGGTGGCAGTGGAGTTTGAGCGGGAAATTGGGAGTAAATGCAATTAATGAGCTCGGTAGTCGAGCTCGGAATTCGTGAGAAGGCATGCAAAATGGAAAGTTAATGTTTTGTTTGGCTTATCACGAATTCCGGTTTTTCCTCTGCCTGTTCACTGGTTCTTCGCACCAGTCTTCTTTGTGTTGCATGGCGAGTATGAGCGTATCTAGCTCTTTCCTCTGGCAAGGAAAATATATATGTCATGGAGATAGCAAAATTTTGTTGGTAGCTCTAACTTGGAAAAGGAAAAGAAAGTCTGAGCTCTTTCAGTGGTCTGCTTCGGAATTTTGAGCAAATATCCAGGCATGTTAGGCCCTAACCTTTAAAAATCTTGTTGTCTTTCAAGTGATTTCATTAGAACAACTCTGTTCAAATGATTTATGGAAATAGATGATTTTCTATGGTTGTCTTGTGTGATTTTGGTACTGTATCTTCATGCTGGTTCGATTTTTCATTTATCCCTTGATGGGTGTTTATTAAATTCGAACTGTTGCTATATTTCTTTGTGTTTTGCATTCCGGCTTTAATATGCGAAATTATTGCAAGTATATGTGATAGGCCTGCTCTGTGTGAGTCCATAAATTGTTCTCTCGATGGGTACAGACTATTGAGATGCTTGTTGATGGATACTTTTCGTTGATTCTTGTTGTGGAAACTGTCGGAAGGGATACTGAAGGACATTTGTTTGATTGTTCAGTTAATTGACCTTTTCTTTTGTAAGCTCTGTCGTGGTTGTTATTTAGTGGTGGTTATGGATTCTGGTTGGGTTTCGTTATGAAATTTTATAGTTATTTGTGAAAAGGTAACTCACAGTGTTACAGTATTCATTACGACCTTGCTGGAGTTGTTTTTCCCCTTGCGTGGAGGTTATGGGGATTCAACCCATTGATAGTATTGATTTATATATATATATATATATATGTATTGATTGAACGAACTCTGTGGAGTCCTTTGAATGAATCGTATATTATGGTCCACTGTTGAGGATATAGATACATCTTTGAGTATTGATAATTTGAATTTCGTTGGAATCTTGTAGAAGTAACAGGTCATACGACCTCTGTTAATTGTAATGAATTTTGGTACAGACTCCATGGGTATACTTTTACGTTTCCTTCTGTGTAAGCTTGTTCGAGAATTTTGAAGAGGTTCAGTTGAATTCCTTGTTATGAAATCAGTATTTTGATTTGCTTACACCTGATTTTTGAATGCTTACCATAGTTGGCATAGATAGAATCATTAACTATTTTTACCTTGTATACTGTTGTTGGGACTCAGTTGAATTCTTGATAGATAAACAGTGTAACTGCTTCAAATTAAGACTGTTGGGTTTACTATTGTTTTCGACACCGTTGGGTTCCGTGAGTATGGGAAGATATCTTGTATATCGGTTTCTGGAAAAGCTAAACTGTGAATACTATTTACGGACTTAGTTTTAAATCCTCGAATGGTAATCTATGTCACTTTTTTTTACGTATAAGCTTTGAGTATGAACATGTAATGTTCTTGGCTTTGTTGGTTTTCTTTAATAGCTTGACATCATGAATTATGGCTTCTATAAAGTAGGTCGTGAATAACATACTTTCAACTCGGATGCGTTAGAAGTGACTATGTTATGTTATGTTATGTTATGTTATTTTTCTTTCTGATTACATTCCAGATAGATGTGGCTGTGCATGTTGCGTGGATTTCGTTTAAAAATCCCTCCGCATAGTCATAGGAAATGTCATTGCTTAAATGATCATGAGTCTTTGGTTATTTGCGATAACAAAGGAGATCTTTTGATTTCGACCTTGTGTCTAAAAGCCTTTCGGTGTTTATCTTCTTGTCTGTATTAAACTTCTTGCGCAAGGTCATACTGAGTCTGCTTGGTAGATAGACACCGTTGTTTGGCAAGAGGGTACTGTACTGTAGTTGCTTTATTTTAAGTTTTAACAAAACAGAGTGCTGTTGATGGACTCGACTGATTTATTTGCATGCGTATTAGGTGAATGCCTTGCTTTTGAAAAGACAGGTACAGTCATGAGCTAATTCGAGAGGAAACATGTACAATTTGTTTATTTCTCTTCTGTTGTAAATTATAAGTTGATATAATTGTTTAACTAACATCTGTAATTGTTTTTACATAATGACGGTATCAGGATTGATAAGGTATTCCTCTTTTTTTTTAAGTTGAATATCATGATTGTCTGATGTTTGTTCATCTTGGGATTTACAATGAATAATTGCTTAGGATACTTTTGTTCTTCTTGATCCCTAATATTTTGATGAAATATTTGAGAAGTATATAGTACTACTCTATAACGAAAATTATTATTACACGTTATAGACATGATATATTCCTAACGTATAGTCTGAATCATGTTTACTTGTTTGGTGATTTTATATCATTTAAACAGGGTGTTTAATGAAAACAATTGACGGATTGCAATTGTTTTAAGAGTTAGTGCTTATCATGCTCGGTTCATTGAACCGACCCATGTTGATAATTTTTTGCGAGATGGATGCCGTAAGTGGTAAAAGCAATGCGAGATCGACGGGATGATCAGATTGTTTAATTTGATTTATAATGAATTACATCTTGATTTTCTAAATGTACTATATGTGGAAAGATGTTCCTTTTCCGTTGAGCATTGTATCAAGTATCTTTGAATGCATAAAAAGTATTTGTATAGTTACGAAAGGAATAGAAATAAGTATTTGTTACTTATGTGTTGTATTCTTATTTTGATAGTTGACCTTCTTCGGTTTATATACCGGAGGGGCAATGTTATCTTTGTATAATTTGGAGACTTTTGTGATTGTCAATGAAAGCTTACAAGAAAATGTGATTGAATTCTTATGAGTGTTTAGTAGTTCTAATTTGTTCTATCGAAAGCAAAATTGAAATTTAAATCATTGTCTTTCTAAAGATAGGATTAAAATAAACCTAAGCAGAATGCTAATCAAGCTGAATTAAATTACTAATCCCTAGTCTTGATTATGACAGGACAACATTTAATTGGATTCTTAATCATTTATATCTTGATACTAATAGGTATGATATAAATTCAGTTAGGAGAACTGATATAAACCTAATGGGGTTCAGATGGCAATCTCATGTGAAGTTTATGAGTTATTGTCAAATTCCGTTGTCTTAGAATCATGTATATTCTAAGAACTCCATGATGAGACCTTGGCCTTAATATCTCCACCGTGTAATGGGTTTTATTGAGGAAGGTCATTCTAAGATGAAGAATCCAGGGATCGGGAAAGGCTAACCTTAGGGGAACGTCTTTAATGTAATTTAAACTCAACGTGCGTAACGCATATTAATAAGTAGATCTTTTCGAGGTGGATTTAAAGGTTGACGGCACAAGTCAACTGCAGGGTTGTACCTCCGAGAGATTAGGATCTTCTCGAAGTTACAACAATGCAGGTGACTTATGACGACACCCTTTGCATTGATCGCTAAGATTTACACTTTGATCTCGAACGAGTTACTCAGGGACCGATTAGGAATGTGGTCACGTTATAAGGCTGCCTTGGTGATTCGGGGTATCTTGACACACTGGTTTAACTAGGGTTGAACCAGTATGTCATCGTATCCCTAATCCTCGTGGGCATCCATATAACGTTATCACCTTGTTAATCCGTTTAAGTGAATAAGTTGAGATAGGAGGGACTGATTTGAAGTCGGTATAAGACATTCTACATAACATAAGAATGGGGTGAAGGGCGTATTCAGTTGACGAGTATGCCGTTAAGGAATACGAGACATAAACATATGTTTCAAATCTTTGGCCAAAGTATCGCAAGTTTCTTGATTGCGTTGTCCTAATTCACCTAGTCTAAGGGATGAGATGCCGATGAATAATGGTAACAATTATTCGATTAGGTTCCTTGATGAGCATTACGAATCCCGAAAGGGGAAGAGAACCACAAGAGTGAAGTGTTAAATAAAAACGCCAACTCTTATTACTCATGAATAGATCGGTAGATTACCGAGTCATGGAATGAATAGATCGGAGGTACTCAGTCATTCTGACTGCATATGGTTATGGTTATGTTATAAGAATGGTTATTTGATTGTGAGTTCTAAATTAGGTATTTAGAACCGGGATGCAATTATCAAAAAAAATAAAAAATTGACTTGTTCTATTGTCTAAACCATTCACGTTGAGCTCATGGAGGGGTGTTATTCCCCAATGTGAAAAAAACATATACATGTCCATAGCCATGAGACAAATGGGAGGTTGAATCCTATTTAAAGTCTTAAGATGTTCCTATCCCATGGAATGTGGGATAAACCCACTCAACCAAACTTGCATTATTGGATTCGAACCAATGCGTCCATCCAAAAGGATAAGCACTCAACCATTCCCAAATTCCCATGCAAACACTATAAATTGGGCATTTTGGTATTTGAAGTGACATTGGGACATAGACCGTTTATTATTTTATAAAGGGTAGTTTGTAAAGAATGGTGATTTAAGCCATTATGCACGGCGTTTTTAGCTTCGAGAGAGTGTGGAGAATTGTTCAAAACTTAGAGACACTCCATATGGATTTATTATTTTTCCATTAAGATGTTCATTTTATTTTATTAGAAGTGTTTTATAGTTGCTTTTGGAGAGAAATAAGGGAAATTGAACGTGTAAGTACTTTTAGGAAGGTAAGGGACATTTCGGATGTAATCAATTCTCTAAAAGTATGATGATATAATTTTTGTAGGTTATTTGTTTCATTACGGTATTTTGGATTTTTATTTGTACTTACAATCAATTTTTAATGGATCGGTTCAAATGAACTTGGAAACGTAGCCAATTGGTGAACTCTGTAAAAAAATTTGGTGTTGTGTGTTCATATGCATATGTTATTTTCTAATTATTTGCATATTCAAATCATATTTTAATTAATTAGATGTGATCATATCATTTTCATAATTATTTCAAAAATTGTTTTTGATCATTTTGATGATGTAAACTGCAAATGAATAATAGTTTTAAACTTTGATTTTTGATTAAGAATTTGTGCACATTTAAATCAGATTTTAGATCAGTTTCTCAACTCTTTTAAATGAGAAAATTGATATTTAATCAATATCTAATTTTCAACTATTTAATAGTGGGGGTCCTTACTATAGTTTGTCAACAAATGTTTTTATCAAGAGCTGGTAGAATATAGGATTAGCTTTTGTTTTACATTTTGATATCAAAATTTTAGTGGTTTTTTATTCGGTTTGTGCATACATTTGGGATTGTTAATCTTCCATTTGTATTTGTCAAGCGCTTATTGGGAGTACTGAGGTTGTTTGCGTAAAATAGGGAACCATGTAATAGGATGGATAGATGATTCTCTTTAGATCTTTCTTATAGGGTGATGGATATGGAAATGGAATCCATTTAGTTAGCATTGGTCATAGTGCGTTGGTGAGTAAAATATATGGTGAAGGTTTATTTTTGGTATGATATGTGTGTAGACACTAAAATTAGGTCACACTCCCCTTCGTCCCCCGACATATAAGCCCCCTTTATTACATCTATCTATCCATGACTCCCTTCACCCTACTAATATTAATTTAATTAAATTAATGCTTTATCCACATTATATTTATTATTTAAATATCTTATTTAAATAATATCTACACAAACAGTTCACTTAGACACCTCACCAAGCTAACTCAACCTAAGACCTATTCTTAACAAGTTACCATAACTAACTAAGACTTACCCAAACCCTAAAAATCAATACCTACACTCCCTCTAACCACATTCCTGCATGCTCACAAGAAGCTCCAAGTCAAATCTACCGGATAATGACATAAGATCTGAGGAAATCAGGAGGATCTCCCTAAGTTTAGTAAACCTAGGAAATCCCGCCTTGACCAACGTCATTTACCCATAACCATCACCTGTTAAGTTGGACCGCCATCGGTTACCCCTTTTAACGCCAAAACAACCTTATTCTCAGGGTTAGAAGTTGGAACTTGGAAGAAAGTTGGTAAACATTGGGAGAAAGAGTAAATGAGCAAGAACGAAATCTTATAGAGATAACGCATCTTTAGAGAGCCAATTCCAACGAAAAATCACATCCAAGGAAGGAGATTGAGCATCTTGTCTGCACAACCATCCCACCACGATCGATCTATCCAAGCAAAGAGGAGTGTGCATACAACCCATGCGAAGCTTTTCTTTAGTTGGTGATCACTTGCGACCTTGAGCCCATCATCGGCACCTCCATCCTCCACACATATACTTTCGGAATGAAATCCAAGTAACTATAATGTCATACTTCTTTGGTTTATTTCATTTGCATCATTACTTTATAACCCATTGTTCATCTTGCTCCTTATTGACCATCTCCAACACTTTTCACCTCCATAGACCCATCAAAACCTTGCAAAAACCTATTCTAGTCACCTAATACCTCATCCCGACCAACCAAAACCTTTGTGCAATCACAAAGGAGACCAAAACCCCATTCTGTGATGTTTCCAGATCTCACACATAGTGGTGCAGGTTATACCTAACCGCGGATCGGTCACCCCCCGACCGATGCCAATCTCTGTGTTTTCCCCACACCTTAAACGAGACCTATCCACCTAATTTCACCTCACCTCACTCACTTGTGACCTACCCAGAGACCTTTATCGGACTGTAGAGACCCCGGAACCTATCATTTGACCTGTGGATTCTATTCTAGCTTAGCCTATTAGATTAGATCTATTTTCTTATTGTGTTTTTAAGTGAGATACCTAAATCATTTCAAAATAACAATAGGATCTACCTTGTTATCTGCATTAATTTGTTTAAAATAGCAGATCGATAGCCATCTAGGAAGTATCATGCTTCCCGGATCTAGCTCACGCTAGGCAGTTCACTACCCATATTGTTTAATTATTTCTGGTGGTCTTGTTTTCATTACAGGTAGTCCCTCCTAGCCAAAATGAAGCTCTCATAGTCAGCTATGGATTCAGAAGTCATACGCACACAACAACCCATCAACCGAAATTTGAACAGGTATTCCTCCTATGCCTGTTACCCTATCTCATTTCGGCAACGCTTCTAAGAAATAATCTAAGAAAAAAAAGGTGAAATATTTTGGCACGCTCGATGGGACCCATCCGAGGTTCCTTGCATTTCATTCATCCCTAGGAAAAAATTGTGTGTTTGTTTCCCTTCTAAAAGTGTACACACTAATTTTCTTCCCTGGTAATCCACTCCTTCTTTCTATTTGCTCTAAAGGAAAATTTTCTTTTGGTGTATTTAAAAGAATCATTTCTTCATGATTTCTACATTTTAGTGAAAGAGCATCCCTCTTCCTATTCATCTTATTGTGTCATACAATTTCACATTTTTGATTTGGGTTCTAAAATCATTACATCTCATTGTGATTTTCTACATTAGCTTACATTAAATGAGGGCAACCTATACGCTGGAAGTCATTACCAGCTGATGGTTGACAAATGAATCGTAGAAAAGCACTTCTATCCTTTTCTCTTTCTCTCCGAGTCTTACCAAATTACACAAAAAATTCAAAATACATACATTCTTAAACAACATCTTACCCGAAGAAGTGCATGGTGATCACATGATCATGGCATAGTGGGCACCTGAGCTTACTTTACTCTGTTGAGTCATACTTGAGTGAAACCCACCCCCACCATAACATTCCTAAAACCTCACCCTTTAGAACTCTTTCTTCATAGGAAGCCTTCCTCAACAAAAAATTCTATTGTTCTGTTCATAACATTCAGTCCACACAAATAACATAAGATGAACAAACGTAATAGAATAGGCACTCTAGGAACATTCTTTCTTAATGTTCTGCTTGATTTGCATTTTGAAGAGAGAGCTTTCGATCATTATTTTTTTCTTTCCTTGCACACTCCCAATCATAGTTGGTGTATTCTGACTTCATCTGAGTGTGTCTGGACCACATCTACATCATTCTCAAACTTTTGGGTTTGATTCCACATCAAATTCTAATTCACAACCACTTTTCTCATCATTGTTTTAATCTCACAGTAACCGTCATTGGTTACCTCTGACCATCATCGGTTAAACTCAACCGACATCGATTCTAGGTCCTTTTGCTAACCTACTCAAAAGGAAATTTTCACTTCACTTTCTTCCACTTTCCATAGTCTCTGTCACTATCATTTTTCCCATTAATGTTTTACACATCCCCAGATTTGGCATACTTGTCATATTTTGCCTTTTGCCTCACTGTTTACTCACTGTCCATTTTCTATGGTGGTATCGGCAAGCGATTACCCTTGACCGACATTGGTTTTCCCTAACCGGCATCGGTTACCCTATTTCACATTCCACCCACCATTTTTTACTTCATCCATTTTTTATCACCAGATTCACCTATTCCTGCTATTCTCTATATTATTTACAGAGAAGCAACCCCACCTGATCAGTACTAGTTCACATGGTAATCGACCCAAATACAAGCAAACGCCTCCATGTTCCATGCTAGTTTCCAAACACTCCCACCTAGTCCTTGAACACCCTCTATTTTATCACCAGCCATGGATCCTATCTAGCCTACTAATATCACTACCGAGAGATGAGGAGTTCACACGATTCCTTGACCATAACCCTATTTCCTTGCAGTTTTACCTCTACCATTCATCCACTCGAGACACCTCGGGTTAGTTGATATATGACATGCCCGTATCTATCTATCCCCAGACACTCGCACTTCCACCTCACCCCATCGGCTCCGTCTTTACCAAGCATCCACCTTACCCCCAGTTGTTTCATAGTTAGGTCCTATACCCGCTATGACTGTCATGTCTATTACCTCTGTAGCACCCATTACATCCACCATACCCTCGGTGACTACCCCAAACATGACCTCATCCACCCCTAATGTCTCATACATACCCGTAGCTACATTACCACCTCCAGTGTCGGTGACTCCTACCCCATTTCAGAACATGGTTCTTTCTATTCCACAATCATTAGCCCCTATTGCTACTAGGGTTACCACAACCCTTCCACCCCCATATACATACTACCAACAACCACTTGTTTCATCTATCATTCATTCCGGGTACGTACCCCCTATTTCATTACCTTCTTCTCCACCACCTTACATGGCAGCCCCATATATGGGAATGCCACCCCCATTATATACCCAAAACCAACCTCCTCACATTATAGGAGGCATCCAATCATCACAACCCACCAATGACCTAATTAAATTGATGATGGATAAGATGCAGACACTAGAGGCATTAGTTTCTGGCTCCCACAACACTCTTACCTATGACGAGATTTGCAATGAGCCTATTCACCCATCCATTCCTATCTGTTCATACCTTGTGCATTAGGAAATGCCAAAATTCAACTGCTTCAATAGTAAGGAAGACCCATAACAACATTTGTGCTCGTTTAAACATGGATGTTATTTGATTACTCATGAGGATGCCTTACTTTTGAGAACTTTTCCCATGTCCCTCACTGGACCTGCATTAGACTGGTATAGTGGGTTACCCAAACACTCCATATTTTCATTCAATCAGGTAGCCCAATCTTTTTTGGATCATTTTTCTATCAATATCACCAAGAAAGTTACCATGACCAATCTATATTCCACACATCAGTATGAGGATGAATCTATCACAGATTTTTTTGCTCGCTAGCATGCAGCTTGATCAATCAACTTACCTTTCAACTGCCACAAACTGAACTCATCGAGCTCTTTACCCGAGCTTACACCAAACATATCTCCCCAACCTTGTAGGTCTAAAATTTCCAAACATTTGATGAGGCATTCACTATGGCACAAAAGTTAGAGATTTGGGCCATCGAAGAGAAGAAAATCCAATTACGAAATAAGAATTCGACATTCAAGTTGAATGAAACCTCCTCTTCTTCCAAACCTCCAACCAATTACTCAAAGGCTAAAGGTACCGCTAATGTAGTGGTACTCAAGGCCGGCCCAACTCATCCGTCCAATCAGGATACACCCTCATCTAATCTATCACCCATCTAGGCTTTTCGATTCAGACAAGAGCAATGAAAATATACCCCAATTGGGGAACCTTACTCTTATGTCTTTGAAAAGCTTATCAAAGATGGCGCCATCACCATTCCATCCATAAAACCACACACTTGTTTTGACCACCTCACCCCATGCCCGCATGGTATAAGGAACAATATTTCTAACTATTATTGAGTGAAAGGTCATAGTGATAGAAACTTTATAAATTTTAAGAATATTGTCCAAGAAATGCTCAAGAAAGGCAAGTTGACTACGGATAATCCCAATGCCACCACCAACCAAAATCTGCAAATATTTAAAAACCATTTCTCAATCATGCCCCTTCATCCAATGAAATAGGTGAGACATCCACTCACGATACCCATACCCGTGAGGTTCATGCGATCTTTAACGAGGTACCTGTCACCTCTCAATTACCTCACATCCCTTCCATAGAGGAAATCGTAGCCTAAAATCCTCCTTCCACATTAGAACCAACCATCACTATTCCTTCACCAATAGAAGAACACCCTTCATCTCCTACATCACCTACGGAGGAGTCTTCTACTAACATTGAGACCATCTCACCCCTAGCTTCTCCACTTAGTGAAACTTTACCTATTGTACCTCCTGCACTCCATGAGGAGCACCCATTACCTCCTCCACCCACAGAGGAGCACCCATTACCTCCTCCACCCACATAGGAGCACCTATCCGTTCCTTCACTCATAGAGGAACTCCCATCATCCCTTCCACCCATCATATACCCGGTGGGGATACCTTTTCCTCTCGGGTGAGCATTCTCCATCCGCTACCCGACATTCAAAAACCTACTTTAAACTCTCTTATCCACGGATCTTTTGAAGCCAAAATCCAGTCCCCTGTCTCTAAGATGCATTTCACGGGAATTCCCATTAGGTCCTCACCAACTCCACCCACAAACATGACATTATCATGTTTGGTTGATCACTTAGAGTATGTGGATAGAGCTTTGTTATGGGGTGCCTCTTACTCCCCGTCTCAACACAAATGTAGAGATCCTCGATGACACCTCCACTATCTACGCAAACACATTTCCACCCATCAAACCAAATACAACCATTGTTGTTGCAGCCCCTTCCACAATACCCGATAAAGCATTCACACCACACCCTTACCCATAACCCGACCTATACCTAAATCCAAACCCATACCCACAACGATTTACCTCCACTAAACCTATTACCACTTTAGGGGTCACCCGACCACCACCTTACTCATCCAAATATTAAACTAGATTTAGCTACATCCTCCAATGTCAATACCACATCTACTCCGATACCCAAACTAAAGAAACAAAATCATCAACCTCATACCCCTACCACACCAATCACACCCGCACTTGTCTTGTTTTCCTTAAGACCTCAGTGCCCAAAATGGTCAAGCACCCTTCAACCATTTGTAAACCAATAACACAACCACCCATTCCTACCTCACAAATCTCTAACATACCTGTGCATATAACACAACTCATACCCACACCTGTAGTCTCTTTACCACCAATACTTCCGATACCTTCACCATTTCTTCACTACCTACTACACTTAAGTCATCGTTCCTCACACCCCAAGTGCGACCTGCGTCATCTACCTTTATAGCACCCCCTATTATCCCATGGGTAACTCGCCCTCTTCCTCCATCTGATTTTCCTTCTAGACCCCGTATACCCACATCACCTTTACCCAAGAAGGTGCAACCCAAAAACAAAACCCCACTACCCCATAACAAGGTAATAAAAACAACCTCACACCCTCCTACCCATCCATCTACTGTACCCCTACCTAAACAAACCCAACTAATACCTCAAACCACACCGATGCCTAAACCCATGGCTCAACCTGTTTCTACTCTTCCAAAAATAGTTCCCCAAAATCAACCACACCTACACCCAAACCCACGTTCACTTCCCATTGTGATCCACTAGCAGGGTCCTATGCCAAAATTTTAACCAACCTCCTTGAGACTTCTATTATCACATTACCACCACTCCGACCTTATGACCCCCTCAAACCCAAGCCAAAAGGGTTTGATGATACTAAAATTTGTGCATACCATTATGTGCCAAGGCATGATGTGGAGAACTGTAAGGCCTTGAAAACTATCCTTATCCAATTGTGTCCACCCGAAACTAACTTTGATGATGATGAACTTCTTAACGAGCATCCTGATTCACCTACACCCATTACCACATTACCCACTCAACAACCACAACCTCCACCCTCACAGCTCCCGGAACCACACTCAAAGTTTGAAATTAATACGGTTCACATCAGAGAACTTGCCATGCCACCACCCAAATGTTGTTGCGCCTAACCGACCACACAGGATTTTCTCCTCCTGTAGGTTTTTTCCCTTCATGTCATTATAACACTTACCCTACACCTTCTCCATTTGACAAATTCCTCGAATCAACATGGTACACATCACTATGCATGTAAAGAAGGGTAAAGAAAAGGTAGTTGACCCACCAACCAATCCTATACCCAACATACCATTTGTTCCCATACCTAAAATAACTATCCACGGCCTAAAATACCCCATTTCCAATGGCATCACACATCGCACCATGCTCAAACAATTACACCAATCTCCACTCAAAATGTCCTTATATGACCTCATCCAAACCTCGGAATCCCATCGTCAAGCCCTCATGGAGGTTCTTCAATCTATCAAGGTTTTACCCAATGAACCTACACCCGTAGCCTCCATTATCACACCCCATCATGTAGCCTCCCTCACCAAATTACCACCTTCATCCTCACCTCACCTTGTTCACCAAGTGGCCTCCTCAACTTCTCATAGAGCGGAGATCTTGCCATACCAAATCGAGGACCTAGACCCACCCTCTTCATCTCTGTACACATTGATGACATACGGGTAGACCGTGTGATGATTGATGGAGGCACTAGCATTAACATCATTTCATCCCATGCATTTTCTCAAATGCACATACCTAAAAATTACATACATAAACATCTGGTCATGTTGCGTTCATTCAACAAACACTATCACCTCCACACTAGGCACTTGTCATCCTTCACATTCACGTGGCCCCCGCACTATTCCCAAATTTTTTATGTTTTGGGAGGGGGAATTCCAATATAACTTGTTGCTTGGTAGACCCTAGATCCATGTCATGGGTTGTGTTCCCTCTACTTTACATCATTGTGTAAATTTTGAACATGAAGGACATACTTATACCATTCCAGCTAACCCATCACCTTTCAAAACATGCAACATGCTTTACCGACCCAACGATGTACTCATACCGGTTAAGCCATCTACTTCCACAACCAATACCACTTCACCTACACCTATACCCACACCTACCAGTATAGCCACTACTTTCACCGCACATACCTCCTCCATGCCTACCGCTGCTATAACCTCCACGGCTGACCCATTAGCTTCCCAATCCATTAACACCACCTCCACATCGACCTTCGACACATCATCCATACCAGCTACCCACATACTAACCACTGATCCCTTGGAAGGTGTTTTTCAATGCCTCACTCTGGGAGTACCACCTATATAGTGTCAACACATTCCTTACTCCACACGAGTATGGAAGCCTTCACCAACACCCTCACTATGATCACCATATAGGAGAACGCCTCCTTTATGGTCCTCCTCATCTTCATACTAGTCTCACTTATGGGGGACTTGATACTACCACCTACACACCTGAACCACCATCACAACCCCACCCATTTTCTGTAGACTTCCAATCACTTACCAATCACCGTTTCACCCACACCTTCTTGCACCATTGTGCATGGAAGGGTTTTGGTTTTGGATTTTACAAGCAAGGCCACCATACTATTATTCCATGTACCACCCGTAAACATAATGACCAGTGGTATTGGCTTCCCCGACCCTTCTACCAAACAGGCCCGCATTGAATTCATTGAGGACCCTAGCCCTTCTCCACCTTCATCACCACCCTCACCAACAAAGTTGATGGATCCTAAATCTATCCCTCCTAACTTTTTTTTCATAAACACCATTTCCTTGGGGCCTTTGACTTATCAACGTGAAGGCGAGGCCCCTTCCACTCTCTCATTCCTGTATCTTGAGATAATTGACGATGACATACCTACCATTAACATCCTTCAATGTTAGGATGATAAATCCATACTCACCTACCTGGTGTAGAAGAATCATATATTCATCATTCATTACCCTCTTAGATGCAAACCATGTTAAATGAATCGACTATCGAGATCAACATTCATACTCGGGATGACCACCACATCCTAAAGATCGACAATCTTTAGATGCTTTCTTTGAACAGGGAAGCCATCACTTACTTTCTCTGAGATCATAACTAGGATTTTTCTTGGTCTTATGCAAACATGCCCGATATTGATCCCACCATAGTGGTCCATAATATTGTAACCATTCCCAATGCCAAACCTATCAAACAAAAGCCGAGTGAAATTGCACCATCACATTGCTCTTCTCATCAAAGAAGAAATTCAGCGTCTTCTTTCGGTTTCCTTCATCTTACCCATTGATTATCCTTGTTGGATTTCTAACATTGTCCTTGTTACTAAAGCAATAAGGGGACTCTACATTTGCATGGAATTCCGAGACCTCAACCTCACCTACCCAAAAGATGACATTCCCTTACCCAAGTATTGATCAACCGTGGTGGACCTTACTTGTGGTCACAGATGCTCTCACTCATGGATGGTTTCTCGGGTTATAACAAAATATTGCTCACTCCGGAGGATCAACACAAGACCACATTCATTACCCCTTGGGGAACCTTTTGTTATCGACTCATGCCTTTTGGCCTTAAAAATGATGGTGCTACATATCAGCATGCTATGAATTACATCTTCCATGATATCATGCACCCATATTGGAAGGTTACGTGGATGATCTCTTGGCTAAATCTAAACACCACACTTTGAGCACCTCACTATCCTCGCAACCATTTTTGATCACCTCATTAAATATTGCATCCACCTTCAACCTAAAAAGTGCATCTTTGTGGTTCTCTCAAGAAAAATCCTGGGATTTATTGTTTCCCTCCATGGTATAAAAGTTGACCCTACTAAATTCAAGTCTATTCTAGAAATTCCTCCACCCATGAACCTCAAACAACTCTGTAGCTGCGCAAGGTAGTTTGCAATCCATTCTTCATTTCATTTCATAATTATCGGATCGTGTCAACCATTTCATCATCTCGCTTAGGAAGGATGTCTCCTTTAAGCTGGGATAATGACTGTCACATCACTTTTGAGGCCCTAAAACAATACCTTCTCCAACCACATGCATCATTCCACCAAAAGATGATAAACCTTTTTACCCATACATATCGCTTCCGATCATTCCTTGGGAGCCATGCTCACTCATTGTGATGAAAAACATAGGGAGCCGGTGGTTTATTACATAATCCATTCTCTTTTGTACTATGAAACCCAATACATCCATAGAGAAAAGCTTTTTCTTAGCCTTATATTTTGTTGCCATCAAACTCCGCCATTACCTACTCAACCACAAAACCTATGTTGTGACCAACACCAACCCTTTACACTTCATGTATGCCAAACCCTATCAAAATCAACATACCATGTGATGGATTATGCTTTTAATTAATCTTGACCTTGAATTCATTCACAAAATTTCATTAAGGTCTGGTTATTGCTGACCAACTGGTTACGCACCTATTACCGGGACTAACCCTCTAATTTTGACTTTCCCGATGAATCCATTGCTACCCTTTCCTGGATGAACCCCTTACCAAATGACACTTTGTTCTTCGATGGCTCCAAGTGTCGGTGTGGGGGTGGAGCTAGTCTTATCCTCGTCCCTCTAGATGGAGAACCCATGCCTTTGTCTTTCAAACTAGACTTTGAATGCACCAACAATATTGCCGAGTACGAAGCACTCGTACTAGGTCTCTATACCGCCTATGCCCTTGATGTCAAATCAATCCACATCTTTGGTGATTCACAATTGGTCATAAACCAAGTCAATGGTATGTACCAATGTCATAACGAGATACTTCAAAAGTATAAACATCATGTAGACATACTTTTGACCACCTTTGATTGTTACACCCTTCAAACCATCCCACGGTCAACCAACAAATTTACAGACACCATGGCCCTTAGCTTCCCAAATACCCACTTCCCCTACTGATTCCAAAATATTTGTCACTGTACAATGCCTCCATTCACCTTCTTATTTACCTCATGATGTTTACTCAATCAGAACTGACACCCCTAACCCGAGTGACCTTTGGTATAAACAATACTCCAACTACCTTTCCCTCTCCATCTTACCTCCTGATCTCACCTGTAATGCAACGCGCTTTCCTTAAGAAGGTATCCGATTTCATTATCCGGGAGGACTCCTCTATAAGCATGGCTTTTATGGTATTCTCTTACGATGCCTCACAAGTTCTAAAATTCCTTATACCATCAAGGAGGTTCGTGATGGCATATGTGGAGCTCATTTTAGTGGCTTTGTTGTTGCTAAGCGTATTCTTCACCTAGGCTATGTCAAACACTGTGTGAAATGTCAATAGCATTCCAACCTTCATCATACAACCAGTCATGCCTTACAGGTCACTCGTGACCTTTGGCCCTTCTCTCAATGGGGTTTGGATCTTGTAAGAGAAATCAACCCTCATTCTTCCCAACACCATCAATGGATCATAACCGATCTTGAATACTACAAAAATGGGTGGAAGCCATACCACTCATCTCCATGAAAGTCAAGAAAATATGTGATTTCATTAGCCATCACATCATTTGTCACTTTGGTGTCCTCATCACCTCATCACTTGACAATGGAAAACAATTCAAAAACAAAACATTGCAAAAAAATTACGACGCCTTGACATTCACTTAGTTTCTCCTCACCTTACTACCCATAAACCAATGGACAAGCTAAATCCACTAAAAAAACCCTCGAGTAAAATTCTCATGAAAGTGGTTGACGATACTAGGAAGGATTGGAATATGCACATTCCTTTTGCTCTATGGGCATACCGCACTAGTATTCGCACTTCCACTGTGGCTACACCTTTTTCATTGGTCTATGGTACTGAGGCTATTCTGCCTCTCGAAGTCTAGATCCCCTCACTTCAAATTTATCTCCATGACATGCTTACTGATGATGAATTTTGTTAGGACCGCTTAGCACAACTAGAGTTATTAGATGAACGTCGTCTTAACGCTCTGGATCACCTTCAAGTTTATCAACAACGTATCAAATGTGCTTATGACAAACGTGTTCATGAACAAACCTTCCAAGTTGGTGACCTTGTTTTGAAAGAAAATAAACACATAACCAAAGTAGAAAAAAGTAAACGGGAAAATTCACTCCTAATTGGCTTGGACCATACATCATAACTCATACCTATGGATCGGGTGCCTATCGTTTGTCCTCGCTTGAGGGTAAACCTGAACCTGAGCCCCTTAATGCATTACATATTTGACCATTCTATTGTTGACTCATTTTCATACCTCACCCTGTGTCTCTTTATAGGCTCATCCCTTAAGCATTATCCACTCTATCCATCTCCCTAACAATTAAACAAGAATCATGTGATTACCTGTCACCCTTTTTCCTTATCTTAAATATGTGCACCATGGCTCTGCGCACATGAAATGATTCTCATGGATGATTTTCATCTTCTTTTAGATAAGATCCCATGGTCATTCACCCTTACCTTCTCAACAAGAACCAAATGTTTTGTTATAGTCTCGTCTATGACTTAAAAGCCAAAAAAAAAAGAAGATGAATCCCTCGAAGGACATCTTCCAAAATAAGGGATCAACTCCTTGAGTCAAACTTCCAATATAAAAGATGAATCCCTCAAAAGGACATCTTCCACCTTTAATTTTCACTATGAGTAGACTACTCCCTCGAAGGACAGCTATAAAAGCTCATGAAATCTCTACATATTTTTCCAAAAAGAGGACTATTTTCTCAAAATTCAAAATTAAGAGGCTTCCCACATCGATCAACTTTGCGAAGACCTCAAGGAGACATATACTCCTCCTATATAGACTTCCCACATTGATCAGTCTATCTACAAAGAAAAGAAAAAAAAAAAAAAAAGCTTTTTCGTCATGGACTTGCCTATTGTGATCTTGGCTCTATTGCCCAAGGCATACTATTTCCCATTTTATGACCCAATTACCTGCACCTCCTTACCTATTGTCTTTTCACATCATACCTCAAGGGACCTACTAAACCTATGACATTTGGTGATCATGTGACTATTCGTCACCCTTAGAATTATCAATCATGTAATGTCTTTAGGGTCTTACATTCATTAGCCTATCTATAGATGTGTTTCATATATTCTGATCCTTTCCAATCGGGTGGCTTTCTTGCCCCCTCTTATCTTTTCTCTTCTTCATTACCTTTTGATCTTCTTATACAGGACTTGGTCCTTGATGCTTACCTTTTGGGGTCATCCTCCCTTTCACTATAGTCACCCTCACCTGTAACATTTTTACTATCATCTACCCCCACCTATTAAACCCAAACCCACAACATGACCACAAACCTACCAACTCATTTTCATCTTCTTCCCTAGCTTATGGGAGAACTACATCGGTCTGAGATCCCTTTTCTGGGACTATATAGGTAGAACTTCCAGGTATGGGGCCCTAGAAGGTTAGCTCGGCCACTCTTTGCCCTAACCATCCCCCATTTTACCTCGATTTCCTGTTCATCTCAAAACCTCGACATCTAAACCATATACCACATAACTTGTGCCACTTATATTATTTCACATTTTCATACATAACCAGCATTTTTCCACATTTTACACCATCTCATGCATTTATATTGCCATTTGTTATCAAAATACTAAAATGACTCAACCATGCCTAAACCAATCGACTCAATCCATGCCTAAACCAACCTTGACTTGATCCATGCCTAAACCGATCGACTCAATCCATGCGTAAATCGACCTAACTCAATCCATGCCTAAATTGACTCGAATCGATCCATGCCTAAACCGACCTAACTAAATCCATGCCTAAACCGACCTGACTTGATCCATGCCTATCACTTGACTCGCTCCATGCCTATCACCTAACTCAATCCATGCCTATGACCTGACTCTATCATGCCTAGTTCATCTATTTTCCATCCATATCATAATAAAGTAAAACTCATACACATCACAACAAAGATCACCTGAATATCATCTATCTCCTCGTATATACATGTGTGTATCAATACAATGTACACCTATATCACATAAATGTGTATCTTTGAAATAATCATCATCGGCTCATAGGATGCTATCCAATACAAAAAAATCTTCCGCACACACGAGCCGGTATCATGTACAACACAATAATCACTACAAAATCTCTTCGGCACATAGGCCGGTCTCATATATAATACATATAAAAATGACTTGGCATGCAGGCTAGTCCATAATAGGTCAATCGTCTCCCCATCTAATGTAAGGGAATGCTCCCTATGACTGTGTCTCTCCAGACCCCTCTACTCGCACTTGTCTAGGGTCCAGCACCTACCTCACCTCCTGCTGATGGCCCCTCACCTGGGCAAGCCTCTGCACACTAGTGGCCTCACCATGACCCTATCCCTGGGCTCTCCGGCCCCTGTACTCTCCACACTATGAGTGTGGGATCTAGTCCTCTCACTGGAGGCCTGTTGTGCTCTGTACTCGACATAGGAGGGCACATCTAGCTCTACAGCTAACAAATGATCCTGGTAATACTATGCCTCTCCTAGGGCATCTCTGAACCTGGCCATAGGCACTGTCTATGGAGGTGCCATGGGTCTTGCTACCTACATGGGTACCTATACAATGAGACCCTATCCCTGAACTTGCACTGAGCCTTATGCTAGTACTAGAACCTAAGTCGGCCCTAGAATCAGGCCTTTTTTTTCTTGTAGGCTGGGCCTATAGGGTAGCAATCTGTGCATGTCTGTTGCTCAAATGGCCCTACTGCACCATAACCTACCCCTGCACTGTGGCCAACTAGCCTTGTAAATCCTACACTGGGCTGTAGGGCGGCTATCCACCCTAAGCCTCACCCACTCCTACCCAAATCCATCTATCCAAACCTATCTAACCTAACCCTCACCCAAACCTACCCAAACCTAAGGTTAACCAGTGTCAGTTATCATCAACTGACCCCGGTTATCCCCTGACTGACCATGGTCTCCCCTTGACCAGCATTGGTCATTATTCTTATGACAGATACTAGTCTCTACCCACCGATGTCGGCCATAAGTTGACCAACGTCGGTCAACATTGTCTTCCACAAATCGCCCCGACTTCCCAACCCTACTTTTTCCCTTCCTAGTCATTCTACCCACCCAAATCCCTCCTTACACCCTTATTTGTTCCTACCTTACCCTTTTACCCTACCCCCTACCCTTCCCCATGCCCATTACCCTCCATGTTTCCTGTTTTGAAATTCTTCCCCCCCCCAAACCCCATTTTTCATATTTCCTATATTCTAGCCAATTTAACCAAACAATCAAAAACAAAGGTTCAACTCTACCTCATCCCACTATCGGCATCTTGGTGGAACCTCCACGCCCACTCCTCTCAAGCCCTCTCCAGCCTCCGCTATCCTCAACTGACCTCTAACTCTCTCCACCAATCACCTCAACCAATCCTCAGCCACACGAATCCTGCCACTTGATCTCGTAGCCCTCCCTCTCACTCAACCACTCTCACCTATGCGCTCACCAACCAATCTATCTCGACATTCTCTTTTGTCCTCTTCCTCTTTTCTCTCTTCTTGTCCTTTTCTCCTTTTCACAATGCACAAATGAATTTCAAACCACGGGCTTTCCACTTTTTATACCCTATCTGACTCAACCGACGTTGGTTAACCCTTGACCGCTGCTGGTCTGCTGACCTCGATAACCACCGTTGGTTCCCCTACACCGTCATCGGTATACTACTTGACGCCGCTCATTACCCTTCCTACACATTGACCCTACTTTTCCATTTTACCCCACCCTTTGCCTTACTCCTTTACCCCATCCAACCTTTACCCAAACCCATTACCTTACCTTTCCTGACCTCATCATTTACTACCTCCATTTTCCCCCATTTAGGGACTCATTATTTTACCCCTACCTCGGCCTTACCTGTGTTGTGACCTAGATATTTGGACTGGACCCTCGATAGTGACCTTTGACCTCATGTGTTCACTATACCTTGTGCACTATTGCCTATGTTGATTGACCTAATGACCTTACCTAGCCTATTGTCATGATTATTTATCCTGACCCTACCTTTGGTGTACAGGAA
Organism: Taxus wallichiana var. yunnanensis; assembly: GCA_018340775.1. Taxonomy (NCBI): domain Eukaryota; kingdom Viridiplantae; phylum Streptophyta; class Pinopsida; order Cupressales; family Taxaceae; genus Taxus; species Taxus wallichiana. The sequence goes on along the minus strand of CM031234.1, from coordinate 666,016,567 downwards.
CATACGTAAACTTTCCTACACCTAACCTACATTGTGTTTCTTGACCTTATCCTATACCTTGGATACCGGATACACTTCACCCTTGTTTGGATAAACCTATTAGAGTTTTCCTACTCTTCAACCCGTAGCGTGTTGTAGTTTATATGTGTGCGTGCATTTGATTTGCTACTACCTTTGACCACGACCCATTATCTAGATCACCCGAGTAGACCTTTCACCCTCTTCCCCTACACCACTTACCTTTTCCTCACATTTACCTTTTATCAAACCACTCACCACTTCAGCCTGCTGCTTCGTCAGTTCCTGGTTTGAGGGGGATCACCTTCACCCACACATGGGGCAACCACATCTTATTTTTGTTAGCATCGCTTACCAATACAAGCTACGTAACAAAAAGGGGAAAATGTAGACACTAAAATTAGGTCACACTCCCCTTTGTCCCGACATATAAGCCCCCTTTATTACATCTACCTAGCCATGACCCCCTTCACCCTACTAATATTAATTTAATTAATTTAATTAAATTAATGCTTTATCCTCACTATATTTATTATTTAAATATCTTATTTAAATAATATCTACACAAATAGTTCACTTAGACACCTCACCAAGCTAACTCAACCTAAGACCTATTCTTAGTAAGTTACCATAACTAACTAAGACTTACCCAAACCCTAAAAATCAATGCCTAAACTCCCTCTAACCACATTCCCACATCCTCACAAGAAGCTCCCGAGTGAATCCATGGGATAACAACACAATATCCGAGGAAATCAAGAGGATCTAAGTTTAGTAAACCTAGGAAATCCTACCTTGACCGACGCCGGTTACCCCTAACCATCTCTGGTTAAGGACCACCATCATTTACCCCTTTTAACCCCAAAACAACCTTATTCTCGGGTTGGAAGTTGGAACTTGGAAGTAAGTTGGAACACATTGGGAGAAAGAGTAAACGAGCAAGAACAAATTCTTAGAGATAACGGATCTTCGAGAGCCAATTCTAGTAGAAACTCACATCCAAAGAAGGAGATTGAACATCTTCTCCTACACAGCCATCCCAGCCACGATCTGATCTATCCAAGCAAAGAGGAGTGTGCATGCAGCCCATGCAAAAGCTTTTCTTCAGTTGGTGATCACTTGTAGCCTTCAAACCCATCATTAGCACCTCCATTCTTCACACATAAACTTTCAGGAATGAAATCCAAGTAAGTATAACATCAAACTTCTTTGGTTTATTTCTTTGGTTTGTTCATCTTGCTCCTTATTGACCATATCCAAAACTTTTCACCTCCATAGACCCATCAAAACCTCGCAAAAACCTATTCCAATCACCCAATACCTCATCCCGACCAACCAAATCCTTTGTGCAATCACAAAGGAGACCAAAACCCCATTCTGTGACATTTCTAGATCTCACAGTAACCGGTGCCGGTTATACCTAACCACGGTCGGTCACCCCTGACCGACGCCGGTCTCTGTGTTTTCCCACATAGCCTTAAATAGAGACCTATCCACCTAATTTTACCTCACCCTCACTCACTTGTGACCTACCCAAGACCTTTATCGGACTGCAGAGACCCATAACCTATCATTTGACTGTGGATTCTATTATAGCTTAGCACATTAGATTAGATCTATTTTCTTATTGTGTTTTTAAGTGAGATACCTAAATCATTTCAAAATAACAATATGATCTACCTTGTTTTCTACATTAATTTTTTTAAAACAATGGACTCGACACCATCTAGGAAGTATCACACTTCCTGGATCTAGGTCATGCTAGGTAGTTTACTTGCCCATATTGTTTAATTATTTCTCGGTGGTCTTGTTTTCATTACAGGTAGTTCCTCCTAGCCAAAAGGAAGCTCTCACGGTCAGCTGTGGATTTGAAGTCATATGCGCACAACAATCCATCAACCGACATTTGAACAGCTATTCCTCCTATGCTCGTTACCCTATCTGTTTAAATCAACACTTCTAAGAAACAATCTAAGAAAAAAGGTGAAACAATGTGTATCTGTGTTACTTCCTATGTCCTTTAATTAGGAGCAAGTGAAAAGAGATATTTCATTTTATGATATGGAAATGGAATTAGGAAATTGTTTAGACATTGGACATTATTTTTGTGCTTAATTTTATTTGGGTACTAATTAGTTGTCGATGATTTTAGATTTGTAACTATTCTTAAGAATTACATGATGCATGAATAGATTTGTTTAAAATTCAATGATTTTTTAACCTTTTCTCACATAGTTCATAGTTCTCGGTTTACGAATGAAGGTCAATTTAAAAAAAAATGTCTATGAGAAATGGTTATTTTACACAATTTTATTTTTCATATCCATGTTTGGATAACCTTTGTGTGGCCTATTGGAAAGATATGCCTTGTTTTGGAACTATTTCAAAACTATTGGAAAACATGGGGTTTCATCATTACCTCGTTAAACAAGATGATTTCTATGGTGTAGCCTTCTATTCAATTTTTGAACTAGGAAGAGGTATCAACCCTCATATTAGTAAAACTTGATTTCTTGGATAGTTTTTGACTACATAGCTAATTTTTTTCATTACCATCCATATTTTTCAGAGCATATTTTTGGGATTCCTATTATATGTAGAAAGGATATTTTTCCCATATGATTTTGGCTTTGAATCTAGATAATGGTGTCACCTGTAGTAAAGAGTTGAGTGACATATTTAACATGGTTAGATTTATCTTCCCATATTTATGGTTAACAATCTCCTTTGTGATTCGGATAGTAGTTTATACAAATTCAAGTGGGATTTTTAGTATGTCTAATTTTGGATATGTATATGTTGTCATTTTTAGTGTGCAAATATGGATGCTTATAAGACCCATTTTGGGAACCTATTTGTATTTTATAATTAATTTACAAACTTATTGTATCCACATGTGTAATAATCACACATGATTTTTATGTGGGTTTTACCCCATATCTCGGAGAAAGAGCATAAGCTCAATAATAATTCAATTCAACATATTCCATACAATAATACATACCACATATAAAGGAGAGGATCTCTAACCTCTCCCACTAAATCTAGGTGGGTGGTTCAACCACCTTTATTCCCTAAACTACCTCACCCTACATTCACTCAACCTTCCCTAAAATCACTCTCCTAAATCCTACGTGAGTTGTTTTCTCAACTCACTTACATTATTTTCCAACATAATAATAATACTAATTTAAACATTAACTAGCACATAATAATGTGCACACTAATTATTCCTAACATATTAAGTGCCTTATTTTGGTCATTTTATTTTAACTATCACATGGGGTTACAATTAGGGTGAAAATTGATTGCACTAATAGACTAGTTTACACTTGCACCTAGTGATATTTTGCATTGATGGAAGTTTCACCAATTTTGATTGCGAAATATGGTAGGAATTTTGATTCTATCCCCAATTTCACATTGGATATATATTTTTATCTTCACATGCGGTTTGGGATTTAGTCTAACTTTCAGCCTCATTGTAGGTACTTTATAGTTTAAATTATGAATCATTTCCATGATATTTTTTCATGATTGACATTTTCACAAGGATAAGTGAACACCACCTATTTTTGGAATTTGGTAGTCTATTTCATACTGATCTAATTGATAGTACTTTTCAGTTCACAGGGTCAATGGACACTCGCCTATGTTTGGCATTTAGTCATCTATTTCATATTGATTGATTTTAATGATATTTCGCAGAGTTGGTAATTTTTGTAAGGTTAGTGGGAACCCACTTATTATTGCAGTTTATTCATCTATTTCATACTAATATGATCTAGGTGGTTACAATATTGACCAATTCACATGGGTTTAGTTAGACATTGTCTCTTTGCAAAGCGCTTTGTGTATATTTACACTAATCTAACTTCGTGATATTTTTGTATTTCAATACATTTGTAAACTTTAACCATTGTGTTATATTTTTTATGTACTTTTGTGTGATGAAAAGATCCATTTAGCATATTCAATGGGTGATCATACTTTTGTGACCAAAATCCTTCTTATTAGGGAGGTGTGATCTAGAGGTAAATTTTGGGCATTAGAAGTTCTCAATATCTCCCTAACTTAGTACAATATGGAAGAGAATTATTTTATCATTCCAATACCTATTGGAACATGTGAAACAAACATCATATGATCCCATAGTCATTAGTCAAATTTTTGGTAAAAGTTGGTCAACAAACAAGCCCGTGTCAAAGAGGACCCTAGTTCGTTTCTAGAACCTATTGTTGGAAATCAAAACCACTAAGAGGGGAGAGGTGAATCATTCCTTATCAAAACTTGGAGAAAATTTCAGAAAATTAGTAAGCTATTCAATCTTAATCAATTTTTTCATGAGAGAACAAGGAAATTCAAAAAAAACCAAATAACTTACAAGCAAACGTGGAGACAATGTTTAATGTGGGAAACCATTAAATGGAGAAAACCCCACTAAAATCAAGGCACTAGTGTGTAAAATTTTCCTATAAATATTACAAATATTTCAATTTTTTGAGCACCGCTCAACTTAAAACACCCACTCCAAAATTTACCCAAGCACCGAGTTGACCTTTAACAAGATTCTACTTGCATGGAAGCAACAACTCCCAACAATTTAGTCAAGTTCCAACTTAACCTTTTGTAAGCTGAAACTTACAAGGAAACAAAAAATCCCTACTTTTCTAAGTATTCACTTATAATTTTACAATATTTTTATCACCTTCATCAAGTTCATTGAACAAAAAAATTGTGACCTTTGATTCAGCTCCTCTTCTCTCTCTTTCACATCTCTTTCATCACCTATTTCACCACCTATCTTCTCATCACATCATTTGCTGCAAGTACAATATTCAAGGCCTCTTTTTCTCACACACTTTTTTTTCCTCATTCAAAAAATAATCAACTCATCTTCTCTTCTCATACTTCATAATTATGATCAGGTCATACATCACTTGATTACAAGACCTCATTTTGCATACACTAGAATAAGCCTGTTCTTCGCAAATCAAACATATCAACTCATGTTATTTTTCAATATTTTCATTAATATTAATTTTTCTTGTACAATTTGTTTCATACATATACAATAGAATAACATCCTCTTTAACTTCCACTTCTGATCCTTCACATACTTTTCTCTTCAATGCGTACCAATGGTTGATTATGACATCATAAAACTGCCAACAATGTGATCATTGCATCGTAATATGTCGTAATGAGTTTTGATCATTATTTGGCATGTCATGACACCTATGAAACATATGTGGACCTGAAAAACACCCCTCAACTTGCCACACCTCTCAAGTAACTGAAAAGATACCATTTTCAAATCTTACATTGTCGTTTCTAACTGCATTTTCTATTTTGTCTTCTTCTTCCCGTCATAGATTCATTTTCCCTCTTGCTAATGTAACTCATGAAATTATTATGATGGTATATGCAAATTACTACATTATTTACCTTTCTTGAGACCGGATGGTAAATGTTGAAAGTGTGTTGGTATGTGTTTTTATCTTGATATCCATTTGATCTTGATATTCATGTCAATATCTTCATCATAGCTAGGATTGATTCTTCATTGAATTTCCTTTAAATTTTTACGTTTTTTCATCGCCTTGATACAATTTTGATACTTACATCTTGTTTCTTTTAAAATTGATCTAAGTGTATAGATTGTGCCATTAAGCTGCCCACATCTTAGCAATTCCTTAATATACTTTGGCCTTGTTTATTTTCAAACATTACCTCAAACTTTGAAAGGTTTTATTATTAATTTTTTAGAGTCCTATCAATATGATTTCGATACTAATATCTTGTTTTCTCGAGAAATATTGGTTAACATATCCAAATGGTATTGTTCCATTTCTCTCACTTTTAACTTTCACTTATTAGGATTTAGGCCTTGTTTTCTTCTAAATGAGTTATAGTATACTTTGATTTGGAGTCACATCAACCCATTGTTAATACTTACACCTTGTTTATCTTAAAATTGACTTAAGCTGTTGACATTTTGTTGATAATATTATGTCAAACTACCTTAGAAAATATTTACATAGGGAGTAGTTCCTTGTTGATTGATTGGTTTACCAAATCTGCATGATTTTCATCGTATTAACTTATTTTTCTAGGAAAATCCTATTTTATACTTTGATTCTTTGCAATTTATTATTCTTCAAACATTGTTGACATTCTCATGTGGCCTTTATGATTTTCACATTATAGATTTTCACTTAGGTTTGGTTATACCCTTGATCAAATTTTACAAACACCTTTGTGAAACACCCCTGCTATGCCCCCTTTGACAAGGATGGCATCTAAAAAGATAGCATGGGAAAAATCTAAAAAAGGATCAAATCCTTTCATTCGTCATGATTTAGGACCACTCTTCTCCGCACAAAGGAGACAGGTGACGTGATCGATCATAGTGGGGATGAAGTAGAGTCACCACAGGAAGAGTTTGAATTTGACCCCACTTAATTGGATGAATTCCTTTTTCTCAACAAAGATAGAGTACTTACAAGAGTTGTAGAATTAGGTGCTAAACTTCCAAATGAACATGAGTTCGTTCCACCTACCAACAATGCTAATGAGGAAGAAGAAGATCAATTTCCCCTTATTATTATGGGTGACATTTTAGGGCATGGACAAGATTCCACTTCAAATCCCCAAAACAAAAACACAATTGGTTAGAATTTTTGTACCCAATTTAAATCCAGACATTTCCTTTCATTTACAAATGCATTGTGTTAGAAACTTTGAAGAAGTCATTGAGAAGGGTAGCCAAATCGAAAAGGATTTAATTACAAAAGGGACACTGAAACCCTTTTCAAAAGATAACCACCCTTCCAAACCTATAGAAAAACCCAAATTATTTAACAAAAAGTAGAATGTCATAGGATACGGAATCACATACTCTAAAAGTATATAGGTTTTCCAAATTGGCCATCCCTTCAAACTTACCAAAGGACCTATTCAACCCCTAGCCAAATGTCGAGTGTTCACTCCTCTCACAGACTCTTTGTCCATGATTCTGAAATAGCTAGACATAATAATCATGGTTCAATACCCTAAAACAATACCCTTTGATAACAACACACCTAAATCATCTGGGTATAAATAATATGAGTCTTGTTATTTCCATCATGTAAAAGGCCATAAAACAAAAAAGTGCTTAAAATTAAGAGACTTTGTCCAAGACCTCATTAATAGTGGATAAATATAAGCTTATTCACCATCAAACACCAAATCAGAAGATGGGAATATTTAAGGAACCTTTCCCTAAGCATGGTAAACATGTGAAGAAAAATACAGATTAGGGAGAGTCTTCCAAGAGCTGTAAAGTTTTTGTGTTTACACCTGCCGATAATAGTCAATATGACTCACTTATTGGTTATATTTGTTATTCTGACGAGCATGTAAATACTATTAGAATCAAGAACATATATTGTGTTGTGGTAACAAGATGTGCTCATCTTGAGATTCCATGAACCTCCTCTGTCTACCCTTAGGATAGTCAGTACAACCTCTTAGAACAACTTGAGAAGACCTCTGCTAAGATTTCAATCTTAGATCTCCTCAAGATATCAAATGTACACAAGGATATCCTTTACAAAACACTTTAGGGGTCAGGAGTGTCAATGGATGTAGATCCTTCCCACCTTCAAAATGTGGTGGAAAATATCACACCAAGTGAACACATCACCTTTAGCCATAATGAGATCTCAAACAAAGATCACACACATAACTTGCCTCTTTACATCGAATTATTTGTTATCTCGTAGAAAGATAAAAAGATTTCTTGTGAAAAATGAGTCTAGGTTGAACATGTGTACCTTGACATTAATCAAATAGTTGGGATAAATAGAAGCAAATCTAGAATCCTACATCATCACAATCACAACATACAAAAATTTGGAGCACGAATCAGTGACACCATAACATTGCCAATGGAAGTAGGACCTACATGTCATAACACAAAGTTACATGTTCTAGACTTAGAGCTTCCATATAACATGCTTCTTGGCTACCCATGGATTCATGTCATATTGTTGACCTTCCATCAATGCATTAAACTAAATCATGAGGGACACACTATCACCATTCAAGGAGATCCATAACCCTTCACTTAGTGCAGATCCTTGAATAGATTTAGATGAAAGGGTACCCAAAATGTCCCTCTACGACATTGTCATAACGCTTCAATTTGAAGCTCTTTCCTCGCATGTGGATTTAGATACACTAATTTCTTGTGACCATTGTGCTTTTACCTTTGCTCCTCCCTTTGATTCATGGGAAATTAATATTCTTGAATACGGCTACAAAGTATATGATATCAAAAATCCCTCTTAGTTCCATAGCTATCCTTGTTGTTTCCCAATATAAGAGGAAATCCCCATTATAGATACAAACAACCTAGAGATGAGAAAATCATTAGGAAATTTCAGCCTAGTGGTCTATTAGCGAGAAGAATTTTTTTGGATCCTCCCACCATTTGGGTCACTGAAGAAACTATGCCTTTTTTCTACCAAACTCCAAAGTACACAAAATATAGTAGAATGGTGTACTTCATGGGCTATAGAGGACATGGATTTGGTAAATATGAACAAGGTATAAGGGATCATATCCTATCCCCACACTTTGAAATAGAAAGATATGGTGTAGGCATTAGGCCTTATGGATCTTACCACATGGATCGAGATTCTAATACCTCTAAACGCGAGGATAACTCTTCTTATTTTGAAAGCAATACAAATTCCAGTCATAACCAATGTGGGTATCTTGCCTCATTGAACCTATTCACGAACACTATTGTATTTATGCTAACCCTCACTAAGACTTTAGTTAACCTTGTCTATCCTACCCCCATTGATTGTGACCAACAACTTCATGTGCCTATTGAAATATTTGAAAATGATGATTCAATTACAGAATTCATGGGTATTCGTGATAGTATTCCTATCAGGGACCATAAAAAATGCTTTTACATTGACATTGATACCTATGCATATTTCAAGGAAGAGGCTGAATTGTGTGGTCGTAAAAATTTAAGAAAAAATGACGCCAAAATCTCCACCAAAATCCTCGGAAAAACAAAATTCCAAGTCACACAAAGGTGAAAACCTATTTGATGCGCTAACTAACAAATAAATTAAAAACACTTTGGTTACAGAAAGTGACCATGCTAAGGGTCAAAATCTAATTGAGACACCCTTGGAAGAAGATCTTAACCTCCCTCCTAATCCTATGCATACGGAGGTTACGTCTAAGATATTAGTAGAAGAAACCATTGATGTCAGCATTAGAACAGAAGAGCAACCAAAAATAGTCAAGCTGGGAGCTTCACTTTCAACACAAGAGCAGAAAATTTTTGTAATGCTTCTCAGAGAATTATTAGACATATTTTCTTGGTCATATGTGGATATGTCGGGCTTGGATTCATATTTAGTAGTGCACAACCTTTTTGTGTATGTAGGTGCAAAGCCCATAAAATAGAAGCTTCAAAAAATACATCCATGGGTGGCCCTTCTAGTCAAAGAAGATCTTGAACAACTCTTAGCAATTGGTTTTATCAGACCAATTGACTATTCAAAATAGATATCCAATATAGTCCTAGTAAAAAGAAATCCCATAGGAATCATAATTTTTACCGACTTTAGAGACATGAATAAGGCATGTCTCGAAAGATGACTTCCCTCTTCCCAACATTGAAATCATTATTGATTTTATGTTGGCTACAAAATGCTATCTCTCATGGATGGATTTTCTAACTATAATCAGATTAAGATCATAGAGGAGGACCAACATAAGAATACCTTTACAACCCCTTGGGGGACTTTCTGCTATCGTGTGATTCCTTTGGCCTTAAAAACGTTAGTATACTTTATCAACGGAAATGACAAAGGATATTCCATGACATGCTTAACAACATCATGGAGGATTAGCTTGATGATATCCTTAGGAAATCTAAGATAAGAGAAGACCACCCCGAGGTCTTAAGATGAATCTTTGAAATTCTAAGAGAGTACAAAGTTAGGTTAGATCCGAAGAAATGTGTCTTTGTGGTATTTTTAGGTAAACTATTGGGTTTCATTATGTCCATAAGAGGGATTGAGGTTCATCCTACCAAGGTAATCGTAATTACTAAAATACCTTATCCCAAAACCCTCAAGGAACTATGTAGCTTATAGGGAAATATCCAAGCCATCTGTTGCTTCATATCGTAGCTTATAGACAAATGCCATATTTTCACTCATCTACTAAAAAAGGATGTTGAATTCTTTTGGGGACCTCAAAAGTGAAAACATTTTTCTCGCTCAAAAGATGTGGATAATCCTCTAGTCCTCATACTACCAACCCCATGTGAACAATTTTTCTATATATATCTCGAACCCAATTTTTTTATTGGTGCCTTGCTTGCTCAATAAAATCTTAGCCAAAAGGAAAAACCCTTATACTATCTTAGCCATACTCGATCTCTTACGAGATCAAATACCCTTAAATTGAAAAGGCTTATTTGGTTTTCATTTTTACCTTTCAAAAACTTCACTATTACCTATTAAACAATAAAACCAAGCTTATATCCAAAGTTGACCTATTGAAATACTTGTTATCAAAGCCAACATTTATTAGTAGGATGGATAATTAGATCATCCTACTCAGTGAGTTCGATATTGAATATGTGCATCAGAAATTAGTTAAGGGATAGGTAATTACGTACTCAATTAGCCGAGGTGCCTTCACATGGAATAGAGTTGGTGTGTTTGGATCTGTTAGATGCATCATTAATGTGCATTGAGGAATATGTCATGTAGTAAGTACACATTAATGGGTAATTCAATTTCCACGCTCGGGAGCATGAGTAGTGTTATTCACTCATGTAGGGGACTTTATACCTTAGGATTTCCGCATTGGATTTCCATATAAAAATAAAATTAAGGAAAATGAATTTCTCATTAATGGGATGAAGTTAGGTATCAAATGGAATATCCACAAACTTAAGGTCATTAGAGACTCATAATTGATCATCGACAGATCAACAATGAATACAAGGTCAAGGATGAGAAGCTCATTCCATATAAAAATTTGGTAGAGACTCTTAAAGAATATTTTGTGCATATCAATTTTGAACAAATCCTAAGAGAAAAAAATTGGTTCACGATACTATGGTGACAGCTTGGTTCCATGCTATAGATTCCACTAGAAAATAATGACATGCCATTATTTGTTGAAAATTTATGATAGCCTACATATGATATGTCAAAATCATGCCTGGCCTATGAAGTTGTTGGTCCTCTATCCCCTTGGTATGATCATATCTTTTAATACCTATAAAATGGTACCTTTCCACCAAATATAACCCACTCTAAAAAGAAAATTCTTATATATGAAAGATAGCTAGCTACACCCTCCTTGGAGGCACCCTCTATCTTTGTGGCTATGACAGAACTCGTTACGTTGTCTATATCTAAGCAGAGTCACCCCAAGTGATCAAGGAAGTCCACGAAGGTGTTTGTGAATCCCATACCAATGGAATGGTCTTGGTGAAGAAATTATTGAGAGTAGGCTACTATTGGCCTACCATGGAAACCAATTGTTGTCAATTGTTTCACCAATAAGTTGTGTACATATGAGTAAAATAGATAGGGTAAGGGTGAGGAGGAATACCTGTGAATGAAGGTGGAAGGTAGAGTGTGCATTATGATTTCCCGATCTAGTGCTTTGATTGTGAGAAATTCCTTTTTGATAGGAGGAACTACCTATGAATGCAAAACAATACCACAAGAGGAATATTAAACAATATATGTCAGTGGAATGCCTAGCGTGTGCTAGATCTAGGAAGTGTGATACTTCCTAGATGGTTGTCAATCCACTGTTTAATACAATTCAATGCAAGAAATAACATAAATAAATAACATCCTACTTTGTAGTTGATATGATTTAGGTATCTCATTCAAATACAATAAGAAAATTTAATCTAACGGGTAAGGTTATGATCAGATCTAGAGGTTGGGTAGGTAGCCAAGGTGACTAGGATAGGTCAAGATCAGATTTTGGGTGGTTTAGTTTATTTGGGTGAAGGTTATGAGTTTTTGTTATAAGAAGAATTACCAGATACAAAGACTGAAGTTGGTTTGATATGACCGATTATGGTTGAGAGGAAACTGATGGTGGTTTAGGTTAACCGACATCGGTAGGGGTAGACTGATAGAAAGTCAATAAAACTTGGTTTTGAAGATTCTCGGTGATTTCACAAGAATGGGAGAATGAGGGTTGGGTTGTCAAATACACCGAGAATTATTAGAGACGTCTTGTATTCGGGTATAGAGGGATGGGAGGCCATATGTGGTAAAGTGGAGGGATTGACAGAAGGTGGGAGCTGATGAAATGTAAAGAAGACTAGGAATCTCAAACAAAGATAAAGAAACTGATATAAATAAGAATGGAAAGATGCAGATCAAAATGCACTTACTTGTATGTTCAGACCGGTGGTTGGATGAGGGTGATGGTTGATATGTGAAACTAGTGGTCAATGTTGTAGTAGTGCTTCCCGGAACATTACCATGAATGCTTAACCTTCATATCAGTCTTGGTGCTGATTCAAGATGTCTGGATGTGCAAGAGGGCTCTAGTTTGTGCTTGCATGCAGATACATCTCTTCTTAGATTCAAATAACTCTTCTAACCTCTAGAATAAGGTTATCCAAGTGGATATATGCTAACTGATGATGGTTAAGGTTAACCGGTGCCGTTTATGGTTAACCGAAGGTGTCGGTTACAAAGGGAAATCCTTGGTTTGCCAAAATAGCAGATATTGGCTATCTTTTTACCATTTCTTCCTCGTTGGTTCAGGTATAAAATGGTATTTTCCATGTAAGTAAGTGGGCATGCGGTTAGAGAAAGAATAGGCATCTAGTGTTAGGGTTAGACTAAGTCTCAATTAGTTATGGTAAGTAGAGATTGAGTCCTAGTTAAAAGGAAACATGCTAAGAATAGGTCTATGATGAGGTTTCTAGGTGATGTGGTGAGGTGATAGGTCTAGGTGAGGTGGAAATTAATTCAATTGAGGTAATTAAATTAATAAATATTGTGAGAATGGGCATTAATTTGATTGTAGATAAATAAATTAATATACATGTGGGGTAAAAGGGGAGTGTGACCCAAATTTGGTGTCTACATTTTCCCCTTTTGTCACGTAGCTTGTATTGATAAGAGAAGTGACAAAAATAGGAAGTGGTTGACCTAAGTGGGGGTAAGAATGGGGTTTTCCTAGGTGTGGGGAAGGTGATCCCCTCAAACCAGAACTAAGGAGGTGCAATACAAAATTAATGAGTGGTTTTGATAAATGTGTAGTTGGTGGAAGTGAAGGTAGGTGGGGAAGGGTAATGGTCAACTCGGGTAATAAGTAATAGGCCAGAGTCAAATTAGGTAATAGGTAATGGAAATAGAACACACACGCATGTATAGATTGCAGCACGGTACCCAAATTAATAGCATGTAAACTCTACACCATCCAAGGTCTATAGGATTATCCAAACAAGGGTGAAGTGATTCAGGTATCCAAGGCATAGGATATGGTCTGGAAACACAATGTAGGTTAGGTGTAAAAATATTTAGGTATGTTTTGGTACACCAAAGGTTTGTGTAGACACTAAAATTAGGTCACAATCCCCTTTGGTCCCTCGACAAATAAACACCCTTCATCACATTAACCTAGCCATAACCCCCTTCACCTCACTAATATTAATTTAATTAAATTAATTCATCATCCTCACCATATTTATTATTTAAATATCTTAATTTAGATAATATCCACATACACACCTCACCTTAAGACCTATTCTTAGTAAGTTTCCATAGCTAACTAAGACTAACGAAAACCCTAAAAATCAATGCCTACATTCCTCTAACCACATTCCCGCATGCTTACAAGAAGCCTCTAGTTTAATCTGTGGGTTAACGATGTTGGCATCCAAATTTCTTCTCCTTTTCGGTTTGAGCAGCACCACAATTATGTCATGGAGCTTAAAGACGCTTAGACCATGTTGTATCTCATTCATAGTTGGGGATATGGTCTAGCTAGCAATTAGGTTTGTGGAGAAATGGATAGCACTCGATAGGACTTGATCTTGTCCTAGCTATTTTAGGTTGTACCTTGTAACCAAGGTAAGAGGACCTATTTTGTAACCTTGTAATGGTGAAGAAGATGAAGATGTCCTTCTCTTTTCTTGAAATTCTATGATGGAGGCCTTGATGAAAACATGATCAACACCCTAGATCTGAAACTCTCACAAGTTGTCACTTCTCAAAACATGGGTATGTTCTCAAACAAGGCAAAGGTTACTAGAGACATTGGAAATCTTGATCTGATATGCATACTTTTGCAAATGGATTTTGATCTTCTGTGGGTATACACATGAAAATCGGGGTAGTACATGATAGGATCTTTGTTGTTGGATGATTTTTGGTGGGAGATTGATAAGAAAAACTGGGATAGATCAGATCTTTGACAATTTGTACAATACATGAACAACCATCAAATGAAATGCCTAAAATAATCAGGATGTTCTTTCAACTAGAAGAGGTAGAAATGGAAGCCTAGGTTGCACTCTTCACACAATCTTTGAGAACTCACCACAAAATCTTGAAGTAAAGAACTCAATTAAACACAAAAATCCATGATCAAACCATGCCTTAGGTACCCCTAAAGGCTTACAAGAAATCTCTATAGTCAAGGAAGGTAAAGTGATTTTAAATTTGTTTATCTCCTTATCTCGTGAAGGCTCTTCCGAGTATGATATTGACAATGCCGCTAAACTATCAACCAGAGATGGAGATCTTGTATGATTTCTAAATACTTTCAATGCAAGATTGCAACAAGAACACTAAAATTTATCTGCAGGCATTTAAAATTGATAACAGACATCATATTGCCCAAAGAAAAACATAGATTTAATTCAAAGCTTGTTAGATTCAACAACAGGAGAGCTACATGAACAATCTCGAGCTGTGTGGTGGATATACACTTGTAACCAATCCACATGTATGAATTTTCCAACAAATGAGACATTAACCTGGTTCTTTGGTGGTTTTTCTCAGAAAATGAGCTTTTTCTCAAAATTCACTCGTGATTTTCAACTCCCAACCCTTCACAGTTTCTCCAAAATGCCTAATATATCTCATGCCACATTAGAGTCTTCCTTCCCAAGAAAATAATATGCTATGGGATCAAATTTGTTACAAAAAACCTCATGTTTTAAAGATGAAGAAATCAAACGGAAAAATAATTCTCAGTTGCTAGGTATGCACAAAAATCAAATTATTACACAAATTCAGATCATTATCTACCCTGGACATTTTTGTCATTTAGGCATGCGAGCATCTTTCATTCATCATTTTTTACCTTTTTCCCTTCTCAATTTTACCTCTCTAATTTCCAGATCCGAATTTTATGTTTTTTGACGAGCTTGAGAAAAAATTATACCAAAAACACTCTAGATCAAGGAATTAGGCCATAAAAATGTTGTTAATGTTCTCGAAGGCCAAGACGACCTAAAATCATATAAGGTTCGATGAAATTTGATGTAAAAACTTGATTTCCAAGCTTCTTAAAGATCCCATGGCGGCCAAAACGAACAAATGCACGGTATTCGCCGATCTCATCAACCTTTTAATATCACCCTCCACGTGGAAAAATCTATTTTAAAAAATAAGCTTGAAATTACCTTTTTAACCTTTGAATAAGGTAGGACACATGTCAAAACATGACTGGATCAGGCCCATGCCTTCAAAAATGCATTCACAACCTTTTTAAAGTTTTGGAAAATTTTGCAAAATTTTCCCACTTCTCCCTTAGACGTGCCACATGCCCATATGTGGGTCCCATCAAAAACCTGCAGCTAATTTAATCAATTTTACCACTTTTTGAAAAAGGAAAATTTTCCACAAAACCCCCATGGGCCCAAAATCCCATATCTTCCCTGCCACGTGGCAACCTCTGATTTGCTATGGGTCCAAGTTTCCATTTCGGCCTTCTAACCTCCCCGTAAAATTTTAAAAAATTAAAACTCACCGTGGGCCCGTGCCCTCCCTTTGACTTCTTAGAGAGTGCCACGTGTCCATCATGGATAGGCTGCGAGCTAATTTTTCATTTTTACCTTTTAGACAACAAAGGTCAAAAGTTATAAAATTTCCTTTGGCCCCTTCCTCCACCTTTTGCAATTTTGGACACGCGTCCCCTCCTTATTCGCTTCGGGCCTTCGGGCCAAAATTTGATTTTTACCATTTGAAGTTAAAAAAATTCAAACTCATTGCAAAACCCGCTGCCCCATCCTATCCTTTCCTAGACACGTGTCCACCGATGATTTGCCGAGGGCTTTCGGGCCAAAATTTCATTTCATCACTTTGATCCATAAAACACCAAAATTCTCCAAGTTCCTCGTTATCCGCATGCCCCCATGCCACATGTCCTCTCCCTATTTTCTACGGGCCTTTGGGCCAAAATTTGAATTTGAAAATTTTTCATAATGAAAGCAAAATTTCCTAAGGAAAGCCTGCCAATCCTCTAGCCAATCAAAATGTGCCACGTAGGCACCTCAATGCAGAAGGCGAGCCGCGGATCAAAATATTCCCTTTTGCCAAAATTTCAAAAATGATAAGTTAGAGATATTTTCCGCACTCCTCGGCTAATAGGAACCTGCCACGTTGCCCTTGCATGCAGAGGATGAATTTGATAGGAAAAATACACCCGTCTAATGTCAAAATGTGGAAAATTTAAAAGATGCCCTAGAAACTGATTTTTTAACAAGGATTACAAATTTTTTGATTTTAACTCAACTGAAGCATGGATTAACATTATTTTCTACCTTGGGAATGTGTCTCCAATTGCAAACAATTAAAATTTGATCAATTTTGACCTTTTTCCATGATCTGGTAAAGGGAATATGACATGACCCAAAAAAATGGAAAAACCTAGGGCACGAAATAAGAGCACACATGGATTTTTATTTTAAACCAGGGTAGAACAACAAGTTTATGGGAAATTTTGGAACATTCAACAAGGGGGGAGAAAATGTAGATCACCAATTTGAGAAATAAAATGTTTCGAGAAAATCGACATGATAAATTAGGGCACACAATGCAAGCTCAGAAATGGCACTAATATTGGCTCCTGCTGGGCATGGGCACTCCCAGTGAGTGCCATAAGGACAAAATGTAGACCAAGTGCCAAAATACCATTGGGAAAAGGATTCAAAACACAAGGCGGAAAATAGAAAAAAATAGAGCCAAAACAAAGACTATGCAATTGTACAATTTGTGCATACCTCACTTGGGGATTAATGCAAGAAATGTTTTAATGTCTGCCATTAACATGAAGCTCCAACAATTCCCCATCTAGATCTTTGAGAAAAAAGGTATGCTCACCAATTCTGATGTCAATGGCATAAGGGCCCATCCATAATGCATCAAACTTTCCATGCTTTCCCTTGTCTTCATGCCTACTATCCCACAACAAAACCAGATCTCAAACATTGAAGTCTCTAGGAGTAACCTTCTTGTCGAACAACTTCATTAATTTCTCTCTAAATCTGATATGCCTTTGATGGGATGCTCTTCTCTCCTCATCAAGCTCAATAATCTAATTGATCCTTGATTCATATGGGCCATGCTCTTGATCCTCCAACTGTTGGGAAAATTGAAATGAAGATAATTACAGGTGTAAGGGCAGCAAAGCCTCGAGTTCCATACACCAATTCAAATGGGATTTTACGAGTTGCTCTTTTAGGAGTTATTCTATCAGCTCAAACTGAAAACTTTAATTGTTCACCCCACTTTTTCTTGTTCATTTCCAAGGTTCTTCTAATGATCTTCAAGAAGTTCTTATTCTTCGACTCACTTGTCCATTCCTTGGGGGTTGTAGTTTGAAGAATAAGTCAAATTGATTCCATATTCATTGCAGATTAACATTAAAAGGTTTAGCTCTAAAGCACATGGCATTACCAGATTCAATCTTAACTAGAACTCCAAATCTACATATGATATGATTCAATAAGAAGTCCACTACCACTTGGTGTGTTGCCTTTTAGATGGGATTACTTCAACCCATTTTGTAAAATAATCGGTGGCTACAAGAATCCACTTATGACCAGCACTAGAAGGATCTAAAATCTCACCAATGAATTCCATCCCTAATTGCTTGAAAGGAGCTTCGATTGATATAGGCTGCAAAGGAAGGAGCTCAAGCTTTCAATCTTCCAGAGAAACATTGGTAACTATCAAATTTTTAACCACTGGTTGCATCCTTGAAGAGAGAAGACAACCAATAACCAGCTCTCAAAATCTTATGTGTTGTGACTCTCCCATTAAAGTGTCCTCCACAAACTCCCCATGGAAATCAGCAACTATCTTGGGAGCTTCATCTTCAGCTATGCATTTCAAGAGGACACCTTCGTGGTTCTTCCAAGCCACCCCAAGGTTCGTAATGATATATTTTTGAGAATCCACTTGAGGGATCTGTTCTAATTTTTAATCAAATGATTAGGGTAGCAAAGGTGTCTAAGGTAAAATGTTACATCCTTGTACCATTCAGAATTTACCAAATTTGCAAGCACATTTACCATTTCTTCCTCTAACCGATTCACTTCCACATTCTTTAAATTGCTCTCTCACCATGAGCTTAGCAAGACTCAAACCTCTTACCAACTTTGTGGTTTGGATGTCCATATCATACTCCTATAGTTTGTTCACCCATCTACATCTTTTACTTGAGAGCTCCATCTTTGATAAGATGTCTTTCACCATGGTGTGGGGAACATAGGCAATGATTCTTGAACTCAATATATAAGGCTTGAAAAATTTTGTTGCTTTCACCAAGGCAAATGCTTGTTTCTCCATGATTGTATATGTAGACACCAAATTTGTGTCTTATGACCCCAAAGGTGCCCGCATCTCATTTCACAACCTAACCTCATCACCTAAACCTTACACAATTATTTATTAATTACCTTATAATTAATAAATCCACATCGCCATACCTGCCACCTCATTTCGCCACCTCATCATGACCTAGTCTTAACCCTAAACTAACCTAATTAAGACCTATAACTTGGTCCACATCCACACCTATGATTAATTACTCCTCACCCGCACTTTTAAAATTGACCTCATAATGACTTGACCAAGCCCACAACTAATCCCTCGGGAGAAAAGGAGGGAAAGTTGGCTATTTTACCAAAAATAGCCCACTTTGACCTGACCGATACCAGATTCCTACTCAACCGCCATCGGTTTCGCCAGAATCGCCATCGGTTCCTCAGTAAATGACCACTTCCAACCAAAAACAAGGGATCGGATTTTCATTTGATCGAGAGGAAGAGAAATCATTGAAAGGATCTGGATTTGCTTGGCCGAGCAGAGACAAGTGAAGAAACAAGAAGAGTTTGCAGAAAAGGACATCAAGCCCAAGACTGCAACGGAATAACCAGGCCCCAGTGACACTCATCCGAGCATCAGAAGAGGAGATAGCTCATCTTGGATTGTCAGATCATCCCACTTGAGCCCTGTCTTCGTCATCACAGTCCTGGAACCTGCATCTCCATCAGGAATGAGTAAGTAGTGTCTCGTATGTTTCTAAGCACCATTTCTTGAGCCTGTGGATTAATAGTAATTATAAGCTCATTCCTAGATCTACCACCTACCAGCACCCTGCACAGAACCTTCATCCATACATCTTTGTATTGCCCAGAAGACCATTTTATCACACTCTGAGCCTTCCCTGTCCTCCCATTATTCCCTCCTCACCATCCACCAATCTTAATAACCCCACGATCACCTTGCAACCAACCTCTATCCGTAAGCACTTAGATTGTTGACCCTACCTCTATCTTCACCCCCTCATCTCTACCAAATACCTCATCCACTTCTATTAACCTAACCAAATCTTCCCCTACGCTGGGACCTCACCAATACCTAGTCTAACATACCCACCTAAGCGGCTTGATTTATCTAAAAATAAAGCCGTCCATCCTATTAGGAGACAGACTCCAATCTCCTCAATCTATGCCGCTATCACAACTCAAACCCTCGTCGTCACACCTACCTTCCATATTGGGACCCCATCCCTCTACCTTACATCAATATATCATACCTCCCGCGTTTTCTTTAAAGCAACCTACGCCTTCGCACCCATACAGAGATCTAAGGGTATATCAACACTGTCCACCCCACGTATCCCGTCCACCCATCAACCCTAAACAAATTTCATCATCAAAGGACTTGTTTGCCATCACTTCTCTTTTGCCGCCATTGTTTCCTGGATACCACGTTATCTGAGCCTCATCATCGACCAGCCAAACGTAGCTCCCGCACCAAAGAAACCACGTTTAGTTAAAACCACGTATCAATACCCCTTGGCTAAACCACCACCCATACGAACCAACCATACCCAAACATTACCAAAACCCACCCAACCAATACCTTCATCTTCCTCCGATTTTGACCCACTCAAAGGATCTTACGCCAAAATCCTTGCTATGTTGGTGGAGAATGCGACCATTTCTCTACCCCCACTTAGACCTTATGACCCGTCTAAACCTCGACCTATAGGTTATGATGAGTCTAAAATCTGCGCTTACCACCACACACCAGGACATGACGTAGAGGGATGCAAAGCATTGAAAGCCATACTTCGTCAGTCACCTCTCTCCGATAAAAAAGTTAAGAAAGACAACTTACAAAGAGAGAGACCTTTAGCTTCAATTCCCTCTCCTATACCACCTGTCCCCGCCTCACCAAGATCTATCATTATTACAGCCCCACCTCTCGAAGACCATGACCTATCCCTACCGTCTTCCTCCTCTCGTATTCACGAGATCAATATGATTAGTGTTGCTACTCGAGGGCAGAAAAACAATGGGAAAGCGAAAAGAAAACACACCTGCGGCGTCTCTTTCTCCGTCCACCATCCCGATTACACCACCACCTAAAGTGGTTATTCATGGCCCTGCCTACCCCATGCTCTTTAATGGAATTTCCCACCGAACCATGATCAAACAGCTTCACCAATCGCCTGTAAAAATGACACTGTATGATCTCATTCAGACTTTTGAATCTCATCGACAAGCTCTTGTTGAAATCCTTCAAGGGATAGAGGTCTTACCTAATGAAACCTTGCCTATTACCTCTATTCTAACACCCAATCACGTTGCTTCACTCACCAAACAATCTATCTCCCCAACCACTTTTGTCTCTCAGCATACAAGCAAGCCGCTCGCTATCAGGCTCCAAGACGAAATTATCAACTTTGGTGCTCAAGATCCCGACCTGC
The DNA here is from genome assembly GCA_018340775.1 of Taxus wallichiana var. yunnanensis. Lineage (NCBI taxonomy): Eukaryota > Viridiplantae > Streptophyta > Pinopsida > Cupressales > Taxaceae > Taxus > Taxus wallichiana. The sequence continues at coordinate 665,995,240 of CM031234.1, read as the reverse complement.
TTCTTTTCATCTTAGCTTACATTTGGGACATTTTGGTACGTCGTGTTATGATTGACGGGGGTGCTAGCCTAAACATCATCTCTTCAAAAGCCTTCCAACAAATGAATATCCCTTCTAGTTGCATGTGCAACCCAACCCCATCATGTTGCGGTCATTCAATGATGCTATTACTTCTACCTTAGGCACTGTGATCCTTAACATTCGTGTAGGACCACACACTTTACCTAAACTCTTCTATGTCCTTGAGGGAGAGTTCCAATACAATATGTTGTTAGGCCACCCTTGGATCCGGGCTATGGGATGCGTTCCCTCCACCTTACATAGATGCATAAAATTTGAGTACGAGGGGAAGTCCTACACCGTAAAAGCTGATCCTCCCCCCTTCAAAACTTGTAATATGTTGTATCGCCCTAATGATGTGCTTGTACCAGTCAAGACACCCATTCATCCAACCCAGCCATCCACTTCCAACGCACCTACACCTTCAACCAATGAAACCGCCGTTACAAATATCACTTCCTTTCCCGCAGATAACATCCCAACCTCCGACCCCTTAGTAGATGTTTTTCAACGCCTTACGCTGGGGGAATACCACCTATATAACGTTAGCTCTTTCCATACCCCGCAGGAGTACGGACAGTTACATGCACATCCCACCTATGACCGCCGTGTGGGGAGGTAATCTCTTACGACCACCCCATTGCCGCACCAACCTAACGTGTGGGGTGTTGACGCATCCTCCGTTACCCCTGAACCTCCTCTTGGTGTGGTTCCCTTCCAATCTGATTTTCAATACTTGACAAATCGTCATTTCGCCCTCACCTTCTTGACTCACTATGCTTGGAAAGGCTTTGGTTTTGGTCTTTATGAACAAGGCCGACATACACTCATTCCCGTGACTACACGCAAACACAATGATCGTAGTGGTCTCGGTTTTCCTAAAACACTTACACCGGAGAAACCTCATGTCAATTATATCCTAGAGGATGATGATGTCACCCCTACCAAACCATCATCACCCATTTTGCCATCATCACCCACAGAGTCGATAGACCCTGAATCTATCCCTCCTAACTTTTTTTTTTCATAAATGCTATCTTCATAGGTCCTCTCACTTATCAACGCGATAATGAGGACCCATCTTCTCTTCCCCTTCGTATCCGCAGACATGATCGAAGAGGATTCGCTTCGATTAATGTTTTGAGTGCCAAGATGACGACTCCATCCTCACTTACCTTGGGGCGGATGACTCCTATATTCAACGCGCCTTACCGTCTGAAACTCAAACCATGTTGAATGAGTCGACTATAGAAATCAACATCCACATAGAGGAGGATCCTCACGTTGTGAAGATCGACAATCCCTTAGCACATCAGAACAAGCCGCCTTTACTACCTTTCTCCGTACCCGCAACCAAGCTTTCGCTTGGTCTTACGCTGACATGCCAGGAATTGATCCTACCATTGCTGTCCATAACATCACCCTAAACCCGATTCCAAACCAGTCAAACAAAACCGAGAAAATGCATCCACACATTACCCTTTTGGTCAAAGAAGAGCTTCAACGACTTCTTTTCTGTTTCCTTCATCTTGCCTATCGACTATCCTCAATGGATTTCTAACATCGTACTGCTCACTAAAGCGACGGGGACTTTGGATATGCACGGATTTCTCGAGACCTTAACCTCACTTTCCCCAAGGATGACTTCCTCCCAAGTATTGATCAACTTGTTGATCTCACTGCGGGCCATGAAATGCTTTCTCTCATGGATGGCTTTTCAGGATACAACCAAATTTTGGTTGCACCCGCTGATCAACATAAAACCGCTTTCATAACTCCTTGGGGAACCTTCTGTTATCGTGTCATGCCATTTGGCCTTAAGAATGCTGGTGCTACCTATCAGCGGGCTATGACTTACATTTTTCATGACATTATGTACACTATCCTTGAGGATTATGTCGATGATCTTCTTGGCAAATCTAAACATCGCAGTTGAACATCTCGATGTTTTAACCATTATTTTCGATCACCCGTTGCAATATTCATCCGCTTCAACCAAAGAAATGTGTCTTTGGTGTTCTTTCGGGAAAACTTCTTGGCTTTATCGCCTCTTCGCGTGGCATTGAGGTCGATCCATCTAAAGTCAAAGCTATCCTAGAAATGCCCCCACCCAAAACCTCAAACAATTACGTAGTTTGCAGGGTAAACTTCAATCCATCCGGCGCTTCATCTCCCAACTCTCAAATTGATGTCAACCTTTCCATCACCTTCTTAAAAGGACATTGCCTTTCAATGGAGTGAAGAGTGTCACCAAGCCTTTAAGCTCTCAAATCCTATCTCTTACAGCCACCCGTGCTTATTCCACCTCGGATGATCACCCTTTCTACCTTTACCTTTCTCGCCACCGACCATGCTATAGAGCCATGCTCACACATCGGGACTCGCACGCCGAGAACAAGCCGCTTATTATATAAGTCGTACTCTCGTGGATTACGAGACTAGGTATACACATGTAGAAAAATTGTGCCTAGCCCTATCATTCGTAGCCACCAAACTCCGACATTACCTCCTGAATCACAAAACTTTTGTCATCACCAACATGGACCCCATTCATTATATGTATGCCAAACCACATCTAAACCAACGCATCGCCCGATGGCTTATGCTCCTCGCTGACCTCGACCTTGAGTTTATACAACAGAAGTCAATCAAAGGACAAACTATTGTGGACCAACTTCATGGAGGCCCCTTTACCTGGGGAACAATTTACCAATTTTAATTTCCCGACGAACTCATCGCCACTCTTTCACTCAGGGAAGAGTCGTATCCAATGACCCTCTTCTTCGATGGATCCAAATGCCAGCGTGGTGGAGGGGCCGCGTTGTTCTCATTCCTCTTGACATTGAGCCTATGCCTCTTTCATTCGCTCGATTTCCCCTGCACTAATAATACAGCGGAATACGAGGCCCTTGTTTTGGGTCTCTAGGTTGCGTTACACTTAGGTGTCAAATCTATTAATATTTTCGCGACTCTCAATTGGTAGTCAATCAAGTTATGGGCATCTACCAATGTAAGAATGAGGAACTTCAAAAGTACAAACATTACGTGGATTCACTTTTGACCTCATTTACTCGTTATTCTATCCAGACCATTCCCCGCTCCACTAACAAATTTGCGGATACTATGGCTTGCTTAGCCTCACAAATTCCTACCTCACCAACTGACTCTGACATATTCGTCTTGGTCCAACAACTCTTTGCCCCATCTTACTCAGCACCGGTTGTTTGTATGATAAATAATGTGTCTGCTAATTCGCAGGATACCTGGTACCACCAATTTCACGACTACCTTACAACCTCTGTTCTCCCACCTGACCTAACTAGTACCGGAAAACGCGCTTTTCTTAAACATGTTTCTCGTTATGTCATCATGGGGGGACTCCTTTATAAACGTGGCTTTGATGGTATCCTCCTTCGATGTCTAACCGGCGCAGAGGTCACCTATACCATCCAACAGGTCCATGACGGTATTTGTGGCGGACATTTTAGTGGCCTTGCCATGGCTAAACGAATCCTTCACCTAGGTTATTATTGGCCTACTCTTAATAACGACTGCTACGAATATGTTAAGCGTTGTGTTATGTGTCAACAACATGCCAACCTTCAACATACTCCTAGCCATCCGCTACAGGTCGCACGAGATCTTTGGCCTTTCTCACAATGGGGTTTAGACCTTATTGGTGAGATCCACCCACCCTCTTCGCAACGTCACCATTGGATAATCACAGCAACCGAATATTACACAAAATGGGTGGAGGCCATTCCACTCATTTCAATCAAAAAAGAAAAAATTGTCAAATTTGTTAACCATCACATTATCTCGTCGCTTTTGGTATTCCTCATCGCCTAATAATGTATAATGGTAAATCTTTTAAAAATAAGTTGTTACAAGACCTTTGTGACAACTTTGGTATCAAACTTAGTTTCTCATCACCTTACTATCCACAAGCCAATGGTCAAGCTGAATCTTCTAATAAAACCCTAACCAAAATCCTCATGAAAGTTGTCAATGAGTCCGGAAGAAATTGGCATGATCACATTCCCTTTGCCCTTTGGGCTTATCGTACTAGCATTCGTACTTCCACTAATGCCACACCATTTTCTTTGGTATATGGTACCGAGGCGGTCTTGCCTCTCGAAATACAAATACCCTCCCTCAGAATATCTCTTCAGGATATTCTCACCAATGATGATTTCCGCCAAGAGCGGTTAGCCCAATTAGAGCTTCTTGACGAGCGTCGTCTTACGGCTCTTGATCACCTTCAAATCTACCAAAAACGCATCAAGCGTGCTTATGATAAACGACTTCATGAGCGTACCTTTAAGGTTGGTGATCTTGTCCTCAAAGAGAATCAACATGTAACCAAACTAGAAAAGAGCAAACGTGGAAAATTTGCTCCTAATTGGATTGGGCCTTACATTATCACTCACACTTATGGATCAGGCACTTATCGTTTAGCTTCGCTTAATGGTAAATTTGAGCTTGAGCCCCTTAATGCCTTGCATCTTCGACCATTCTACTATGTTGAAATTAGTGTTATATCACTTCTTATCTACCTTACGCTCGTCCCTTGAGCTCATTTACCACCGCATACACTTTGTTTCTTACATCGCAAAATCAAATCAAGCTCACATGGTTTGATTATCACCTCCCCTTTTTAGTCTAGTCCATGACTTCAAAGTATCAAAATAACACATTCTTAATTAAACACTTATGGGATTTTCTTGAGTCAAACTTCCTACAAAAACTAGATGCTTTATGCCCAACGGACATCTAGACCTCTAAATTATACAATAGACTAAGGACAGCTATATGCTATCCTTGAAGGACTAGCTATACATAAATACCGCATCTCACTACTATAAATAGACTCGCTCCTCAAGGACAGCTATACACATCAGCCTTTATCGAAGCTTCTCGCATTGATCAGCTTTGTGAAGACCTCAAGAACAACAAAATACATATCCCATGTAGACTTCCCGCATCGATCAGTCTATATCCGAAAAATAAAATAAAAATAAAAGCAGTGTTTGTAACACTTTTGAGTCATGGACTTGTCTATTTAGGTTTGGTTCTCTTTTATCGAATAATCATCTTATAATAAGTTCTCTCGCACCCTCGCCCACATCAACCACCTCACCTCACCATTTGTCAAAGCAACAAAACTCAAGGGACGTGACGTATATCCGATATATTGTGATTATACCACTCTTTTCACCTATCGACTTCTCGTCTATGCAAGGTACCTAGGGGTTCAACTTCATTCTACGTTATTATGTGGTTTTTTTGGCTCTTCTCAACTACGGGACACTTTTGCCTCTTTTTCTCGACTCTAGGATTATGTGTTGACCTTAATCAGGATACGGTTCCCTACCACTTGGGTAGGCTAACTTTCGCTTCACCTATACCTATACCAACATCGCCAATTCCTTACCAACACCAACAACATTACCCTACCAATATCAATATTTTTACCAACCAACAAATTGCCTAACCATACCTAAATTGCCTGAATTCACCTCTCCCTGGTTCTAAGGGAGAACTACATCGGTCTGAGGCCCCTCCTTGCTTTGTGCAATGGGCTATGTAGGCAGCACTTAGGAGACATGGAGTCTCCCAAGGTTAGCTCGACCATCCCCTACCATACCCTATCATGTGTTGTAAATATAAATATTTTTTGTATTTCTATTTGCCAACATTCATCTTTATCCTTTTTCAAACAAAACAAAAAAAACATTCAAAACACAACCATTCTTATTATTATCATCACTCAAAACCACATACATCTTTAGTTTTATTTTAGATGTTAAACAAATGCATCTTCTCTATCATCGACTCGCAGGTCGGCATCCTTATTTATTCTTATATTCCTATGAAATTCACTTAGACCCTTGCACCTCCTCCCGAATCAGGTGGTGATCGTGATCGTCGATGCCCCTCAGTTGGCCTCTCCATCCTCAAAGGTGCCACTGCCATTGGTTCCTCCCATTGATCCGCCAACATCTCCTGTAACATACGAATACGTCCTCTCGCGTGGAGGAATCTTGCCTCCAGTCTCTCCACTCGTAACTGAGAAACTTCTAACAATCCCATTGTCTCATTCACCTGTGTTTGAAGCTGGTGAGCCAACTCCTGCAGACGATCTCTCTCCGCTGTAATCACAGCTATGTCTGGGCGCTCACGTGCACCTCGCAGCTCTGCTACCCACCATACTCTATAGGCCTCTGTCGTTCCCGCATCCATTACCCTACGATTGGCTGCTATCTCTTCTGGCCCTTCTGGAGGTGTAGGCCGGGGAGGTGAGAATGCTGCCTCGGCATCGATCCTCATGTATGGTCTATATGTCATCGGTATATCCTGAACGAACCCAAATTGTCGCCGCACGCGATCTAGAGGAATTCTCTCGTACTCACCCGGCCTGTGCCCTGCGATCCATCTCAATCGCTCTACACCCCTCAACTCCTCAGCTATGTGCTCCGTCACCATATAGTTCCCGTAAGGCCTCCAACAAATATCCGCAATCGTCACCATCTCCCATACCTGTCTATAATACTCGATGTCATCTATCACGGCCTGGGATCTCGCTTCTTGTTCTGTTTGGACCCATCGTCTGAATCCCAACCTTTGCACTCCTACCTCTCCCGACTCGATGGGTCAGCCTATTGGACACACACAAACAATATGCTCATAGGCCCAACAATGTAATAAGTACGAACAATCTAGTGTCGTCCTGTGTTTTCGCTTGCAGGCCCATAAACCCCTATATAACTCTGCCAGATATGTGGGTGCCCATGCGAAAGTCACGCTCATTTCTATCATTTCCCAAATAACACTCATCAATGCTTTGGGAAATCTTCCACCCTCCACCCTCGGTAATGCATAATACCCCACCGCTATCATTAATAGCATGGCCAACCTTGTTTCCTCAGGGTGTGTTGCATACATTGTACCATACGTAAATGATAAACCTCGCTGTGTCAAATCTCGTGCAGCTGACCCAAATACTGTTGTTATCGCTGCCCGCCCCGCGCTAGGCAACGCCTGATACACTGTTTTTCCTATCATTGGGAGTCTCAAAATACGGAACACATCTTCCAAAGTCACTGTCATCTCCCCTGTTGGCAGATAGAAGGTATTCTTTTCTGGATTCCATCTCTCAATCAACGCCTGCAACATAGCATGGTTACGCTGTGATTCTTGAATAATAGCGGATTCCACTTAACCCCAAACGATTTATCAATGCCCATTCAGCTGGTGTTACATCCGCTCGGATTCGTGACAACAACGCTGCACAAAGTATCATTCATCCTTAACCCTGCTTCTGCCTGCATACATCAAAACGACACATAATTATTCGAAAGAACAAATCTCTACGGGTTTTTTCTCAAGTTCTGGAAACTCTTACAGTGACCGATATCGGTTATGAATAACCGATACTCGGTATGCTAACCGATACCGGTTCCTTCTAAACGATACCGGTCACTGTCAAAAATATACCTACCCTGCTTAAAAACATACACCTACGATAATTATTTTTCCCATTTACTCCTATTTATACCTAAAAACATACGTGACCACCCTGTTTACCTACCCCAATAGCACTCACCCCATCCCCAACCCTTGCCTATCACCTTTTCTTTCTCATCTTTCCCCACTTACACTTCTTTCATCCTATTCACAAAACATGCAAGAATCAAATTACAACCAAACAGTTTACCTCTCGGGATGTAGCAGCTTGGGGCGGAACATGTCTTCCCCCTCGTCCCTGCCTGCTGGATGCTTCTCCTCGTTCAGCCATGTTCACCACCCTTTTCAAATATAACTTGTCTTTCTGCCTTCTGAATCTCAGCCCACGCTCACTTCACCTGTCTCTTTCCTCCTTGTCACTCAAAATTCTTTCATGCAATTACCTGTAGCAGTCATCAAACAGCGTCGCATTCACATATTTAACTTGTTGCATGACTCTAAAAATAAGAATGCTAAAAATAAGAACTTAAGTTGCAACCCAAAGCTTCTATTTTTAGGAAATAATTCTTGCATAACCGATATCGGTTACGTAACCGATATCGGTCATATAGCTACCGACATCGGTTACACAACCGATGTCGGTCATGTACCCCTTGTTGCTTAAACCTAAGCCGTTTCTTCGTTTTTGCAAATTTTTGTGGCGCCCGTCCCTTTTTCCTGCATAAACAACACCATTATCTATAATTTTTCATCAAATCCATATCTCATCACAATTTCATCAACATCATCTATCCATATTACAAAAACAACCAAGCCATCAACAAACGATATCAAAAACCATCAATCTATACACCATTTGGATCCAATTCAGCAGCTACATACGTTCAATTTCACAAACCAGCGACAAAACACATCCAACATTTCATAAACACAACATGTCAATTAAACTCATCATCTATATATACATACATCCCATCAACAAAAGACATCAACACCATCAATATATAAACCATGTGGATCAAACTCATCATACATTAAATATCACAAACCATCGACAAAACACTTAACACATTTTAAACACAACATGTAGGTCAAAATCATCATATCTATATATCAAAAGTTTCAAATATACAATGTGCCCTGCATAGGGGCCTCTGTGATCTCAGCATCATACAAAGCCGGCACGCAGGCCGCAACAACTGTCCAAATATCGACTCGGCTCGCAGGCCGGTCTCTCATATCAAAAATATACTCGGCTCGCAGGCCGGTATCAACTATACAACCCGTACTCGGCTCGCAGGCCGGTATATACAATAAATGAATAAATAAATGAAAGAATCATATATGGGCACGCAGGCCTCTCTATACATAGCCGGTTCATAGACCGGTGCCTCTATCTAATATCCATCTACAAACAAAACATCTCTCTCTCGACCTAGGGATCCCTCAGCTCTCCCCACCGCCCTCTGCCTGTCTCCCTGCGGGTCCCTGTGCTGCCTCTCATCTCCTCCCTGTAACAGACCCACCGGCTGTGGCTGCACCACCCTGGGATCTCTGGCTATGCGAGGTCTCCGCTCTATGCGCCGCATATGGCTGATAGTCAGCCCCGGTACCATCAAGAACATCCTGATAATACCGAGCCTCCGCTCTCGCCTCCATATAGCGGGCCCGTGCCACCATCGCTGCTGGGGCTGGTCCCCCGACTCCTAATAATAGTGCCCCTTGTGCTGGTGCCACTGGTGGTGCCTGTGGCTGCGCCGGTGGTGGTGCTGGTACCTGTGCCTGTGCTAGTGCCGCTGGTGGTGCCTGTGGTAGTACCTGTACCTGTGGTGGTACCTGTGGTGCTACTGTACTTTGTGCTCAAGCTAAGCTACTACCCTATAAGACACCTATTCGTGCTCGTGCGGCAACAAGCTGCCCTCGTAATAACCGTACTCGCCCTCTGAGCTGGTCCCTCTCTGCTCTAATAGCTGCTAAGTCTGGCTGTGCGGGCTGTGCTCTCCTCGCGGCTCTCTCCCCTGCCCACCATACCAAAAATGATCCTGTACACCGTCATCATCTCACATCAGATCATCTCTCGCTCACGCTTTGCCTACCCAATCTGGGTCCATAGGATGTGGTGCAGGAAGTGGAGCCTCTACATCATCCCTCCGGTACTGAGGGAAGGGAGGTGGCTCATCCCTGTCATAGCCCCAACCTGTCATCGTATTCTCTCTCTCAGGGGTATCCGCCGCACTTCTCCCTCCGTCCCGCTATCCGTAATGTATACTGATCCACTGCAATCGTGTTTCGGCTCTCCTCTGGGGTGATGACCTCTATAAGGTCTCCATACAATATCTAACGCTGTCAAGCCCTCTAATACATGCCGGTAATATGCCACATCTCGTCCGGTGAGAACGGCTCGTGGCTGGCCCACGACCCCCAACCACCTCTGAAAGCCATATCTGTAGATCACCTGTGGCCCTGGCTGCTGGGGCAGCCCTACTGGTCTAATGCATATGATATGCTCATATGCCCAACAATGTAACAAAAACGTAGAGCAAATCCCGAATCACCTCATCCGGCGATAGCCCCACAACTCTCGGTATAACTGCACCAGGTATACTGGTGCCCAAGCATAACATGTATGCTCCTCGACCATCTCGTGTAACACCCCCATCAACGCCCGTGGAAAGCGGCCTCCCTCTGAGTCCGGGAGGGCGAAGCATGTAATCCCGATCATCATCAACACGGCAAGCCGTGTCTCATGTCGGTGGGCATGGTACATATCCCCATACGTGATGCTCGCGCTGTGATACGTCAATAGCGTGGCTGCATCCCCGAATACATGTAAGATGTTGTCCATGGCTGTCTCTGCGTCCACCTGGAAGACTGCCTCTCCATCAATCGGTAATCTAAGGATGCGATACACATCCTCCAATGTAATGGTCATCTCTCCAGTCGGGAGATGGAACACATTGGTCACCGGATCCCATCTCTCGATGAGGGCGACCATCAAACTGTGATCCCTATCGATCACCCTGTACCGCTGGACTCCGCCGAGTCCCACCTCGCGCATAATGCCCCACTGCGCTGCGGACACGTGTGGCCACATCCGTCCCAACAGCGGGGCATCCTATCCCAGCATAGTCAGCTGCTGACGTGCCTGCACAAATCACCCACTTCATTAGACCTACCCTTTCAAACAACAACTACTTTAACCTTCTATACCCCCTTTTACCCACCCGACCACAACCCGACTCTATAACACACACCTACACTCACCTATTTTACCCTAAAAACTTTACGATATCCCCTTGCCTTATCTCGCACCCTACCAATCACTCAGCTCTATTCTCGCCATTTACCTATGCCCCTACCAATTTAACACCTCCCCATTCATGCCCAACACCTAATCTATCCGAACCGCACCAACCACACAATCACCCCATTTTCCCCCACTCACCAATCACCCTTCCTATTAATCTCTACCCTTCCCTCTTCACCCCCACAAACACAACACCCAAACCACTACTACCTACTACACACCCAAACCACACCCTAACAACCACCAAACACCCCAAACCATAAAGAAAACCAACCAACAAAATAAATATTCCTAAGTAGGGACCGGCACGGTCACCCATGACCGCCACCGGTCCCCTCTCCACCGATGCCGGTCGACGTCGACATCGACACCGGTCACCACCTGCAAACTCACCCTCGCCTCAAAATTTCTTGACCGATGCCGTCGCAAGCTAGTGACCGGCATCGGTCCATCAAAATAGCCGAGCCGAACCCGACGCGGCCCCCAAAGCATTTTTTTCCTATTTCTCCCTATATACCCACCCAAACACCCTAAAACCTACCCACCCCCGCCGCCTTGGCCTATTTCACCTATCTACCCTCTCCTTTTTCAAATAATTTCCATTTATTAATTATTTTCTAAAACCTTACATTCCTACCCAAAACCCAAATCCAAGCTTAACACAATCAAATTCACACAATGAAGGGTTTCGAACCTACCAGGCACGATGACACGTCGTCGTGGTGGGATGGGTGGTGGTGGTCCACTGGTCCAAAGACCTCCTCTGCTCCTCTTGGTGTGCCATAGCTCCACCTCTCTCTGCTGGGTCCTCCACCAATCAATCAAGCTGCCCTACTCACTCGGGCCCACTAACCACTCACTTCTCCACTCCAATAGCGCCACCTCAACCAACAAATGCTCCAATCTCAACAATACACCTCAGACAACTCAAATTGGGTTTCAAATTGACAATATGACAATGACCGGCCGTATTTTTTCTTTTTATAGGTTTTCGACTATAACCGATACCGGTTATATTGTGCCCTAAGGAACCGGTATCGGTCAGGTAACCGATATCGGTCATGGACAATCGATATCGGTTTTATCCCACCTCTTCCCCAATTTCTACCCTTCTTTACTAATCACCCTTTCTCACAACCTCGCCTATATCCACCTTGGCTGAAAACCCTTTATACCCAACCTACCATTTGGCCCGACCTAAGGCCGAACCAACCATTTGCCCGACCCAAGGCCAGAATAACCAACCAACCACTTTTGGCCCGACCCAAGGCCGTAACCAACCATTTGGCCCGACCCAAGGCCGTAACCAACCATTTGGCCCGACCCAAGGCCGTAACCAACCATTTGGCCCGACCCAAGGCCGTACCCACCATTTGGCCCAACCCAAGACCGCACCCAACCATTTGGCCCGACCTAAGGCCGCACCAATTAAATACCTTGCCCAACATCAACACAATACACTTTTATCCACCCATCATGTCACTTTTTGTTCAATCGAGCTCACCTGTTCGTGTTTTAGCATGATTAGGGTCCTTGACTTGATCAGTCGACCAACTTTGCCTAGACCAAGACCGTGACGTTTATCTCAACCAAACCAACCATTTGGTACTGCCGAACATGCCTAAACGTTCCTGTACCTTACCCGTTATATCCCCTGGAGCTACTTCCTATGCCTTGGATACCAGGATTATATCACCCTTGTTTGGATAAACTATCGACCTTTACCTATGAATTGCTTGTTTGCTCTTCAAATCATGTACCCTGGGTCGCACTACTACATTTCAACGTGCGTCTGCTTCCTTGGACCTACCCCACCATCTTACCATCATATAAACACCATTTACCCTTTATCAACCCTATCCCTGATTTCACGCTACCTCAATCTATGATAGATTTGAGGGGGATTACCTATACCCTTAACAGGGTAACCACTTCTTATTATTGTCCGTGCAAACTTTAACAAAGACAAGCTACACGACAACAAGGGGCTAATGTAGACACCAAATTTGTGTCTTACGACCCCCGTGCCCCGCATCTCATTTCGCAACCTAACCTCATCACCTAAACCTTAGAAAATTATTTATTAATTACCTTATAATTAATAAATCCACATCGCCATACCTGCCACCTCATTTTTCCACCTCATCATGACCTAGTCTTAACCCTAAACTAACCTAATTAAGACCTATAACTTGGTCCACATCCACACCTATGATTAATTACTCCTCACCCGCACCCAAAACCACCTCATAATGACTTGACCAAGCCCACAACTAATCCCTTGGGAGAAAAGGAGGGAAAGTTGGCTATTTTACCAAAAATAGCCCACTTTGACCTAACCGATACCGTTCCTACTCGACCGCCGGGTTTAAGAATCGCCATCGGTTCCTCCCGTAAATGACCACTTCCAACCAAAAACAAGGGATCGGATTTTCATTTGATCGAGAGGAAGAGAAATCATTGAAAGGATCTGGATTTGCTTGGCCGAGCAGAGACAAGTGAAGAAACAAGAAGAGTTTGCGAGAAAGGACATCAAGCCCACAGACGCAATGGAAGAACCGGCCCCAGTGACACTCATCCGAGCATCGAAGAGGGAGATAGCTCATCTTGGATTGTCGATCATCCCACTTGAGCTCTTTCTTCATCATCACAGTCCTGGAACTCGCATCTCCATCAGAATGAGTAAGTAGTGTCTCGTATGTTTCTAAGCACCATTTCTTGAGCCTCGTGGATTAATAGTAATTATAAGCTCATTCCTAGATCTACCACCTACCAAAGACCCCGCACTTAACCTTCCTCCATACATCTTTGTATTGCCCTAAAGACCATTTTATCACACTCGAGCCTTCCCCTGTCCTCCCATTATTCCCCTCACCCATCCACCAATCTTAATAACCCCACGATCACCTTACGCAACCAACCTCTATCCGAAGCACTTAGATTGCTAACCCTACCGGTGTCGTTTATCCCCACCGGCGGCGGTTCTCTAACCGCAGTCGGTTATCCAAAGGACCGGAGTCGATCATTGTGACTTATACCCCAAAACCCTTTTCTCGCCTATTTGTCACCTAACAACCTCAGATCCAGTCTAGTTTATCCCTATAACTCAACTTTGAATGTATTAATGACCAGTAACTGAACAAACAACGTGATGCTTTATTGTTGATAGTTTAGCTTCTATTGCTTTGTAACGAGATACCTAAATCATGATTTTGTAATAGCTTTCTTTGTTATCATTTGTGTTAATTCGTATTAAAAGGGGAACTAACCACCTTCGAAAGGAAGTTTATATTTCCCGGGCCTAAGGCAGCTCCTCATTTATTGTCTAAATAAAATCTGGTGGTCTTGTGTTCTTACTTGCAGTAGTCCTTCCCAGACAAAAAGGAGTTCTTCACAAGTCGATCTGATCTTTCTCTACGGTACGCGCACACCATCTCAACATTCAATAGGTATTCCTCCTAGCCCTAACCCTTATTTGTTTCTCAAAGGAATGAAAGGATAGAAGCAAGTCTATTCCATGAGAGCCGAGACATTCTGTGTGAAATAGTATACTTCAACTCAAGAGCCTATAAAGCCTTTGCTAAATAAGGAAATAGGCCTCTCAGCTTCATTCTCATCCTTTTTCAGAAAAATATAAGCAATGGTATATTCAGAGGCAAAAGAAAATATTTGGAAAGGCCTCTCATAGTTTGGTGCTACTAGAATAGGTGCATGCTTAAGTGCATCCTTTATTCCTTCAAAAGCTTGAATGGCAGCCTCCTCCCACCTAATAACTTGGTCCTTTTTAACATGCTTGTGATTGGAAGAGTTAGCTCAGCAAAGTTGGAAACAAACCTTCTAATAAAATTGATTTGGCCAAAGAAATATTGGATGCCTTTCTTGGTTCTTGGGATAGGTACTTTGCTGATTGCTTCCACTCTCTCAGGGTCTATCATAACACCATTTTTGACACAATGTGACCAAGCATCTTGGCCTTTTACATGCCAAAATGACACTTCTTTGGATTAAGAGAAATTCCATACTCCCTACATCTGATCAGCATCTTCTCTAAGTGTTGCAAATGATCACCTCTCTACCTTGAAAATACAGTCACATCATCTTGGTAAACTGCAATGAACTCATTAATGTAACCAAAAAAAGCAACATCCATTTCTCTTTGAAAAGTAGCACCAACATTCATCAATCCAAAGGGCATCCTAACAAAAACATATGTCCCCCAAGGAGTAGTGAATGTTGTCTTAAGTCTTTCTGATTCTTTAACTACCACTTGATTATATCTGGAGAAACCATCCAATGTAGAAAGCAATTCAGACCTTGTCACAAGTTGCAACATATTTTCCATATTTGGAAAGGGATATTTGTCCTTCATGGATGTTTTATTTAGATTTCTAAAATCCACACAAAGTCTGATGTCTCCATTCTTCTTTCTAACTAGCACAAGGTTTGTAACCCAAAATGAATATCTAGTGGGCTGAATAGTACCTCCCTCTCTCAAATTCCTTAACTCCTGCATTTTTATGGAGATAAGTGGATTAATTGGCCTTTTCCTCTATCTAAATGGTTTGGAATTTTTTTCAAGAGGGATCTCATGCTGAAATAAATCTTCTCTATATGCTTTCAGCTCTGAATAGGACCAAGCAAGGCAGTCTTGATATTTTTTCAAGAGTTGGGCATAGGACTGTTTTTCTTCTTTACTTAAATTGCTGCCCAACCAAACCTTCCTTGGTTTGTTCTTTGTTCCCAAGTCATGCTCTTCCACATCCCTTGAAGCAGACATGTTTCTATTTATGATGTAATCAGCATTGTTAAAATTTGACTCAAGTGCAACAAGACCTCTAGGAATGGTGTTTGTTTTCAATTGGATGATATCTTTTCCAAAAAAAGTTTCTCTTCCTTCAGTCATGCATACCATTGGCTCCTAATCAATATTATGATTTGTAAACTCACCCTAGTTTTGCAAGAACCTTAGCACTTGAGCATCATTGTTAAAGACTTGCCAATGTTTCACATTATCAGGGATAGCTGGCCTAGTTAGCACTTCAATGTTGTATTCACAATAAGGTGAAATGGTGCAATTTTCAAATCTAGAACCCATCACTACCAACTTATCAGTAGCAGCATTAAGACCTTTTCATGGTAAACAATGTTAAAGGAATCAAACATTTCAATTAGATCCCAAACCGCATGATTATCTTTGTTTCATACGCTGATTTTTTTGTAGCATACGAGTTTTCTTATTTGTTTAACAACCAACTTTGAGTCTCCTTTTGCAAAAATATATTTCACTCCATACTTCCACAAAATTATTAACCCCAACAACAATGCCTCATACTCAGCAACATTGTTAGTGCATTCAAAATTAAGTTTGAAGGAAAAGAAAACTCTTCTAAACTAGGAGAAATCAGAACTATACTAGCACCATTTCCAAATTTGGAGCAAGATCCATCAAATAAAAAGGTCCAAGGAGAACCTACCATATCAAGGAACTTTGATCTATCCATCTTGTGTTCTTTTCCATCAGCAAAACCAATGAAATTCTCAGCATCTATATCAGCAAACAACACTTCATAGGAAGCATTGTTGGGATCTTTAATTAGGTGCAACATCTTCTTTTCACCATAAAGTTTGACTAGGATTCCTTCAATGGGAATGGTGGAAAAAGACATCCATTTGAACGTTGCCACCAACACTTGCAGCCCATTTCCTTGACAAAAGCATACCCCATTTGGTAGGGCAGTCAACAATTACAACATCCAGTTTCAAACTCTTACCCGGATAGGCTACAAGTTGCACTACTAAACCCTTCACACAACCAACCACCGGCACTTCCCTTGAATCCATGGTAGTACACTTCCCATAGATAGTTTTCACCTTGATATCCAACTCATTCATGACTTCTAGAGGCATGACATTACATGATGCACCAAAATCAAACATACAATTGTGAAGTAGTCTATCTTTTATGAGCAAAGTTGTAAAGAATGGATCAACATTCAATTGGGAATCAACCAAGGATGTCCCCAAATATACCTCAGGTGCCTCTCCAAGAATCGACATTTTTCAAGCATAATGATTTGAAGAGCATTTGAGTAACATTTACATTTCTGCTTGGGGTGATCTTCTCTTCTTTCAATCCCAAGTACTCAAATGCTCTCTTCTTATGCTCAGGAATTCTAAGCTACTCAATGATTGGAACACTCACCTTAATTTGGCTCAATACCTGGCTATGTCATAGGGAACACTCTTTGGAAAAATAGCATTGGAAGGGATACAAGAAGATTCATCAGATGAGAAAGGATTCTTGGTAGCTTTGGCGTGATGAGGACTGTAATTTTTGCTCGGATAGTAGAGATTTTAGCAAGTGTTTCTTTCCTAGGAGCTTCCTTTGGAATGCTTGTGAGTAAGGGTGTTTTAGGTTTGGCTTGAGGCCCAACTCCCTTAACAAATTTTCTTCTAGTGTTATAGTCCTTCTCTTGAGCTACAACAACATTCATCAACAATTGTCTATCTTCCTCCGAAGGGATACCACCATCATACTTCTTAATCATCAAAGCTCTCAAGTATTCAAAGTCATTGTTAGGAATTTCAAAAGCTTACACTACATCAACTTCAAGAGCATGAGGGGGGAGAAAGATTTGTACCCGTTTGATGCAATCCCAAAAGGTAGCAACAATCCTAGCACTTATTACTTTAGTAGATGTTGCTCCTCCTTGTGAGCTTGAAGAACAACCCACCATGCAAATATCATTATCAATTCCATCCTCATTATTAGCTTCGTCAACTTGTTGGTCCACTTCACATGGAGGATGAGGAAGAAAACATCTATCACACCAAACCATATCAGTAAATTCATCAACAGCGAAACCACGGTAGTTAGAGGGTCGAACTAA
Source organism: Taxus wallichiana var. yunnanensis (assembly GCA_018340775.1). Classification (NCBI taxonomy): domain Eukaryota; kingdom Viridiplantae; phylum Streptophyta; class Pinopsida; order Cupressales; family Taxaceae; genus Taxus; species Taxus wallichiana. Next base: position 665,977,516 of record CM031234.1, on the reverse strand, counting down.
TCTATTTTCACGTGTTTGGGGTTGTTTATTTGCAGATCCAACAAGACCTTTACTCTTGTCATCAAACCTCTGCTCATTTCTATGATGATTGCTAAATCTATCTTGTTCTGCTACCTAGGCTGACCTTGTTAAGTCTTCCCAATTCCCTTCTCGCTCTTGCCAACTTGTATGAGATTTCTTTGAAAGCCCCTACCAAAGTCTTAACACTATTCTAAATTAGCACCTTTCTTGCTAGCTTGAGGTTTTTCACGGTTTATCAATTTTACACCGTCTCTCTTAAGAGGTTTCCCAACAACCTTGATATTATTCTCTATTTGAAGTGCCATGGTGAAAGCTTGTCTTATATTGGTTGGGTTCTTGTCTCTTAGGTAATAGGCTGCCTTTTTATCAAATGCATCTGCATATTTGATTAAACATGATTCATCACAAGGCCTCAAACCAACAGGAAGCATTCTCAAAGTTTTGTTAAATCTTGTGTTGAAGTCATGGACTGATTCATTAGGGTTCTTCTTGATATTCTCAAACTCAGATAAAAGAAATATAGGATCAATCCTGTCACCATATTGCAACCTAAATGCATTTTTCATTTCAGTCCATGAATCAATAGAATTATTAGGTAGAGCCTTGTACCAATCCCTAGCATCTTCTTCTAGTGTATGAATAAACAACTTAATATACACATCTTCAAACTCTATCTCAAAATATTCCATCATATTATCAAAAAGTTTGAGATGTTGATCGCCGATTTACCCTAGAATTTTGGCAACCTATTTCTCGACATCTTGTGGGATAGCATTTGGGTAGCCATCCATTCCTCTAAAATTTATAGGACCAAAGGTGTTAACAATGAATGGAGGTCTAGGCTAAGCCACATTGTTTAGGTGAGGGTGATCTTAGAGGTGAGACAACCCGATGAGGAGTGCTATGTCTTTGGTGCTCAGAATGTGATTCAAAAGAATATCCTTGCATTTTCTTGGAAAGTTTTACTCAAATTAAAACACAGAGGTGCATATTGGAGAAGGAACTTACCAAATAGAAGGACCTTCACTAGCTGAGGCAAACAAGTTTATGAGAGGATTGCTTGAATCAATCACTTAAAGAAGAGTGATAATCCTCTACCAAAGGCTGATCTCTCTCACCAATGGCTATTTCCATGTCCGACCTTTAACCACTTTCCAAACTCTCCTCCCTTCTAACTCTGAATTTCTTAAATGAGAACAATTTCTTAAGCATCTTTAAGGAAGAGATCTTCTTCCATCCAGTTTGTAGAGATCAAAAGCACAAAAAAATGCACTAAAATTTCCAATTTTGTAAGCATGGAGTCACCATTAAGGAATTTCACCTTAGTTGTGCAAGAATGCACTAAAATAATTTTGTCAAATGTTTGCTAGTACTGACAACTTTGCAGGGCTTTATAAACCAGACCTTCTTCTTCTTCAATCAACCAAACATAATGCAACAAAAGTGTATGAACTGCTAGTACATGGAAAAAGGGTAGGCTGAGCTTGAAACCTTTGCTTTAAAACCTACAGATCTGAAACATAGGATGATATCTTGACAATGCAACAACTCAAAAACTTGAATACACAAATGCTCAAACTCTTCAAACACTTCAAAAACACCAAGGAAATCCAAGAGGTCCCCGAAAATGGTGCCACTCGTGTTGGTATCCAAATTTGTTCTCCTTTTCACTGTGCAGCACCACAATTATGTCATGGAGCTTAAAGACAACTTAGACCATGTTGTATGTCATTGATAGCTGGGGATATGGTCTAGCTAGCACTTAGGTTTGTGGAGAAATGGATAGCACTTCAATAGGACTTGATCTTGTCCTAGCTATTTTAGGTTGTGCCTTGTAACCAAGGTAAGAGGACCTATTTTGTAACCTTGTAATGGTGAAGGAGATGAAGATGTCCTTCTCTTTTCTTGAAATTCTATGATGGAGGCCTTGATGAAAACATGATCAACACCCCAGATCTGAAACTCTCACAAGTTGTCACTTCTCAAAACATGGGTATGTTCTCAAACAAGGAAAAGGTTACTAGAGACATTGGAAATCTTGATCTGATTATGCATACTTTTGCAAATGGATTTTGATCTTCTGTGGGTATACACATGCAAATCAGGGGTAGTACATGATAGGATCTTTGTTGTTGGATGATTTTTTGGTGGGAGATTGATAAGAAAAACTGGGATAGATCAGATCTTTGACAATCTGTACAATACATGAACAACCATAAAATGAAATGCCTAAAATAATCAGGATGTTCTTTCAACCAGAAGAGGTAGAAATGGAAGCCCAGGTTGCACTCTTCACACAATATTTGAGAACTCACCATATAATATTGAAGTAAAGAACTCAATTAAACAAAAAATCCATGATCAAACCATGCCTTAGGTACCCCCAAAGGCTTACAAGAAATCTCTGCAGTCAAGGAAGGTAAAGCGATTTTAAATTTGTTTATCTCCTTATCAGATGAAGGCTCTTATGAGTATGAGATTGCAAATGCCACTGAACTATCAACCGAAATGGAGATCCTGTGATTTCTAAAGACTTTCAATGCAAGATTACAACAAGAACACTAAAATTTATCTGCAGGCATTTAAAATTGATAATAGACATCATATTGCCTAAAGAAAAACATAGATTTAATTCAAATCTTGTTAGATTCAACAACAGGGGAGAGTTACATGAACAATCTCAGAGCTGTGTGGTGGCTATACACTTATAACCAACCCACATGCATGAATTTTCCAACAAATGAGACATTAACCTGGTTCTTTTGTGGATTTTCTTTGAAAATGAGATTTTTCTCAAAATTCACTCATGATTTTCAACTCCCAACCCTTCACAATTTCTCCAAAATGCCTAATATATCTCATGCCACATTGGAGTCTTCCTTCCCAAGCAAAGAATATGCTATGGAATCAAATTTTTTACAAAAAACCTCATGATTTAAAGACAATGACATCAAACGGAAAAACAACTCGTAGGTTTCGGTATGCACAAAAGTCAAATTATTACACAAATTCATATCATTATCCACCCCGGGAACGATTTTGTCATTTGGGCATGCAAGCATCTTTCATTCATCATTTTTTACCTTTTCCCTTCTCAATATTACCTATGTAATTTCTAGATCTAACTTTTACGTTTTTGACAGGCTGAGAAAAAATTATACCAAAAACACTCTAGATTAAGGAATTAGGCCATAAAATGTTGCCAATGTTCTCAGAAGGCCAAGACGACCCAAAATCATATAAGGTTTGATGAAATTTGATGCAAAAACTTGATTTCCAAGCTTCTTGGAGATCCCATGGCGGCCAAAATGAACAAATGCATAGTATCCGTCGATCTCATCCACCTTTTAATATCAGCCCTCCATGTGGAAAAATCCATTTTAAAAAATAAGCTTGAAATTACCTTTTTAACCTTTGAATAAGGTGAGACATGTGTCAAAATGTGATTGGATCAGGCCCATGCCTTTAAAAAATGCATTCGCGACCTTTTTAAAGTTTTGGAAAATTTTGCAAAATTTCCCCACTTCTCCCCTGGATGCGCCACATGTCCATATGTGGGCCCCATTGAAAACTACAGGCCAATTTAATCAATTTTGCCACTTTTTGAAAAAAGGAAATTTTTCCACAAAACCCCCGTGGGCCCGAAAGCCCGATTCTTCCCTGCCACGTGGCAACCTCTGATTTTCCGCGGGTCCAAGTCTCCATTTCTACCTTCTAACCTCCCTGCAAAATTTGAAAAAATTAAAACTCACCGTGGGCCCGCGCCCTCCCTTTGACTTCTTAGAGTGCCACGTGTCCATCATGGATAGGTCTGCAGAGCTAATTTTTCATTTTTACCTTTTAGACAACAAAGGTCAAAAGTTATAAAATTTCCTTCGGCCCCTTCCTCCGCCTTTTACAATTTTGGACATGCGTCCCCTCCCTATTCCTGTGGGCCTTCGGGCTGAAATTTGATTTTTTACCATTTGAAGTTAAAAACTTCAAACTCATTGCAAAACCCACTACCCCATCCTATCCTTTCCTAGACACGTGTCCACCAATGATTTGCCGAGGGCTTTCGGGCCAAAATTTCATTTCATCACTTTGAGCCATAAAACACCAAAATTCTCCAAGTTCCCCTACCATCCACATGCCCCCATGCCACATGTCCTCTCCCTATTCGATGTGGGCCTTTGGGCCAAAATTTGAATTTGAAAATTTTGCACAATGAAAGCAAAATTTCCTAAGGAAAGCCCACCAATCCTCTAGCCAATCAAAATGTGCCACGTAGGCACCTCAATGCAGAAGGCGGAGCCACGGATCAAAATTTTCCCTTTTGCCAAAATTTCAAAAATGATAAGTTAGAGATATTTTCCGCCACTCCTCGGCCAATAGGAACCTACCACATTGCCCTTGCATGCAGAGGATGAATTTGACAGGAAAAAGACACCCGTCTAACCGTCAAAACGTGGAAAATTTAAAAGATGCCCTAGAAACCAAATTTTTCAACAAGGATTGCAATTTTTTTGATTTTAACTCAATGAAGCATGGATTAACATTATTTTCAACCTTGGGAATGTGTCTCCAATTGCAAATAATTAAAATTTGATCAATTTTGACCTTTTGCATGATTTGGTAAAGGGAAAATGACACGGCCCGAAAAATGGAAAAACCTAGGGCACGAAATAAGAGCACACGTGGATTTTTCTTTTAAACCAGGGCAGAACAACAAGTTTATGGGCAATTTTGGAACATTCAACAAGGGGGGAGAAAATGTAGATCACCAATTTGAGAAATAAAATGTTTCTGAGCAAAATTGGACATGAAAAATTAGGGCACAAAATGTAAGCTCAAAAATGGCACTAACAAATGACACGAGATCTGAGAAAATCAAGAGGATCTCCTTAGTTTAGTAAACCTAGGAAATCCCACCTTGACCGATGATGGCTACCCCTAACCATCACCGGTTAGGCCGGAACCACCGTTAGTTACCCTTTTAACCCCCAAAAACCTTATTTTCAAGGTTGGAAAATATTGGAAAAGGTTGGAAAACATTAGCACATTCTAGAGAGATATCGCATCTTCTAAGAGAAAATTTCAGCAAGAACACGCATGTAAGGAAGGAGATCAAGAATTTTCTTCTGCATAGCCATCCAACACTCACCCTAGTAATGATCTGATCTTACCAAGCAAAAGGAATGCCCATGCAGAATCTCTCCTATGATTGGTGATCACCTACAGCCTTCAACCTCTTACTAGCACCTCCATCCCTCACTTACAAGCATCTAAGACCAGAATCTAATTAAAACATTATACTTCTCTGGTTCATTTCATTTTGTCATTATATTATCACCTATTGTCTACCTAGCCACCCATTGATCTCCTCCAATACTCCCCCTCCATATACCCATTAAAACCTCACTAAATCCCACCCAAGCTACCGAATACCTCATTCCAACGAGGGAGTGGATAACACCTTCAAGAGGGTTTTGATCTAACCTCACTATTTTAGGTTGTGCCTATCAACCAAGGCAAGAGAACCTATATTGCAGCCCCTATATGGTAAGGAGATGGAGATATCCTTATGTTTTGCATATGATATGGAAGAGGCTTTGTGAAAACATGATCAAGTATCCATTATCCAAACTCAAAGGAGTTGTCACTACTAAATGATGGAAATGTTCTCAAAACAAAGCTAGAGCTGCTAAAGACATGATAAAACCCTGATCAACTTTGTGCATTTTAGTGAAAGGATTGAATTCTTTTGTGGACACACAATGCAAATGTAGGGGTATTGTAGGTAGGATGAGTTAGTTTAAAATGAAATTCTGATGAGAGATGTTGGGACAAGAGTAGTTAGAAGTCATCACCTTCTTTGGGAAACTTTGCAAATGAATTACAACACCTAAACAACAAAGATGTTTCAATGAATTTGAAGTGCTCTTTCAACCAGGATGTGTGCACACATGGATGCCCAAATCTGCACTATTCCATACAAACTTTGATAACCTACCACAAAGGCTTGAAGAAAATATCAATGAAGCATCCAGGAATCCCTATTTAATCATGACCTAAGGTGCACCCAAAGGTTTATAGACAGTCTCATTAATCAAGGACAATAAGATGATTTTAAATCTATTTATCTTCTATCAGATGAAAGCTCTTCTGAATACAAGATTGCAAATGCCATTAAACCATCAACTAGAAATGAGACCCTGTATGATCAGAGATCCTAAACACAAGATTGCAACATGAGCATGAAACACAAATTGAAAACATACTGAAATATAAGTGTATGCAAGCTTTGCCAAGAGATAAAACCAGTTGATCCAAGAATTTGATCAAATATATCAGCAAGGGAATGTTATTTAGACAATCTCAAAGCTTGTTGATGGCTTTACAGCTGAAACCAACTCAACATGATGAACATTTGATGCAAACAAGAATAAAAATGGCTCTCAGGTAGTTTCTCCAAAAGAAATGGACTTCTTCCAGTTTTCCACTTGAAAATTCTTCTCTCTTTCCAAAATTCTCAACAGAACCTCCAAAATGCCTCCAAATTACATCATATACCCTCTACCATCTTGGATCCTTGCATCCCAAGCAAAGAATATGCCAAAGGGATCAAATTTGTTACAAAACCCTATCCATTTGATGAAAAATGATATAAAACTGTAAAACAGCTCGCCAAATGCCAGAGATGCACAAATATTTTAAAATATTACATGAACTTGGATCCTTATCCATCCTAGGGTCATGTTTTTGGCATTCCACCATGCCAACATGCATTTGCAATCATTTTCACCTTTTTCCCTCATCATTTTTAACTCTGCAACTTTAATTTTTTACCTTTCACATTTTTTCACAGGAGAAAATATTTCATGAAAAACACTATAGGGCACCGAATCAGCTCAAATGAATGATGCCATTGTTTCGAAAGGCCGAAAGGATGTAGAATCATATAAAATTTCATGTGATTTGGTGCAAAAATGATGATTCCACACTTCTTGGAGCTTCCATGGCGCCCAAAAATGAAAACATGCACAGCCATTGATTAAAATCAACTTTAAAATTCCACCCTCCACGTGTCAGATGAGATCTTGAATATTCTCCTTGAAAATACCCTTTTTTCCTTTTGGATGAGGTGGGACACGTGTCCAAATACCATTGGACCGAGCCCTCATTTTAAAATTTGCATTTTAAACCTTTTTTGACCTCGGGAAAATTTTGAAAATTTTCCCGCATGCCCCCTGAACACCGCCACGTCCTCCTCATGTGGGGTCCCCCATTCACCGTAGGGGCCAATTTGATGAATTTTTCAAATTTTTTGAGAAAAGGAAAATTTTCTCAAAATCCATGCGGGCCCCAACACCCTTCTCTCTTTTCGACATTTGAAAAATGCCACGTGTCTTCCTTTGGATTAGTTGCGGGGCCAACCTCCAATTTTTCTTCATTCCTCCAACGGATCCAAAACTTTGATTTTGATTTTTGCCCAAAATTTGTAAAATTTTGAAACATTCCCACGTGTCTCCCCCCATTGGCTTGGGAGACACGTGTTCAAAAATTTTCCACGGGCTTCAATCTTCATTTTTTTTACTTTTAAACCAAGGGCAAAAATTCAAAAATTTTTTCCATCCCATTCCCATTTCAAACCTCCCATCAAATTTAGGACACGTGTCACTTCTTCATTGATTAGCACAAAGATTTGGCTAAAATTTTAATTTTTTTTTTCCAAGGTAAAAATTCAAAAACATGCACAACTCCGCTCCTCCCATTTCTCCCCTGACACGTGTCCACCTCCCATTGATGGAAATCCCTAGGCAAATATTTTCCTTTTGCATTTTGAAACCAAAAACTTTCAAATTCTTCAAAGTTCCCACTTTTCCGGTCGACCTCCTGGACACGTGTCACTTCTTCCATTGGGCATGGCCTCCAGTTGAAAATTTTTCCATGACATTTCGAGCCAAAAATTTGAAAAAAATTTCAACTCCATGGCCATCCCCATTGATCCTCCCGTGCCACGTGTCATCATACCATTGGGCGCGGGCCCTCGGAGAAAAAATTGACATTGAGAATTTTTCAAAAATTGAAGAAAATTTTAAGTGACCCCGCCACCCACCGGTCCATCAACCAATCAAATCATGCCACGTAGGCACATCACATAAAGATCACGGGCTCAGGCCACGGACAAAAATTTTCCTTTTGCCAAAATTTCAAAAATGACAAGTTATAACATTTTTTCGACCTTTCCCGCCAATGAGAGCCTGCCACATCAGCATAAATGTTGCAATGATAAATTTGATGGGTAGAACATGCCCGTATGCCCGTCAAAATGTAAAAACATAGGGGATGCCTCTAAAATCAAAATTTTTCACAAGGAAGGTGGATTTTTCAATTTTGAAACAAGTGAAGCATGATTTTATATTAATTTAGACCTGGGGAGTGAGATTTCACCTTCAAAAAAATGGAAGTCGATCAAACACGGGTTTCTTTTACACTTTGGCCAAGGAAAAATATCACAACCCATGCAAATGAAAAAAATTAGGGCACAATAAAGGGGAAACTTGGATTTTGTTTGAAAATGGGGCAGAATAACAACATTGAGGGCATTTTGAAGGCATTCAACTAGAAAAATGAGTTGCAGATCACCCATTCGAGCAAATGGATGTTTCTTGACAAAATGGGCAAAAATGGATATAGAAAATTAGGGCAAAGTGTGAAAACTCAGAAATTACACCAACATTGGCTCTTGCTTGGGGATGGGCACTCCCAGAGTGCCACAAGATCACAACGTAGACCAAGTGCCAAAAATCCATTGGGCAAGGAGTCAAAACATGCAGAGCAGCCCAAAAACTAGAATTTCCACCAAAAATAGACCGAGAAAACCACACCAACAATGGTTGCCAAGGACAAAAGGGCAAACCACAAGCCAACAACAAGTAAGAACAAGGAAAAGACAAAACAAAAACAAGGGCTATACAAAATGTACAACTTGTGCATACCTCACATGGGGATTTAATCCAAGAAATGTTTTAAATGTCTGCCATTAATAGGAAGCTCCAAAAAATCCCCATCCAAATCCTTGAGAAAAAATGTATTTTCTCCAATCCTGATATCAATGGCATAAGGGCCCATCCATAGAGCATCAAACTTGCCATGCTTTCCCTTGTCTTCATGCCTACTATCCCACAACAAAACCAGATCTCCAACACTGAAAGCTCTAGGGGTGACCTTCTTATCAAACAACTTCTTCAATTTCTCCCTAAATCTGACATGCCTTTGATGAGAAGCTCTCCTTTCTTCATCCAACTCAATGATCTGATTGATTCTTGATTCATATGGGCCATGTTCTTGATCTTCCAACTATTGGGAAAACTAAAAAGTGGATAATTGCAGGTGTAATGGCAGAAAAGCCTGAGTTCCATACACCAATTCAAATGGACTTTTACCAGTTGCTCTTTTTGGAGTTATTCTATCAGCCCAAACTACAAATTTCAATTGTTCTCCCCACTTCTTCTTGTTGATTTCCAAGGTTCTTCTAATGATCTTGAGCAAGTTCTTGTTACTTGATTCAGCTTGTCCATTACCTTGTGGATTGTAGTTTGAAGAATAAGTCAGATTTATCCCATATTCATTACACATTGCCATCAAAGGCTTGGCTCTAAAACACATGGCATTATCAGATACAATCTTAACTAGAACCCCAAATCTACATATGATATGATTCAATAAGAAATCCATTACCACTTGGTGTGTTGCCTTTCTAGATGGAATTGCCTCAACCCATTTTGTAAAATAATCAGTTGCTACAAGGATCCATTTGTAACCAGCACTAGAAGGATCTGAAATCTCACCAATAAAATCCATTCCCCATTGTTTGAAAGGAGCTTCAATTGATACAGGCTGCAAAGGAAGGGAGCCTGAAGCTTTCAATCTTCCCGAGAAGCATTGGCAACTATCACATCTTCTAACTAGCCGGTTTGCATCTTTAAAAGAGTTGGCCACCAATAACCAGCTCTTAAAATCTTATGTGTTGTCACTCTCCCAGAAAAATGTCCTCCACAAACTCCCCCATGGAAATCAGCAATCAACTTGGGAGCTTCATCTTCAGTTATGCATTTCAAGAGGACACCTTTAGGGTTCTTCCAAGCCAGCCCAAGGTCTGTTATGATATATTTTTGAGAAGCCAGCTTGAGGGCTCTTTTCTATTTTTATTCAAGTGACTAGGACAACATAGGTGCTTGAGGTAGAAGACCACATCCTTGTACCATTCAAAATTCATCAATTTGTCAAGAAGATCTGCCCTTTCTTCCTCTAGCTGATTCACTTCTACATTTTGCAAATTACTCTCAGCCATGAGCTTGGCAAGACCCAAACCTCTTACCAGCTTTGTAGTTTGGATATCCATATCATACTCTTGTAATTTTTTGACCCATCTACATCTCTTGCTTGATATCTCCATGTCAGATAAGATGTCTTTAACCATGGTGTGGGGAACATAAGCAACAACCTTTGAACTCAAAATGTAGGGCCTAAAAATCTTTGTTGCTTTTACTAATGCAAATGCTTGTTTCTCCATAATTGTGTACTTCAGTTCAGCTACTTGTAAAGCCTTGCTAAAGAAAGCAATAGGCCTCTCAGCTCCATTCTCATCCTTTTGTAACAAAACTAAAGCAATAGTAAATTCAGATGCAAAAGAGAAGATTTGGAAAGGTCTCTTATAGTTTGGAGCTGCCAAAATAGGTGCATGCTTAAGTGCATCCTTTATTCCTTCAAAATCTTGAATGGCAGCCTCTTCCCACTTAATAACTTGATCCTTTCTTAGCATGCTTGTGATTGGAAGAGTTAACTCAGCAAAATTAGAAACAAACCTTCTAATGAAATTGATTTGGCCAAAGAAAGATTGAATACCTTTCTTGGTTCTTGGAATAGGCACCTTGCTGATTGCTTCCACTCTCTCAGGGTCTATCATAACACCTTCTTTGGACACAATATGCCCCAACAACTTGGCCTTTGGCACACCAAAATGACACTTCTTTGGATTAAGTGAAATTCCATACTCTCTACATCTGATCAACATCTTCTCTAGGTGTTGCAAATGGTCTGCTCGCTGCCTTGAAAAAATAGTCACATCATCTTGGTAAACTACAATAAATTCATTGATATAACCAGCAAAGGCAACATCCATTTCCCTTTGAAAAGTAGCACCAGCATTCATCAATCCAAAAGGCATCCTTACAAAAACATAAGTCCCCCAAGGAGTAGTGAAGGTTGTCTTAAGTCTTTCTGATTCTTTGACAACTACTTGATTGTATCCGGAGAAACCATCCAAAGTAGAAAGCATTTCTGACCCTATTACAAGCTGCAACATATTCTCCATGTTTGGCAAAGGATAGTTGTCCTTCATAGATGCTTTTTTAGATTCCTAAAATCCACACAAAGTCTGATATCTCCATTCTTCTTTCTAACTGGGACAAGGTTTGGCCACCCAAGAAGAGTATCTAGTAGGCTGAATGATGCCACCATCTCTCAATTTCTTCAACTCTTCTTGCATTTTCATGGAAAGAAGTGGGTTAATAGGCCTTTGTTTTTGTCTAAATGGCTTGGTTTTGGCCTCAAGAGGGATCTCATGCTGAAATAAATCTTCTCTATATGCCTTCAACTCTGAATAAGACCAAGCAAGGCAGTCTTGATATTTCTTTAAAAGTTGGGCATAGGACTATTTCTCTCTTTGCTGAGATGGCTGCCCAACCAGATCTTCCTTGGTTTGTCTTTAGTTCCCAAGTTGTGCTCTTCCACATCCCTTGAAGCAAACAAGTTTCTATTTATGATGCAATCAACATTGCTAAAATTGGATTCAAGTGCAACAAGACCTTTAGGAATGGTATTTGTTTTCAATTGTATAATATCCTTGTCAAACAAAGTTTCTCTACCTTCATTCATGCACACCATTGGTTCCCAATCAATATTCTAACCAGCAAAACTCTCCTTGGCATTGTAAGAATCTCAACACTTGTGCATCATCATCAAAAATCTGCCAATGTTTCACATTATCCGGGACAACTGGCCTTGTTAGCACTTCAATGTTATATTCACAAAAAGGTGAAATGGTGCAATTTTCAAATCTAGAACCAAGGACAGCCAGCTTATCAGCAGCAGCATTAAGACTTCTATCATGGTAAACAATGTTAAAGGAATCAAACATTTCAATCAAGTCCCAAACAACATGCTTATATTGTTTCATACGCTGATTTTTTGTAGCATACAACTTTCTTACTTGCTTGACAACCAGCTCTGAATCCCCCTTGCAACAATATCCTTCACTCCATATTTCCATGCAATCCTTAATCCCAATAATAATGCCTCATACTCAGCAATGTTGTTAGTGCACTCAAAATTGAGCTTGAAGGAAAAAGGAAACTCTTCTAAACTAGGAGAAACCAACACTATACCAGCACCATTGCCAAATTTGGAGCAAGCTCCATCAAATAGTAATGTCCATGGAGAACCTACCATACCAAGGCACTCTGATTTTTCCATCTTATTCTCTTTTCCATCAGCAAAACCAATGAAGTTGTCAACATCTACATCAGCAAACAACACTTCATAAGAAGCATTGTTGGGATCTTCAATCAAGTGTAACATCTTCTTTTCACCATAGAGTTTGACAAGGCTGCCCTCAATGGGAATGGTGGAAAAAGACATGTCCATTTGAACACTACCACCAACACTTGCAGCCCATTTTCTTGACAAAAGCATACCCCATTTGGCAGGGCAGTCAACAATTACAACATCAAGTTTTAAATTCTTACCCGGATAGGCTGCAAGTTGCACTACTAACCCCTTCACACAACCAACAACCGGCACTTCCCTTGAATCCATGGTTGTACACTTCCCATATGCTGTTGTCACTTTGATATCCAACTCATTCATAACTTCTAGAGGCATAACATTACATGATGCACCGGAATCAAACATGCAATTGTGAAGCAACCTACCTTTTATGAGAAAGTTGTGAAGAATGGATCAACATTCAATTGGGAATCAACCAAGGATGTCCCCAAATACACTTCAGGTGCCTCTCCAAGATCTTCCATTGGTGGTGGTGTTTCAAGGCCAACAATGCTTTGAAGAGGATTCTCAACAACATTTACATTTCTGCTTGGTATACTCTTTTCTTCCTTCAATCCCAAGTATTCAAAAGCTCTTTTCTTGTGTTCAGGAATTCTAAGAAATTCAATAATGGGAACACTCACTTTAATTTGGCTCAATACCTGGGCTATATCATATGGAACATTCTTTGGTAAAACAACATTGGAAGGGAAACAAGAAGGTTCATCAGATGGAGAAGTATTCTTGGCAGCCTGGGCATGAAGAGGACTGATATTTTTGCATGGGACAACAGGGTTCTTGGCAATTGTTTCTCTTCTAGGATTATCTTTGGGAATACTTGTGAGCAAGGGTGTCTTTGGTTTGGCTTGAGGACCAGCTCCCCTAACAACTTTACTTCTAGTATTGTACTCCTTTTCTTGACCAACCACAACATTCATTAACAATTGTCTATCTTCCTCCGAAGGAATACCACCATCATACTTCTTGATCATTAAAGCCCTTAGATATTCAAAGTCATTATTAGGAATTTCAAAAGCCTGAACTACATCTACATCATGAACTTGAGGAAGAGAAAGAAATGGTACCCTCTTTATGCAATCCCAAAAGGTTGCAGCAGTCCTTGCACTTATCACATCTGTTGATGTTGCTGCTTGTTGTGAGCCTAAAGAGCTGCCCATCATACAAATATTATCATCCATTTCATTCTCATTATCATCATCAATATCTTGCTGGTCCATTTCACATGGTGGATGAGGAAGAAAACATCTATCACACCAATCCATATCAGCAATTTCTTGAACAACAACAACTCTTGTAGTCAGAGGGTCAGGCACCACTCTATTTTCACGTGCTTGGGGTTGTCTATTTGCAGATCCAATAGGCCCTTTACCTCTATCATCTTGTCTTTGATCACCCCTAGGATGATTGCCAAATCTATCATGGTTTTGAGTTCTTTGTTGTCCTTGTGAACTTTTCCCAATTCCTTTCTCAGCCCGGGCTAACTTGTAAGAAATTTCTTTAACAACCCCTACCAAAGTCTTGACAACATCTTCTAAATCAGCACCCTTGCTAGCTTGAGGCTTCTCAGGGTTTATCAGCTTCACACCATCCCTCTTAAGTGGTTTACCAATAGCCTTGATATTATTTTCAATTTGAAGTGCCATGGTGAAAGCTTGTCTCAAGTTTGTAGGATTTTTGTCTCTCAAGTAATAGGCTTGCCTTTTTATCAAATGCATCTGCATATTTGATCAAGCAAGATTCATCACAAGGCCTCAAAATGACAGGAAACCTTCTCAATGTTTTATTAAATCTTGTATTAAAATCATGAATGGTCTCATTAGGGTTCTTCTTGATGTTCTCAAACTCGGATAGAAGGAACCTTGGATCTGTTTTGTCTCCATATTGTAATCTAAATGCATTACTCATCTCAGTCCATGAATCAATAGAGTTATCAGGCAGATCTTTGTACCAATCTCTTGCATCTTCCTCAAGTGTATGGATAAACAACTTAATATACACATCCTCAAATTCTATCTCAAAATCTTCCATCATGTTAACAAAGAGTTTGAGATGCTGATCTCCAGTTATGGCATTGTTACCTTGGAATTTTGGTAACCTATTTCTCACATCTTGTGGGACAACATTTGGATAACCATCCATTCCTCCAAAATTTATAGGACCAAAGGTGTTAACAACAAATGGAGGTCTAGGCTGAGCCATATTGTTTGGTGGGGGTGATCTTGGAGGTGAAACAAGCTGATGAGGAGTAGTAATGGGTCTGATTGGAATAGATGAATGATCTCTAAAATGACAACCCCCCAAAGGCTCTCTCTCTTGATAAACTTTAGCAAACTTAGAAACCACAGGAGCAGATCTAGGAGTAAGTTTTTTAAATACACAAGAAGGTCCCTCACCTGATGGAGAATGAAAATCAGCAAGAAGATTTCCTGAATCAGACCTACTTGAAGAAGAATTATAATCTTCAATAACAGGTTGCTCTCCTTCAAATTCAACTATAGGGATCTCTTTCCTTGCAACCAAATCACCAACCACTTTCCACACTCTTCTTCCCTCTAGTTCTGAGCTTCTTGATTCGGTGAGAAACTTCTTAGAAGAGTCCTTGATGAAGAGGGATCTCCTTCCTCCAACTTTGATAAATTTAAACAACAAATTTCAAATGACAAAATGTGTAAGACAACTGGTATTTCAAGATCCAAACAACATGGAGTCACCACTAAGGATTTCCACCTTAGTTGTGTAAGAAAGCACTAAAATATTCTCAAAATGTATGCTATGAATGAAAACTTTGCAAGGGTTTACAAATCAGATCTTCTTCTTCTTAATTCAACCAAAAACAATGCATCCAAATCATATAAACTACTGGTAAATGAGAAGAGCAGGCTGAGTTTGAAATCTTTTTACCCAAAACATGCAGATCTGAAGTATGAAATGATATCTCAAGAATGTAACAGCTCAAATACTTAATCACACAAATGCTCAAACCTCTCAAATACTTCAAAACCACCAAGAAATTCCAAGAAGTCCCCAAAACGGCACCACTCGGTGTTGGTATCCAGATTTAATCTCCTTCACAACTTGAACAACATCATGAATTTTCACAAGACACTCAAGGATAGATAGATGTTTTGTATGTCATTTGTAGCCGGGGAAGCACACCTATCTACTTGTTTGCATTCAAGAATTGAGGGAGTGGATAGCACCTTCAAGAGGGTTTTGATCTAACCCTCACTATTTTAGGTTGTGCCTATCAACCAAGGCAAGAGAACCTATATTGCAGCCCCTATATGGTAAGGAGATGGAGATATCCTTGTGTTTTACATATGATATAGAAGAGGCTTTGTGAAAACATGATCAAGTATCCATTATCCAAACTCAAAGGAGTTGTCACTACTAAATGATGGAAATGTTCTCAAAACAAAGCTAGAGCTGCTAAAGACATGATAAAACCCTGATCAACTTTGTGCATTTTAGTGAAAGGATTGAATTCTTTTGTGGACACACAATGCAAATGTAGGGGTATTGTAGGTAGGATGAGTTAGTTTAAAATGAAATTCTGATGAGAGATGTTGGGACAAGAGTAGTTAGAGTCATCACCTTCTTTGGGAAACTTTGCAAATGAATTACAACACCTAAACAACAGAGATGTTTCAATGAATTTGAAGTGCTCTTTCAACCAGGATGTGTGCACACATGGATGCCCAAATCTACACTATTCCATACAAACTTTGATAACCTGCCACAAAGGCTTGAAGAAAAATATCAATGAAGCATCTAGGAATCCCTATTTAATCATGACCTAAGGTGCACCCAAAGGTTTACAAATAGTCTCATTAATCAAGGACAATAAGATGATTTTAAATCTGTTTATCTTCTATCAGATGAAAGCTCTTCTGAATACAAGATTGCAAATGCCATTAAACCATCAACCAGAAATGAGACCCTGTATGATCAGAGAGATCCTAAACACAAGATTGCAACATGAGCATGAAACACAAATTGAAAACATACTGAAATATAAGTGTATGCAAGCTTTGCCAAGAGATAAAACCAATTAATCCAAGAATTTGATCAAATATATCAGCAAGGGAATGTTATTTAGACAATCTCAAAGCTTGTTGATGGCTTTACAGCTGAAACCAACTCAACATGATGAACATTTGATGCAAACAAGAATCAAAAATGGCTCTCAGGTAGTTTCTCCAAAAGAAATGGAACACTTCCAGTTTTCTCATGAAAATTCTTCTCTCCTCCTCAAAATTCTCAACCAAACCTCTAAAAATGCCTCCAAATTACATCATATACCCTCTGCCATCTTGGATCCTTGCATCCCAAGCAAAGAATATGCCAAAGGGATCAAATTTGTTACAAAACCCTATCCATTTGATGAAAAATGATATAAAACTGTAAAATAGCTCGCCAAATGCCAGAGATGCACAAATATTTTAAAATATTACATGAACTCGATCCTTATCCATCCTAGGGTCACGTTTTTGGCATTCCACCATGCCAACATGCATTTGCAATCATTTTCCACCTTTTTCCCTTATCATTTTTAACTCTGCAACTTTAATTTTTTACCTTTCACATTTTTTACACACGCTAAGAAAATATTTCATGAAAAACACTATAGGGCACCGAATCAGCTCAAATGAATGATGCCATTATGTTTCAAGGCCGAAAGGATGCAGAATCATATAAAATTTCATGTGATTTGGTGCAAAAATGATGATTCCAAGTTTCTTGGAGCTTCCATGGCGCCCAAAAATGAAATTACACAGCTACCATTGATTAAAATCAACTTTAAATCTCTTCCCTCCACGTGTCGATCAGATCTTGAATATTCCCTCAAAATACCCTTTTTTCCTTTTGGATGAGGTGGGACACGTGTCCAAATACCATTGATCGGGTCCTCATTTTAAAATTTACATTTGCGAACCTTTTTTGACCTCGGGAAAATTTTGAAAATTTTCCCCGCGGGCCCGAACACCCGCTCTCTCCTCCCATGTGGCCTCCCACCAAAACCATGGTCAAAATTGATGAAATTTTCCTTCAAACCTTTTTTGAGAAAAGGAAAATTTTCTCAAAATTCTCCATGTGGGCATGAACACTCTCCTTTTTCATTTGAAAATGCCACGTGTCACCTTTGGATTAGTTGCATGGAAAAAACCGACTCACCTTTCAATTTTTTTTTCATCCTCCCCACGGATCCATTTTTGACTTTGAGATTTTTGCCCAAAATTTTTGTTCCTTTTTGCATTTTGAAAATTTTACCCTCCTTCACCATTGGAAACTGGACACGTGTTCAAAATTTTCACAATTAGCGGGTGAGCCTCATCCTCATTTTTTTTTACCTTTTAAACCAAGGGTAAAAATTCACAAAAATTTTCTTCGCCCCCATTCCCATTTCTCCTCCCGACACGTGTCCACTTTCATTATTAGTGCGGAGCCTCAGCTCCAATTTTAATTTTTTTTTTGCCTCAAGGCAAAAAAATTCAAAAACATGCACAACTCCACCCCCATCCATTTCCCTGACACATGTCCACCTCTTCCTATTAGATGCGGGCCTTCGGAAAATTTTTCCTTTTAGCATTTTGAAAAACCAAAAACTTTCAAATTCTTCAAAGTTCCCCTTTTCCCACCCACCACCTCCCTAGACACGTGTCACTTTCCATTGCGTAGATCTCCAAGTCAAAATTTTCCATGACATTTCAAGCCAAAAATTTTTAAAAAAATTCAACTCCACGCCATCCACCCTTGATCCTCCCATGCCACGTGTCATCATACCATTGGGCATGGGCCTTCAAGAAAAAATTGACATTGAGAATTTTTCAAAAATTGAAGAAAATTTTAAGTGACCCCCACCCGCCTCCATCCATCAACTAATCAAATCATGCCACATAGGCACATCATCAGCAGCACTACGGGGCCATGGAAAAAATTTTCCTTTTGCCAAAATTTCAAAAATGACAAGTTATAAATTTTTTCGACCTTTCCCGGCCAATGAGAGCCTACCACCACGTCAGTATAAATGCATTGCAATGATAAATTTGATGGGTAGAACATGCCCGTATGCCCGTCAAAATGTAAAAACGTAGGGGATGCCTCTGAAATCAAACTTTTTCACAAGGAAGGTGGATTTTTCAATTTTGAAACAAGTGAAGCATGATTTTATATTAATTTAGACCTGGGGAGTGAGATTTCACCTTCACAAAAATGGAAGTTAGATCAAACACGGGTTTCTTTTACGCTTTGGCCAAGGAAAAATAACACAGCCCATGCAAATGAAAAATTAGGGCACAATAAAGGGGAAACTTGGATTTTGTTTGAAAATGGGGCACAAAATAACAACATTGAGGGCAATTTTCAAGGCATTCAACTTGACTAGAAAAATGAGTTTTAGATCACCCATTCGAGAAAATGGACGTTTCTTGACAAAATGGGCAAAAATGGATATAGAAACGAAATTGCACCAACACCTCCTACACCCATTACCCTATCTATGTCGTCAATAATTCAAAGAAACGTCTAAGAATCAGGTTGAAACAGAGTTTGATCGAGATAAAAGGCACGACAATAGGCAAGGTATGGTTATTATGCTAAAATAACATGGGTAACAACATCGCAAGGTATAGCGAGTACACAAGGTCAAAGGTCCCAAAAAGTGGTTCACTCTAGGTAAATAGGTCATGGCATGGGTAAGGCTAAGGTATAGGTAAAATAAAAAATCCCAAGATGTAACTAAGGAAATGTCGGGGTATTTTGGGCTTGGAGGTAGGTTGCAATAAGTGTGGGTGAGGGAAAAGGCTATCGGCAATGATGAGTTGAGGCTAAAATGGGAAAAATGGGGTAACAAATGATATAAGCGAGAAAACTAATGTCGGTTAAATGTAACCAACATCAGTTTATTATGACCGATGTTGGTCATGTCGGTAGGGTTAATAAAAATAAAAAAATGAATTTTACATATTCATTTTAACGTGTTCCTATTTAGGAAAATGATAGAGCGGTGGGGTAAGAGTAGAAAGTGATGGTACGAGTTGTTTGAGTTGAGATGGCGAGTAACTAGTGTGTGATTGGCATTCGGTAGGTCATTCCATGAGATTAATTGAAGCCATTTGATTGGTTGTGAGGTGAGGAGTGAATTTTGTGATGGTGGATGTGGGAGAGGGTTTAGATGGACCACCAATGCAACAACCGGATGTACCACCACACCGACGACACCGAGATGAGGTAGGATTTAATCTCCATTGCTGTCTTTAGGTTAAAAATAATGTTTTAAATTGGTTTGGGTAAAAGGGGGTTTGGGGAAAATGAAATTTTCATTTGTAGGTAAAAATGAATGAAATGAGGGAGGGGGTCTAAATAGTGTAAATAGGGGTGGGAATGAAGTTAGGGTAGGTTTGGGTAGGGTAGAGTAGGTTATGAGGTGTTTTGGTCAATTTTGAGAGGGAGGGTTTTGGTTTCAGTTTTGCTATCATCACGAGAGACCGATGTCGGTCAAGGGCTGGCCAACGCTCGGTTAGACATGGCGGTATCGATCAAGACTAAGGTTCCCAAACCGGTGAAATTGAACCGACATCGGTCAAGGAAAAAGGTGATGGTTAAGGTGAATAGCGCCGATTAGGGATGATGAGAAATAAGGGTAAGGAATGGGTAGGGGGAAGGAAAAAATCAAGGAAAGGTTAAGGGAAGGTGGATGTAGGGAAAATATGGTAAAAGGGGTATTTGGTCGATGGTGGGGGTGGTAAGTAGATAAAATGAACTCGGATGGGAAAGGATGATAAGGGAAAATAGGTGTAACCATATACTAGGAAAAAGGGGCAATTGGTAGGGTTGTGGTTTGGGTAGGGTGTTGGGTAAATGGTATGTTGGGTATGATCAAGTATGAACAATGTGTTGTTTTATTTGTGCATGCGAGAGAGTAATTACGGAATGCGAGAAAAAGTACCACCTATGTTGCAGGTGATACGAGTCAAGCGTGAATGCATAGGAGTGGTGGCATGTGATGGATATAGGACTGATTGTGATATAAAATTATTGGTGCGTAGCTTGAGATCCTAGTTTGATGGTCACACTCATCGATAGATGGGATTCAACGACCAACACTTTTCATTTTCTAATGGGTGAGATTATTGTCACCCTAGAGGATGTATACAGGATCTTGTGGTTGCCAATAGTTGGGGAGCAGGTCTATTCTATTACCTCAGAGGCCTCAGAGGAGCTAATAGTGACTATTTTTGGAGAGGTGATGATGGATCTCAGATACCATAGCGTGAGCCTAAGCTATGGAGACATGTACACAGGCCTATCCTCGGAGATGAGGATGCTTGTCTTGACTATGGAGGTAATGTGTTTCTTTGTGTTGTCGGATGTAAAGGGTGGGAGATTCCCACAAGAGTTGATGGAGGTTCTCCAAGATATGATGGAGGATAGGACCTATTTTTCCCGGGCACCAGATTATTGGTACTGATTATACAAAGAGTTGTGGGCCTATGGGAGGCTACGGAGGTTTGGCTTCTAGGTGTACCTTCCTTATTCAATATTGGGATACAAGCACATTGTATGTGTGCATCTAGTTGATTTTCCTTGACCTAATGCATTCAATGCGGGCTTGGTCCAAGTTGGTTATAGGCATTGGGTACCTATTGGGGAGAGCACATGGTTGCTAGGGCTGCACATGATGTGGCATATTACAGGCATGTGCTAGAGGGATTATCAGGGGTTGACATTATTTGGAGGCCATATGTTGGCTTCCCTTCCTATAGACACATGGTAGTAGAGTTGGATGAGCTATAGGTGCTTAGGTGGATAGAGGGATGTTGTGTTAGAGAGCACGAGATGATACCCATTGATAGGGTTAGATGATAGTTTGGTCTATCAAAATATGTTCCTCCACCATTCCCACAGTACATGAGAGATGATGTGGAGAGGCCTATGCCTCTACCACAATTGATCTAACGAGGGGAAGGAGGAGTAGGTGGTGGATAGGTGGAATGATGAATCTAGGGTTAATTGTGAGATATAAGAAGTGGTGGGCGGTGAACTACAAGAAGCACCACTAAGGCTAGTGTAGCTTGACTTAGCCATTATTACGGTTCGAGGGACACATTACAAGGGTAGGTGGCCACCCTTTTAACACAACATGGAGCATTGCGAGGGCATCTTATAAGATCGGAGGTACAGGTTTCCACCTTATAGGTGCAGGGGTAGCCTTGCAAGCCCAGTTACGAGGATAGGTATCCGCACCGGGTGGGAATGGTGATGGGGGATAGGTAGCCACTTTACATGTGCATATAACAATTTTTAGGGTTAGATTAGCCACCGCATGCACAGCTCATAATGTGTCCCTATAGGCCCAAGTCATAATGCGAGCACCTCCACGAGCCCAAGGACGGGTCCCATATTATAGGTGTTGGGCCTTAGTATATTGGTTAAGGATGAGAAGGCACATGGGCACGTGAAACCTAGTTGAATAAGGGCATGTGAGGTTGAAAGTGCATAAATAAGGGTTCTAGCAGGGTTTTTTAGAACACACATTGCACGCGCGTAAGGTAGGACAGGATTTGGACTTAGCCATATTCGGCACCCATATTCGCGGTCGGTGGGAGTAGAGTTTAAGCGGAAAATTGGTTAATGGCATTCAATACTCTCGGAAGTCGAGCTCGGAACTCGCGAGAAGGCATGCAAGCGGAAATTTGGGGGTTTGTTTGGCTTGTCGCGATTTTCGGTTTTTGCTCTGCTGGTTTACTGGTTCTTCACACCAGTTCTCTTTGAGTTGCATGGCATGTAGGAACTGCCATAGCTCTTTTCTCTGTCATGGAAGATATATATGCGATGAAGACAGTGAAATTTTGTTGGTTGCTTTATCGTGGAAAAAGAAAAGGGAGTTTGAGCTCTTCCTGTGGTTTGCTTCGGGAATTTGATCAACATACAGGCATGCTAGGCCCTAACCTTTAAATATCTTGCTGTTTTTCAAGTGCTTTCATTAAAACAACTCTGTTCAAATGTTTTGTGAAGATTGGATGAATTTTCTATGAGATCTAGTTTGATTTACAAGCGCATCGTATCTGCGTTTGATTTTCCAGTTTCCTCTTGCTGGGTGTTTGTTGAAATCGAACTTCGACTCTATTTGTTTGTGTATTCTTCCTGGCTTATGCAGGTGAGGTATTTATTTATAAGGTTCGAGTGTTCGGCCTGTTTGGCGTGAGCCCTTAGAATATACCTGTGGGCAGTATAAGACCACTGTACGTCTTTGATTCGTGGTCGCTGTTCTTGTTATTGAAACTGTATGGAATGAATTGGGATGAATGCAGTAAGATTGTTTAGTATATCGCTTCTTTGGGAACTCTGTCGTGGGTTTTGTTGACTGTGTTTAATGATGCCTCTTGGGTTTTCATTTGTGTTCAATTTTTGGCTTGGAACAGGTAACTGTAGTGTTACCATAGTCTTTTCGACCTATCGGAAGTTGTTTTCCTTGTTATTAGGTTAGCGGGATTACTTGTGCACTGTGTATAATATAAATACACCTGTACTTTGTTGTATCGACTCAGTGGAGTCGATGATTGAATCGTATTGCTTTCTATTGCTTTGGGAATGTAGATTCATCCGCAAGTTTTGTGATTGGATTTTGTAAAAGCCTCGATAAGATGAAACAGGGCTTTGTCTCTGTTATTTGAAGTAATTAAAGGATAAAGACTTCTCAGTATATGCATTTTCCTTTCTATGTGAAAGCTATTAGAAAGTTCAAGCGGCTCACTTGCTTTCCTTGCTAGAAATGGATATTCGATTTGCTTTCGCTTGTTTCTTTTTGAATGTTAGCCATGAATAGCATATATGGATTTATCAATGAATGTCATTGTAGCGTTCTTTGTAGGGTTCGAGTGGTTATGCGTGCAAAACCTTTAACACCACTTTGTGTGAATATATAGATTTATGCTATTACGACTTGACGACTCGAGGAGTCGATTGAATGATTCATTTATTCATGAGCCGATTAAAGTTAAGTTGTTGGTATTTTAAGTGCCGGGCGACTTAATGGAATAACATGTACTTCTTGATCTTGTTATTGAGATTGGAATTCCTTCGTGTTTTGGGATTCGAGGCATGCGATTCATAGGTAGGCATGTACGCCTTCGACTTGCAAATTAGTGTAAAATGATTGACAGAGAGTAATTTGTTGTCCGATTCTTGTTATGCTTCGTTGATAAATGTCAAAGATGAATTCATATGCATTTGCTTGAATTGTTACCTCCTTTTGAATTATTGGAATTCGGAAAGGTAATTTATACTTCTGTCTCTTTCTCGAGCTTGACCTTGACACCGTCTTGTCACTTTTGAGGTCCTTGGGTATGGATGACCGTTTCGTGTTCTGACCTTGTTTGGGTAAGTCGCGAACATCACTCCAAGACTTGCATGCGGCAAGGTAAGGATCGTTTGGTTGAATTCCTTTCTTTTACTTCAGTCCGATTTTGACTGAGCAAGAATATGTATGCTATGTTCTTCTTCCAATCATTCTGTCCGATTTGACTGTGCGTGATTTGGAAATATCGTGTGGGCAACATAGCATAGTCCATTGGAAACCTTCGATTGCTTGATGCAATAAGGTTGTTGTTTTTAGCGATACGCTTGTAGTTTCTTGTTTTCTACTTGTGTCAAAGCCTTACTGTGTAAAAGGAACTAGCATTGGGCTTAGGATTGATACATGATTTGTTGATGTGTTAGTTGCTGTACAAGAGTTTGCTGTGTTTCTGTTCTTAGTTAAACAGTGATCTTGCTTGCGGCTTGTCTAACTTGTTCATTTATATACTGGTTGACTGTTTTCATATGTGAAGGCAGTACAGTGATGAACTTATGTGAAAGGAAGTATGAATGGTTTGGTTCTTTCTCTTCCTTTATTTAATATTATTGATAATGGACTATCAGTGGGAAATTGTTTGTAACATATTGGTGGAATCCCGATTGTTATGTTATTTCCTTTTGGAGAATGAAACAATCGACCAATGTTGTGATTTTGGGTTTAATGATTGTTGTGTGCATTCGTTCCTTGTTTCTTAATATTTGATGAAATATTAGAAAATGATTAAGACTATTTGTAATAAATGATAGAGTTACATATTTGTAATCATTCTCATTACAAGGGCATAGTCCGATTATGTTTACTTATGTGAATATCGATCTCATTTAAACAGTAGGTTTAATGAAAACAATTGATGGATTGCAATTGTTTTAAAAGTTAGTGCTTATCATGCTCTACCTTCATTGAACCGACTCATGTTGACTATTTTTGCAGATGGTTGCCGTAAAAGGTAAAAGAAATGCAGATCCGATAGGTGATCGATTGTTTATTTGATTTATAAGGAATTACACTTGATTTTATGGATGTACTATATGAGAAAAGATGTTTCTTTTCCGTTAGCATTATATCAAGTATGTGTTGCATAAAATGTAATTGTATAAGTTTTGAAAGGAATGAAAATAAGTGTTTGATACTTATGTGTTGTATTCTATTATGAAGATGACCTTCTTCGATATATGTAACGAAGGGGCATTGTTATCTTGTATAATATGGATGCTTTTGTGATTGACAATGAAAGCTTGTAAGTAAATTAGACTAAATTCTTATGAGTGTTTAGTAGTTCTAATTTGTTCTAGCTAAAAGCAATATTGTAATTTAATAATTGTCTCTCTAGAAGATAGGTTAAAAATTGAGCCTAAAAGAGAGAACGCTAAACAAATTGGATTGAATTACTAATCCCTAGTCCTAAGTATAACAGGACAATAGTAAATTGGATTCTAAATCATTTATATCTTTAAACTAAAAAGTATGATATAAATTCGCTTAAGAGAATTGATAGGCAATCAATGGAGTTCGATGGCAATCTCAAGCATTGGTTATGAGATATTGTCCCATTCTCTGCTTTAGAATCGAGTGAATTCTAATGACTCCTCGATGAGAGCTTGACCGTAATACCTCTACCAAGTAATGAATCCTTTAGAGGAGGGTCGTCTTAAGACGAAGAATCCAGGATCGGAAAGGCTAACCTTAGGGTAAACGTCTTTTAAGTAATTTAATCTCAATTGCGTAACGCTTGTTATTGGGTAGATCTTCTCGAGGCGGATTTAAAGGTTGATGACATAAAGTCGATCAGGTGTACCTCCGAGAAGATTAGGATCTTCTCGGTTACAACTATGCAGTGACTTATGGCGACACACCTTTGCATTGATCGCTAAGATTTACACTTGATTTCGCACGAATTACCACAGGACCGATTAAGAATGTGGCCATGTTATAAGATCGCCTCGGAGATTTGGGGTATCATGACACATCGTTGAACTGCAAGGTTGAACCAAGATGTGTCAAGATATCCCTAATCCTCGTGGGCATCCATATAACATTATCACCTTGTTAATCCGCCTCCGAGTGATTCAAATTTGTGAAAGGAAGGACCGATGATGAGTCGGTATAAGACATTCTATATAACATATGAATGGGGTGAAGGACGTATTCCAGATTGACGAGTATGCCGTTAAGGAATACGAGACATGAACAGTATGTTTCAAATCTTTGGCCAAAGTATCGCAAGCTGCTGATTGCGTTGTCCTAATTCACCTAGTCTAAGGGATGAGATGCCGATGAATAATGGTAACAATTATTCAGTTAGGTTCCTTGGACAGAGCATTCTGAATCCCAGATTAGGGAAGAGAACCGCAAGAGTGTTGTGTTAAACAAAAACACTAACTCTTTTTACTCATGAATAGATCGGTAGATTACCGAGTCATGGAATGAATAGATCGGAGGTATTCCGAGTCATTGCAATGCATATGGTTGTTCATTATATAAATGGTTATTTGAATTGTGAGTTCTAAATTATGTATTTAGAACCAAAAGATGCAATTAAAAAAAAAAATTGACTTGTTCTATTGTCTAAAATGAGGATGTTACATCTTGGTATCGTAGTGAAGGTTGCAGCTCTTGGACCTATTGAGTCCATAATCGATAAAAACCTGAATTTTCTTGTATGTAAAATGGTTAGAACAAGGGGGAACGTTGCGAGTAATGCTCCACCTGAAGGAGGAGCGGCAACAACCCAGAAACTGGATGAGATCCTTGCTGCCCTGTTGGACACAAGAGATCGCTTGGCTGTACTTGAACAGCAGGTGACGGGGAATGAGGAGGATGAAGAAGCTGATAATAATAATCAGCAACCTCCTGAGGACAACCCCGACACGGGTGTTGATGTTAATACTGTGAATGCACCTGTGCAACCAGAAAATAAAAAGGCCAGATTGGCAGCAGAACTCACTAATGATATCAAAAGGATAAGTCCACCTAAGTATGATGGCACCACATTAGGAGATGGAGCTGAGAACTGGCTCAGCGAAATGGAGAAGTACTTTGCTATAAGGAACTTCTCAGAAGAAACCAAGGCTATATGGGGAGCCTATCAGCTTTCTCACGAAGCGTCTTCGTGGTGGGATAGCCGAAAAGCTGAGCTAAACATTGATGAGACCAATATTACTTGGGATCAATTTAAAGGCTATTTTAGGCAACGTTGGCTGCCACAACTTTTCTATGATCGTAAAATGACAATTCCGAACTTGGTCCAAGGGAAGTTAACAAGAATCGACTTAGGGAGCGGTTTACAAAACTCCTTAAGTATGTACCGCAATATCAAACTCGATTTAAAAGTTCAGGATACGGAAATTCATCATGGGATTGAATCCTGATAGGGGGAGAGGTTGATGTTCACCCAACCACTATGGAAGGAGTTGTTGAAAAGGCCATAAGGCAAGAACAAAATTAAAGGCTATTTCGCTCATAAGGAGGAAGTGCGGAAGAAGACTGCAAACCCTTCTTCAACCTCTCTTGCACCTTAAAAGGACCGTGGAAAAAGTTTGGAAACAAGAGTAAGTTTCCAGGAGATAACAATAAGAAAGCAGCAGTAAATAAGCCTGCTGGAAATATAAGGGATAATTTTGTTAAAAATTATAATAATGGACAGAAGTCCTATGGAGGACAGCGTGACAATTTCAAGGCTGGAGGTAATGCTGAGCCTAAGAAGGGACCTGTAGGAGGCTGCTACACTTGTGGTAAAGATCATTACGCAAATCAATGTCCTTTAAAGAAGGATGATCGTAATCAGCAGCATAAGATACATGCTGCAGTAGCAGACAAGCAAGCTGAAAAGCAAGCAACACCTATAGAAGTTCCGGGTAAGTTATTCGGCATACCTGTCACTATTCTTTTTGATACAGGAGCTACTGAATGTTTTATTTCTAATAAACTTGCTTCTAAACTTAAAAGAAAAGCTGGGAAAATGGATAAATCTTGGACTGTAGAGTATGGTAATAATTCTGTTCATACAGTGAGTATGTGTCTCTTTGGAGCAGTCCTTGATTTACCTAATTTCTCCACGGAAGTTGATCTCTATGTTACACCTTTGGGATCGTATGACATTATTATTATGTCAATTGGTTATCCACCATAAAGCAAAGGTAGATTGCTATGAGAAGAACATAAAATGTTTAGATGATCACCTGGAATCAGCAGAGATTCAAGGTGTGAAACGAGAAATTTCAGCTTAGAAAGTCACACAATATGCAAATTAAAAGGCTAAGAATAAAGGATGTACCCTTTATGCAAAGAAAGATATCCGAATCTTCGTAAGAAGATAGTGATTTCATGAAGCAAATTCCACCGTTGTTACAAAGTTTCAGGGATGTTTTTCCTGAGGAATTACCAGGGTTACCACCCAAGAGAGAATTTGATTTTACTATTGAAATCAAGCCTGGAACGAACCTATTTCCAAGGCGCCTTATCGGATGACTACTACTGAGTTAGTCGAGCTTAAGGCACAATTACAAGAGCTTTTGTCTAAAGGATTGATTAGACCAAGTGTTTCACCTTGGGGAGCACCTGTGATATTTGTGAAGAAGAAGGATGGAACACTGAGGCTGTGTATTGATTATCGGATGTTGAACAAAGCAACGATCAAGAACCGATATCCACTTCCTAGGATCGATGATCTGTTTTGATCGATGCGTGGAGCAGCGGTTTATTCTAAGATAGATCTTCGATCTAGTTATCATCACCGAGAATTAAAGAGGAAGATATTCATAAAATAGCTTTCCGAACAAGGTACGGACATTATGAATTCACAGTTCTAGCCTTTGGGTTAACTAATGCACCTGCAGCCTTTATGAATTTAATGAACAATATTTTTCAAGAATACCTGGACAAGTTTGTACTTGTATTCTTGGACGATATTCTCATTTATTCTAAGAGCGTTGAGGAGCACAATGAGCATTTGAAGATAGTATTGGGAATTCTGAGAAAGAGAAAGCTGTATGGTAAGTTATCCAAATGTTCTTTCTATGATTCTGAAGTTCGCTATTTGGGTCATGTCATAAGTAAGGAAGGAATCGCTGTAGATCCTTCAAAAATAGTGGCAATAACTGAGTGGCCTGCACCAAAGAATGTGCATGAAGTAAGAAGCTTCATGGGTCTTGCTGGTTACTATAGAAAATTTGTAAAGGATTTTTCTAAGGTAGCTGCACCAATAACTTCATTGCAGAAGAAGGATAAGAAATTCATGTGGAATGACAAGTGCGAAGCGGCTTTCAAAAGTCTGAAAGACCAGTTGACTTCTGCACCTATATTGGCTGTACCAGACCCTAATGGGAATTTTACTGTTGTAACTGATGCTTCTGGGGAAGGCCTTGGAGGTGTTTTGCTACAAAATGATCAAGTCATAGCTTATGAAAGTAGAAAACTTAAGATTCATGAGCTGAATTATGCCCCTCATGATTTGGAACTTGCTGCCATTGTTCATGCGCTTCAAGTCTGGAGACACTACTTACTAGGGAAACCTTTTGAGTTGAAAACTGATCACTTGGGACTCTGAAATATATTTTACTCACCCAACCCAATGCCGCATAAAGAAGGTGGTTAGAATTTTTATCACAATATGACTTTGATATTAGCTATATCAAAGGGAAGGAGAATAGAGTAGCTGATGCTCTAAGTCGTAGGAGGCACATTTCTGCTCTTATAACGTTGAGAACTCAGTTTAAAGACGAGGTAAAAAGTGCCTCAGAATCAGATGCATATTTTCAGCAAGTAAAAGCAGCGCTTGCTGCAGAACCTAAAGATAAAAGGTATGAAGGTTTTCATCTTGATAATGAAGGAGTCTTGCGTTATGAAAATAGGGTATATGTACCTGTGCTGAATGATTTGAGAAAGAAGTTGTTAGTTGAATTTCATAATTCACCTTTCTCTGGGCACCCAGGTATCACAAAAATGCTAGCTGATTTGAAACAAAGCAATACTTCGGAAGGGTATGAAAAAGGATGTGATAAAATTTGTGACTCATCGCTCGAATGTCAGCGGTGAAGGCGAGCATATGCACCCCGCCGGATCATATCCTCATAGCATACCGCAGATAAAATGGCAAGTAATAACCATGGATTTTGTACAAGGACTACCTATGTCCAGAATAAGCATGATGTTATCCTGTAGTTGTAGATAAACTGACTAAGGTAGCTCATTTCATCGCTGGAAATCTAAAGGATGATTCACCAGTGCTGGCCAAGAGGTTCGTACACGAAATTTTCAGATTACATGGTGTACCAGAACTGATTATTTCTGACAGGGATCCTAGAATGACGTCAAGGTTTTGGCAAATGCTTAACGCAGCCCTAGGAACAAAACTAAACTTCGGTTCTGCATATCATCCAGAAACGGATGGGCAAACTGAGAGGGTAAATCAAGTGTTGGAGGACATGTTGCGAATGTATTGCATGGATCAACAGTATAAATGGGAAGAGTATCTCCCATTAGTTGAGTTCGCATACAACAACACTTATCACTCTTCGCTTAAGATGGCACCTTTTGAAGCACTTTATGGAAGAAAGTGCAGAACCCCTGTAAGTTGGGACAGTGTAGAGGATAGAGTGGTAATTGGACCAGAGATTCTCACAGAGATGGAACAGCAAGTTAAGCTGATTCGTGAACGATTAAAGGAAGCAAATGGATGACGTAAGAGCTATGCTGACCTTGCCGGTTGATAGAAAGTTTGAGCTTGGTGATAAGGTTTTTCTGCGTGTTAAACCCAGAAAGAGTTCTATAACTTTTGGCAAGGCTGCCAAGTTGTCACCACGATATGTGGGACCTTTCGAAATTGTCGAAATAATCAATCCTGTAGCTTATCGTTTAGCATTGCCACCTGCTTTATCTCGTATGCATGATGTTTTCCATATTTCTTTGCTTAAGAAATACGTTTCAGATCTGTCACATGTTTTAAATTGGAATTCCTTGCAGGTCCAAGACCCAGGAATAATCGTGGTTAAACCCACAAGAGTACTGGAAACTCGCCAATTGCATTTGAGAAATCGTGATATTCAACAATGTAAGGTCCAGTGGGACCAGTTTAGCGAAGAAAGTGCAACTTGGGAAAACCTGGAAGAGATGAAAATTGCTTTTCCTTCTCTTTTTGCAACAGAATGAAATCTGTTGATAAAATACTGTTATGAACTTATTGTTTTTAAGTATTTATGAAAGCCAGATGAAGGCAGACTTTATTCAGGTTGAATAAAAGTGTTGTGACGTTGATTTCTGAAACTATTTAATATGGAAGTAGTCACATTGTTTGTGTACTAATAAATTGATTGACCTAAAGGTTAAATTTAATATGTAATTCATCGGGACGATGAATCTTTTTAGGAGGGAAGCATGTAACACCCGAATCGTTGTTACTTTCTCCTAAGCATTCAAGTGTTGATATGTGATTTCTTGTAAAAGGATGTGTTCCTCGATCTGTAAATCATGCTTGATATGTACCGAATTTCTTGCAGACGCAGATCTTGACCGAGTCAAAATATGAATGGACTCTTTTATTTATTTCATTTTGTGTCCGAATATTAATCTGATCACTTTAAATGAATTATAGAGATATTCTTCTATAATATCTAGACTTGGATCAATGGAATTGATCCAAGTAATGCTTTAA
This sequence comes from Taxus wallichiana var. yunnanensis, assembly GCA_018340775.1. Lineage (NCBI taxonomy): Eukaryota > Viridiplantae > Streptophyta > Pinopsida > Cupressales > Taxaceae > Taxus > Taxus wallichiana. Next base: position 665,945,876 of record CM031234.1, on the reverse strand, counting down.
ATCAGATGTGATAAATTATATCACGCACTTGAACAGTCAGCAAGGTATGGAAGCATTTAATAAGCTGGTCGAGTATGACTCAGCTTATCTTGAGAAATGAAACGGTTCCCGATATCAAAGTATATCCGGAAGGTCTCGATTGTAGACTGTAATAATTCGTTGACATACACTCGCATAAGAACGGAAGCTAACTCGCTTCTAGAAGGTATGTTGCATGCAGTCTTTCCGAGTTTTCGTGATTTGGGACCAAACTGAATTATTAAGGGTTAGTAACCTAAAACTAAAACCTAACCTAGGGGTTAGATTATTGTTAGTCTAACCTAGACCTAGGCTATTTGTTAATATCCTAAGTTAGTATCTTTGTGTAAATTTGTTAGTGTGGGTATTACCCTAAACTCTAACCTAAGATACTAACCTAACTTTGGAGGAGATTATTAAGGGGCCGATGAAGGGTGGCGAACCATGGCGGTGTTTTCTATGGCAATAAATGTAGGGATAAGGATGAGGGACAGGTCATGGCGGAGGTTTAGGCGACGGCTAATTTGTGCAGACTTGGCAATTGCTAAGTTTGGAAATGGACTTAAATTTTTAGTTGGACTGTCGCCAATCGCGGCAGGGGGAGTAGAGTTTAAGCGGAAAATTGGTTAATGGCATTCAATACTCTAAGTCGAGCTCGAACTCGCGAGAAGGCATGCAAGCGAAATTTGGGGGTTTGTTTGGCTTGTCGCGATTTTCGGTTTTTGCTCTCTGGGTTTAATGTTCTTCACACCAGCTTCTTTTGAGTCAGCATGGCATGTAGGAACTGCCATAGCTCTTTTCTCTGCATGGGAAGATATATATGCGATGAAGACAAATAAATTTTGTTGGTTGCTTTATCGTGGAAAAAGAAAAGGAGTTTGAGCTCTTCCCGTGGTTTGCTTCGGGAATTTGATCAACATACAGTGCATGCTAGGCCCTAACCTTTAAATATCTTGCTTGCTTTTTCAAGTGCTTTCATTAAAACAACTCGTTCAAATGTTTTGTGAAGATTGGATGAATTTTCTATGAGATCTAGTTTGATTTTTAGCACTCAGTATCTCGTCCGGTTCGATTTTCAATTTCTTCTTGATGGGTGTTTGTTTAAATCGAACTTCGACTCTATTTATTTGAGTATTCATTCCGGCTTATACAGTGTGGTATTTATTCTATAAGGTTCGAGTGTTCGGCCTGCTTTGGTGTGAGCCCTTAGAAAATACCTCAGGTAGTATAAGACCACCGTATGTCTTTGATTCGTGGTCGCCGTTTTGTTATAGAAACCGTATGGAATGAATTTGGATGAATACAAAGAATGATTGTTTATATATCGCTTCTTTGGGAACTCACTCAGTGGGTTTTGTTGACAACGTTTAATGATACTCTTGGGTTTCATTTTGTTTTCAATTTTTGGCTTGGAACAGTAATCGTAGTGTTACCATAGTCTTTCGACCTAGCGGAAGTTGTTTTCCCCGTTATTAGGTTAGTGGGATTACTTGTGCACCGTGTATAATATAAATACACCTCGATATTTGTTGTATCGACTCACTCAAGGAGTCGATGATTGAATCGTATTGCTTTCTTGGTCACGGGAATGTAGATTTATCCATAAGTTTTGTGCTTGGATTTTTGTAAAAGCCTGATAAGATGAAACAGGGCTTTTGGCTACTGTTATTTGAAGTAATTAAAGGATAAAGACTTCCTGTATATGCATTTTCCCTTTCTATGTGAAAGTCATAGAAAGTTCGAAGCTGCCTACTTGCTTTCCTTGCTAGAAATGGATATTCGATTTGCTTCGCTTGTTTCATTCTGAATGTTAGCCATGAATAGCATATATGGATTTATCAATCAATGTCATTGTACGTTGCTGTAGGGTTCAGTGGTTATGCGTGCAAACCTTTAACAGTCACTGTGTGAATATATAGATTATGCTATTACGACTTGGACGACTCTGAGGAGTCGATTGAATGATTCATTTTATTCATGAGCCGATTAAAGTTAAGTTGTTGGTATTTTAAGTGCCGGCGACTCAATGGAATAACATGTACTTCGATCTTGTTATTGAGATTGGAATTCCTTCGTGTTTTGGGATTCGAGGTACAGATTCTTAGGTAGGCATGTACGTCTTCGACCTGTGCAAATTAGTGTAAAATGATTGACAGAGAGTAATTTGTTGTCTGATTCTTGTTATGCTTCGTTGATAAATGTCAATATGAATTCATATGCATTTGCTTGAATTGTTACCTCCGGTTTGAATTATTGGAATTCGAAAGGTAATTTATACTTCCTCTTTCTCGAGCTTGACCTTGACACTGCCTTGTCACTTTTTGAGGTCCTTGGGTATGGATGACCGCTTTCGTGTTCGACCTTGTTTGGGTAAATCGCGAACATCACTCCAAGACTTGCATGCGGCAAGGTAAGGATCGCTTGTCAATTCCTTTCTTTTACTTCAGTCCGATTTTGACGAGCAAGAATATGTATGCTATGTTCTTCTTCCAATCATTCTCGTCCGATTTGATGCAGCGTGATTTGGAAATATAGTGTGGGCAACATAGCATAGTCCATTGGAAACCTTCGATTGCTTGATGCAATAAGGTTGTTGTTTTTAGCGATACGCTTCTAGTTTCTTGTTTTCAACTTGTGTCAAGCCTTATTGTATAAAAGGAATTAGCATTGGGCTTAGGATTGCTTCATGATTTGTGGATGTGTTGGTTGCTGTACAAGAGTTTGCCGTGTTTCTGCTTCTTAGTTAAACAAAGTTGATCTTGCTTTCATGCTTGTCTAACTTGTTCATTTATATACCGTCGATCTGCTTTCATATGTGAAGGCAAGATGTTGATGAACTTATGTGAAAGGAAGTATGAATGGTTTGGTTCTTTCTCTTCCTTTATTTAATATTATTGATAATGGACTATCAAAGGGGAAATTGTTTGTAACATATTGGTGGAATCCTGAATTGTTATGTTATTTCCTTTTTGGAGAATGAAACAATCACCAATGTTGTGATTTTGGGTTTAATGATTGTTGTGTGCATTCGTTCCTTGTTTCTTAATATTTGATGAAATATTAGAAAATGATTAAGACTATTTGTAACAATGATAGAGTTACATATTTGTAATCATTCTGTATTACAAGGGCATAGTCTGATTATGTTTACTTATGTGAATATCTGATCTCATTTAAACAGGGTGTTTAATGAAAACAATTGATGGATTGCAATTGTTTTAAAAGTTAGTGCTTATCATGCTCAGCCTATCAATCGACTCATGTTGACTATTTTTGCAAATGGTTGCCGTATAGGTAAAAGAAATGCAGATCTGATAGGCTGATCAGATTGTTTATTTGACTTATAAAGAATTACAGCTTGATTTTATAGATGTACTATATGAGAAAAGATGTTTCTTTTCCGTTAGCATTATATCAAGTATGCTGTTGCATAAAATGTAATTGTATAAGTTTGAAAGGAATGAAAATAAGTGTTTGATACTTATGTGTTGTATTCTATTCTGAAAGATGACCTTCTTCGGTATATGTAACGAAGGGGCATTGTTATCTTTGTATAATATGGATGCTTTCGAGATTGATAATGAAAGCTTGTAAGTAATTAGACTAAATTCTTATGAGTATTTAGTAGTTCTAATTTATTCTAACTAAAGCAATATTGTAATTTAATAATTGTCTCTCTAGAAGATAGGTTAAAAATTGAGCCTAAAAGAGAGAACGCTAAACAAATTGGATTGAATTACTAATCCCTAGTCCTAAGTATAACAGACAATAGTAAATTGATTCTAAATCATTTATATCTTTAAACTAAAAGTATGATATAAATTCAGCTTAAGAGAACTGATAGGCAATCAATGGAGTTCGATGGCAATCTCAAGCATTGGTTATGAGATATTGTCCCATTCTCGTTGCTTTAGAATCGTGTGAATTCTAATGACTCCTCGATGAGAGCTTGACCGTAATACCTCTACCAAGTAATGAATCCTTTAGAGGAGGGTCGTCTTAAGACGAAGAATCCAGGATCGGAAAGGCTAACCTTAGGGTAAACGCCTTTTAAGTAATTTAATCTCAAGTGCGTAACGCTTGTTGATTGGGTAGATCTTCTCGAGGCGGATTTAAAGGTTGATGACATAAAGTCAATCAGGGTCTGTACCTCCGAGAAGATTAGGATCTTCTCGGTTACAACTATGCAGTGACTTATGACGACACCCTTTGCATTGATCGCTAAGATTTACACTTGATTTCGCACGAGTTACCCCGGGACCGATTAAGAACGTGGCCATGTTATAAGGCTCGCCTCGAGATTTGGGGTATCATGACACATTGGTCTAACTGCAAGGTTGAACCAAGATGTCACCGATATCCCTAATCCTCGTGGGCATCCATATAACATTATCACCTTGTTAATCTACCTCCGAGTGATTCAAATTTGAAAGGAAGGACCGATTTAGAGTCAAGATAAGACATTCTATATAACATATGAATGGGGTGAAGGACGTATTCCGCATTGACGAGTATGCCGCATTAAGGAATACGAGACATGAACAAAGATGTTTCAAATCTTTGGCCAAAGTATCGCAAGTCTCTGATTGCGTTGTCCTAATTCACCTAGTCTAAGGGATGAGATGCCATGAATAATGGTAACAATTATTCAGCTTAGGTTCCTTGACAGAGCATTCAATCCCGATTAGGGAAGAGAACCGCAAGAGTGTTGTGTTAAATAAAAACACTAACTCTTTTTACTCATGAATAGATCGGTAGATTACCGAGTCATGGAATGAATAGATCGGAGGTATTCCGAGTCATTACAGCTGCATATGGTTGTCTGTTATATAAATGGTTATTTGAATTGTGAGTTCTAAATTATGTATTTAGAACCAGTATGCAATTATAAAAAAAAAAATTGACTTGTTCTATTGTCTAAAATGAGGATGTTACGGCTGCACAAAACTATAGGATCAAAAATGGAATATTCTAGGAATGCGATGGAAGGTTCTAGAAGACATCATTGCAAAGAGTGGAGAGATCAGATATGAGAGGGCATGTTCCATTAGAGGACCACTTAGACACTTGGTAACCGATCTATAACTTCATAAAGGCATGGCGTTGGTTGCTAAAGTTATCAATACAAGTGCCTCGTAGAAGGAAAGGAGATTCGAAGAGAGTGGAAGAGAGGCGAAGCTCTACAAAAGTATAATGAGGGTTATGTGGTTGGGATTAGGATAATATAGTAATCATGGCACATTTAGAGGGATGGGTCTGCAATCATTTTTGTAATATGATGAACATGGTGTATTTCTGATGCATGACTCAGCTATGCATGGTTATATGAGGGTCTATTATGACCTCAAAGGATTGTAAATTTGGTTATTGAACTTGTTAATATGAATATAAGGCTCTGTTATGAATAATACATGTGTTCAGGAGTATAATACTTATGCATTTCCTTTCTGTATGAACCATTTCCATATGTTGCTTGTTATTTCTCTTTTCTAGATGCAATGAGATGACAACTCGTTCTAAGTTCTTAGAGTGTTGCATGGTTCTTTTCTACTCATTTCCATTTAAATATCTATTATAAGATGATGCATTCTCATAAGACTCACATAAAGGAGAGGTTGGGCACCCACGCGTGCCTTAGGTGAGCACCCAGTGCCCGTTGGGTGATAGGCCGACACGCATGGGATTAGACTATTGGTCTAAGGGCATAAAAATGATTACATCTTGGTTACTGTTTCTAGGACCTATTTTCAAGTTGTTGTTAGAAATGCCATGAATTGTTGTCCTGTGATGTGTGATGACAGAGCATCTAACCTTGGAAAGTGTTAAAATATGGTTCAAGAGCATGGAGGATGATTTTTCTCAAAGAGTTAGCATTAGATCTAAGTTCTATGCATGTGGATGGGTAGAAGAGAACATGTACCATGAGTTGAATGAGACATTATTTTGTTGTTTCCCAAAGAGAGCTATATGAATGTCTCTCACCATATACATCCAGTTGAGATGGTACTACATATCACACATATGGACCCAAGATGACTATCGAGGTAGGTCGTAGGATGCAGATTTGAATTGGACGTGTGTTGTTGATCACTAGTGGAAGAGAGTACTAACCAGTTATACTTTTGAATACACCATTTCTACATATTCTTTCCTAGAAGTTGCTGATTTTGAGTTTTGAGGGAGCTTAGAGGATCATGTTTGCATGTTATTCCTTTGGCTATGAAGATCTTGGTCATTACCTTAAGTTTGGAGGAATCTCCCATGGCCGGATGAACTTCTCTAAATGTTGGGAGAGGAAGCTAGGTTGGAGGAAGATGGCATACATTATGGATGAAAAGTAAAGGGAAGAGAGATGACTCAAGTATAGCGAAAGCTCGTGAAAGGGAGATGACTAGACAACGTGAGGTTACAAGTGTGATGGATCTATGGAGGTAGATATTGCAAGAAGGAGTTGAGGTTCATGCAGAGGATGTGGAACATGAGAAGTCTGTGCTACCCCATCTTGGAAAGCACAGGAGAGAGGCCCCTTCACTCCGATGAGAGTTCGTCGTATGGAGAAAGAAGAGTCATCAACGTGCATTTGAACCCACCTTACACTAAACCCATGGAACTTGGTTTTCCAGTTAAGGAGAAGTATTGTTAACCCAGTTGGTATTGGTGGGAGTAAATGATCTACACCTAAGAGATATAATTTCTTGTTTTAAAGATCCATGGCTGCGTAAGCCATTCCTATATTTGGAGGAATCTTTGGACAAGGTGTAAGTATGCAAGGATTGGGTATCACATTTGGGAGTGACGCGGGACATATAATTGGAAGTGGGACAATATCACAAACCATCAGCGCATAGTTTAGTGGGACGTTGGGAACACTAGGTGTGACCACTTCAGTCCTTTTCAACTGCGTAGGAGGTGGATCTAGTGGGTCGAGACTTGTGGATCTAGTGGATTTGGTTGAGGTAACACCGAAGGGAACCAAGGATCTGGATTGGGAGGACAAGGACCCCAGCCACCTCCCCAAGTGTTTTTTGAGATTTCTTTGTACTTGCTGGACTATATCGGTATTGAATATGTTGTAGATCATGTGCATAATCGGGAATTATTATGGTGCATGAAAGGAATCATTACCCCAAAGCGGAAGATAGGTAAGTTTGCAACAACGTTGCAAGGGTGTGCGTATAGTTGGTATAAGAAGTATGAACCCCATCGAAGGTGGTAGACTACAATGCATTGAAAAATTCTTCATAGAAAGTTCCATATCCCTAAGTTTGATAAAAATAGCATCAACACTCTAAAAGAGATCCGAGAAGGAATGGAAGAGAGTGTGCAGGGAGTAAGGCACGTATTTCAAGACTCTCTTGTGTAAATTATCCTATGATATTCATCCTTCTCAACATGCTCAATGGTTTGTCAGAGGATTGATAACATTGTTTAGAAAGGCTCTATCACACAAAACTTTCACGCAGACCACGCGAGGCATTGGAAGTTGCCCTACGTGCCAATACTGGTGTTAGTCCTTTTTTGGAGGCTCAAATTGCTGAAATGGAAAAGCAGTTGGAGAAGGTTTTTGCAAACACATCACATGAGGTTCATAGTGGGCTTTGGTGTACATACTGTGAAGTATAAGGTCATGTGAAGGATAGTTACCCTCAAAAATTGGTACGCACTATGGTGGTAGACTGTGAGATCTACCACGGGGATCATGATGTAAGTAGGTGTCCTCTACTACAATGCGTAACCCATAATAATGTTTCTTACTATTATAAGATATGTACCTCTACAACCCATGATACCAAGGATTATAGACTAATTGATCAGATCCATGATGTTATTGATCTAGGTGTGTGCCAGACTAGTCTTGCAAGAAGTTCCAAGGATGATGATCATCGCTATGAAGGGCACGTAGATGGAGGAGCACATGGAAGAGGTTTTCACGAGAGGATTTCATGGTCACGGTAACCGTGGAGGAAGATGAAGTGAGTTCCCATGAGGAACCTATTATAACTATGGATCTATAGAGCATTACAAACGTGAGTGTCCTGATCTATTACAATGCTCATAGTGTGGAAAGAAACATAAGTGCGAAGAGTGTCCAAAATTTATGAGCATATGAACCAACAGCACTGGAAAGAAAAAGGTGTTGGAATGGTGAGAATCAAGAAGGTCGATTCACAATGGATGCCAAGAGTGGCGCGTGAGTTAGGTCTAAAGCTGTAATGGTGATGACATAATAATAGGCCGCACACACTAGGGAGATGATAAGACAAAAGAGACTAGTTTAAGGAGAGGTAGTTGTACATAGAAAGTATCCATACCCCACTCATCAAAAGGAAATGTACTAAGAGACCATGGGTGTGATTCGAAGTTTACAAGGGGAGATCCAATATCTAAAGGAGAAAGAAAAGTAGTTGGAGAAAAAAAAAGAATGTCAAAGCTCTAAAGAATGACCTAGATGAGGTCAAAGAAGTATGCAGGATGTTAAGGAAAGAGAATATTATTCCCTTGCTAGGAGAATGGCTGAAAGAGAAGGTACCATGTGTTGGAGTAGAGTGTGAAAGGTAGGTTTTACATGCAAACCTTCCTCCTCACATCCTTGATTATGAAAAGGAGATTACTTTGAATGTGGTTTTGATGGATGGCTTCTGAATAACATCCTCATCAACACAGAGCAAAGGTCAATGTTCTTACATTAGATGCTTGACATCAAATGGGAAGGCCTACATTACATCCATCTTCGAATGTGTTATATATGGAAAATAAGACTAAGGAAATTCCCATTGGGGTCCTGAAGGATGTAGTTATCATCATTCAAGGGGATAAGTTCACTAGAGAATTTGAAGTCTTGGCACTCACCGAGGAAGACAAATTTCTAGCGTTACTTGGGAGCCCATGGTGTTACAAGAACAATTACAACCTGTAGTTTAACAAAGGGTATACCAGCTTTGAAAACAAGGAAGAAAGGGTGATAATCCCTTTGATAGATGGGAATTCAGTGCCCTATATTGAGCCCTTGGGAGAATAATTCCATCGAGATATCCCGAGATAATTCACCCCACGGAGGGATTTATCCAGTTTGAATATGCCCAATCCTTAAGTGATACCACTAGTGTGGCATACGAAAATTGGGTGCATGGGACCTATGAGTTAATTGGGTGATAGTTGAGAGGATATGAAATAAGGGTAACAAAGCTATGCTCAATCAAGCACTTAGGAGGAAATAATTTTCCAAGTTACTCCGGAGGAGCATACCCGAACTTTTCTTGTGAGAAATGGAAGCTTAGTGAAGAATGAGGATGAGAGGAGGGGAATGCTCGGTTAGAACCTACTTGGAATTGCAGCGCGCTAGTGGGCTACACATTGGGAGAATCTCCTAGAATGGCGTGAGGTAAGAATTGCATTCTCGGTAAGGTTATCAACGAGCAACACATCCACGGCAATACAAGACTACCATGGTAAAAGACCACTTCATTTCGAATGTCGAGAGGGTGTGGGTTAGCGTACCTATTGAATGTCGAGAGAAGATCGATCGACTGCGAAGAACTCCTTTTTGTCTAGGAAGGACTACCTGCAAGTAAGAATACAAGACCACCAGATTTTAATTAGACAATAAATGAGGGAACTGCCTTGGGCCCAGGAAATATAAAACTTCCTTTCGAAGGTGGTCAGTTCCCCTGCTAATATGAATTAACACAAATTCTAACAAATAAGCTATTGTCCAATTACAATTTGTTTACCTTGTTAGAACAATAGAGAAAGGGCTGGTCTTGGTTTAGAATCAAGGTGACCGATGCCGGTCACTGTAACCGGTACCGGTTGGTGCTAACCGATATCGGTAGGGGCAATGTTTTAGGGGCTTTTGGTGAAGGTTGGTTGTAAGGTGGGTGTGTTGTTTTTATAAGGCTGATGAATGGGTGGGATTAGGTAATGGGGTGATGAGAAGGACTCAGAGAATACGGGGGGTGTTCTTGGGGTAATGTAAGGGTGGAGGAATGACAGTTAGATGTAGTGTGTTGCTGGGTAGTAGATCTAGGAATAGACTTATGATGGCTGTGATTCAGAAGTTCAAGAAATGTTATTAAAAGAACGTATAAGACTTACTTACTAGTTCCTGATGGAAAATGCAGGTTCTGGGACTGTGATGACGAAGACAAGGCTCAAGTAGGATGATCTGACAATCCAAAATGAGCTATCTCTTCTCCTGATACTCGGATGAGTGTCACAAGGCTCTGGTTACTCAGTTGCAGTTTTTGGGCTTGATGTCCTTCTCTGCAAACTCTTCTTCTTTCTTTCACTTGTCTCTGTTCAGCCAAGTAAATTTTGGATTCTTCCAATGATTTCTCCTTTTGATCCACCAAAATCCAACCCCTTGTTTTTGGTTGGGAGTGGTCATTTACAGGGAACCGATGGCGGTTACGTAACCGACGGCGGTCGAGTAGGAACCGGTATCGGTCAGGTCAAAGCGGGCTATTTTTAGTAAAATAGCCAGCTTTTCCTCTTTTTCTCCCGAGGGATTAGTTGCGGGCTTGGTCAAGTCATTATGAGGTTGGTTTTAGGTGCGGATGAGGAGTAATTAGTCATGGGTGTGGATGTGGACCAAGTTATAGGTCTTAATTAGGTTAATTTAGGGTTAAGACTAGGTCATGATGAGGTGGCGAAATGAGGTGGCAGGTATGGCGATGTGGATTTATTAATTATAAGGTAATTAATAAATAATTGTGTAAGGTTTAGGTGATGAGGTTAGGTTGCGAAATGAGATGCGGGGCATAGGGGGTCGTAAGACACAAATTTGGTGTCTACATTAGCCCCTTGTTGTCGTGTAGCTTGTCTTTGTTAAAGCTGCACAGACAATAATAAGAAGTGGTTACCCCTGTTAAGGGTATAGGTAATCCCCCTCAAATCTATCACAGATTGAGGTAGCGTGAAATCAGGGATAGGGTTGATAAAGGGAAATGGTGTTGAGATGATGGTAAGATGGTGGGGTAGGTCCAAGGAAGCAGACGCACGTTGAAATGCAGTAGTGCGACCAGGGTACATGATTTTGAAGAGCAAACAAGCAATTCATAGGCAAAGGTCGATAGTTTATCCAAACAAGGGTGATATAATCCTGGTATCCAAGGCATAGGAAGTAGCTCCAGGGGATATAACGGGTAAGGTACAGAACGTTTAGGCATGTTCGGCGATACGAAATGGTTGGTTTGGTTGAGATAAACGGCACGGTCTTGGTCTAGGCAAAGTTGGTCGACTGATCAAGTCAAGGACCCTAATCATGCTAAAACATGAACAGGTGAGCTCGATTGAACAAAGAGCTACAGGATGGGTGGATAAAATTGTATTTTGTTGATGTTGGGTGAGGTATTTAATTGGTGTGGCCTTGGGTCGGGCCAAATGGTTGGGTGCGGCCTTGGGTCGGGCCAAATGGGTTGGTTGCGGCCTTGGGTCGGGCCAAATGGATGGTTGCGGCCTTGGGTCGGGCCAAATGGTTGGGTGCGGCCTTGGGTCGGGCCAAATGGGTTGGTTGCGGCCTTGGGTCGGGCCAAATGGATGGTTGCGGCCTTGGGTCGGGCCAAATGGTTGGGTGCGGCCTTGGGTCGGGCCAAATGGGTTGGTTGCGGCCGTGGGTCGGGCCAAATTGGTTAGTTGCGGCCTTGGGTCGGGCCAAATTGGTTGGTTGCGGCCTTGGGTCGGGCCAATGAAGTTAACAAAGGGTTTTCAGCCAAAGGTGGATATAGGCGATGTTGTGAGAAAGGGCGATTAGTAAATAAGGGCAGAAATTGGGGAAGAGGTGGGATAAAACCGATATCGATTGTCTATGACCGATATCGGTTAGGTGACCGATACCGGTTCCTTAGGGCACAATATAACCGGTATCGGTTATAGGTCGAAAACCTATAAAAAAAAAAATACGGCCTGTCATTGTCATATTGTCAATTTGAAAACCAATTTTAGTTGTCTGAGGTCTTTTGGTGAGATTGTTGAGTTTTCAGCTGAGGTGGCACTATTTGAGTGGAGAAGTGAGTGATTGGTAGGCCCTAGCGAGGAGGAGGCAACATTTGATTGGTGGAGGACCCAGCAGAGGAGTTTGAGAGCCATGGCACAGCCGGAGGAGAGCTGGAGGTGCTGGACCAGCTGGACCACCACCACCTATCCCACCACGACGACGTGTCGTCGTACCGGTAGGTTCGAAACCCTTCATTGTGTGAATTTGATGTTGTTAAGCTATATTTGGGGGTTTGGGTAGGAATCCATGTTTTGATAAAATAATGAATAAATTGAAGTTATTTGAAAAATGAAGAGGATAGATGGGTTAAATAGGTCAAGGCGGCAGGGTGGGTAGGTTTTTAGGGTGTTAGGGTGGGTAAATAGAGAGAAATAGGGGAAAAATGGATTTGGGGGGCCGCGTCGGGTTTGGCTCGGCAATTTTTCAGTGACCGATGCCGGTCACTAAGCGACCGGCATCGGTCAAGAAGTTTTGGGGCAGGGTGGTTTTGTGGTTGACCGGTGTCGGTCGTACGTCGACCGGCGTCGGTGGAGAGGGGACCGGTGTCGGTCATGGGTGACCGGTACCGGTCCCTAGTTAGGATTTTCTATTTTGTTGCTTGGTTTTGTTGTGGTTGTTGTTATTTGGGTGTTTTGGTTATTGTTTGGGAGTTATGGTTATTGGGGTGAAGAGGGAAGGGGTAGAGGTTGATAGGAAGGTTGGTTGGTGGGTGGGGGGGGAAAATGGGGCGGTTGTGTGGTCGGGTTGTTAAAAGGGGGTATAGAAGGTTAAAGGAGTTGTTGTGATAAAGAGTAGGGCTAATGCAGTGAGTTGGTTTTGCGAGCACGTCGGCGGTGGCGATGATGCGGGATAGGATGCCCCGTTGTTGAGATGGATGCGGCCACACGTGTCCACAATGCATGAGTGGCCATCATGCGCGAGGTGGGACTCGGCGGAGTCCAGCGTTATAGGGTGATAGAGAGGGATCACAGTCTTATGGTCGCCCTCATCGAGAGATGGGATCCGGCGACCAATGTGTTCCATCTCCCGACTGGAGAGATGACCATTACATTGGAGGATGTGTATCGCATCCTTAGATTACCGATCGATGGAGAGGCAGTCTTCCAGGTGGATGCAGAGACAGCCATGGACAACATCTTACAGGTATTCGGGGATGCAGCCGCGCTATTGACTTATCACAGCGTGAGCATCACCTATGGGGATATGTATCGTGCCCACCGACATGAGACACGGCTTGCCGTGTTGATGATGATCGGCATTACATGCTTTGCCCTCCCGGACTCAGAGGGAGGCCGCTTTCCACGGCGCTGATGGGGGTATTACACGAGATGGTTGAGGAGCATACATGTTATGCTTGGGCACCAGTATACCTGGTGCAGTTATACCGAGAGTTGTGGGGCTACCGCCGGATGAGGCGATTCGGGATTTGCTCTACGTTTTTGTTACACTGCTGGGCATATGAGCATATCATATGCATTCGACCAGTAGGGCTGCCCCAGCAGCCAGGGCCACAGGTGATTTATAGATATGGCTTTCAGAGGTGGTTGGGGGTCGTGGGCCAGCCACGAGCAGTTCTCGCCGGATGGGATGTAGCGTATTACCGGCATGTATTAGAGGGCGTGACTACCCACAGATATTGTATGGAGGCCTTACGAGAGGTCATCATCACCCCGGCGAGGAGCCCGATCACAGTTGCGGTGGATCCAGTATACATTCTGGATAGCGGGACGGAGGCCAGGAGAGCATGAGCGGATACCCCTGGAGAGGGTACGACGGCAGATGGGGCTACGACAGGATGAGCCACCTCCCTTCCCTCGATCTGGAGGGATGATGATAGAGCCCCCACTGCTGTACCACACCTGCCGTGGACCCAGTTGGGTAGCCGAGAGGCCTGCAGATGATACCGTGGATGACGCCGGCTGCACGGGATCATTTTTGGTATGGTGGGCAGGAGAGAGAGCCGCGAGGAGAGCACAGCCCGCCACACCGACTTAGGCGGTGGTGATAGCGAGAGGACCAGCTCGGGGCCAGGTATAGTTATTACGAGGGCGCTTGCTGCTGCACGAGCACGAATAGGTGTCTTACGAGTCAGCTAGCCGAGCAGCAGTACGCACCAAGTACAGCCATGAGTACCCACCACCACCAGCCCCACCACAGGCACCACCACAGCACCACCACAGGCACCACCAGTGCACCACCCACCGGCCACAGCACCGTATAGCCACGAGCACCGGCACAGGGGCACTATTATTAGGAGTCGGGGACCAGCCCCAGCAGCGATGGTGGCACGGGCCCGCTATATGGAGGCGAGAGCGGAGGCCCGGTATTATCAGGATGTTCTTGATGGTACTGGGGCTGACTATCAGCCATATGCGGCACACAGAGCCGAGACCTCACGTAGCCAGAGATCCCAGGGGGGTGCAGCCACACGGCCGGTGGTCCATTACGGGGGAGGCGAGAGGCGGCACGAGGGACCAGCGAGGGAGATAGGCGGAGGCGGTGTGGGGAGGCGAGAGGATCCTGCAGAGGAGATAGTTTGTGTTTGTACAGTGGATATGGGCACCGGTCTACGAACCGGTTATGTTTATAGAGGCCTGCGTGCCTACATATGATGTATTCATTCATTTATTCATTTATTGTATATACCGGCCTGCGAGCCGAGTACGGGTTGTATAGTTGATACCGGCCTGCGAGCCGAGTATATTTTTGATATGAGAGACCGGCCTGCGAGCCGAGTCGAGATTATTGACAGTTATTGCGGCCTGCGTGCCGGCTTTGTATTATTATGAGATCACAGAGGCCCCTATGCAGGGCACATTGTATATTTGAAACTTTTGATATATAGATATGATGATTTTGACCCACATGGTTTATATATTTTTATGGTGTTGATGGTTTGTGATATTTAATGTATGATGGGATGTATATATATATATGATGGGATGAGTTTAATTTTAATTGACATGTTGTGTTATGAAATGTTGTATGTGTTTTGTCACTGGTTTGTGAAATTGAATGTATGTAGCTGCTGAGTTGGATCCAAATGGTGTATAGATTGATGGTTTTTGATATCGTTTGTTGATGGCTTGTTTGTTTTTGTAATATAGATAGATGATGTTGATGAAATTGTGATGAGATATGGATTTGATGAAAAATTATAGATAATGGTGTTGTTTATGCAGGAAAAAGGGATGGGTGCCACAAAAATTAGGTAGAAAATAAAGAAAAGAACTATGTGTAAAAAAAAGTATGTATGTGACCGATATCGGTTAGATAACCGATGTCGGTAGGCAATAAACCGATATCGGTTAGCTAACCGATACCGGTTATTCAAATATGAGCTTTTCTAAAAATAGAAAAGCTTGGGTGGCAACTGAAGTTCTTATTTTGAGCATTCTTATTTTTAGAGTCATGCAACAAGTTAAATACGTGAATGCGACGTTGTTTGACGACTGATACATGTGATTGCATGAAAGAATTTGAGTGATAAGGAGGAAAGAGACAGATGAAGTGAATGTGGGCTGAGATTCAGAAAGCAGAAAGGCAAATTTGAAAAGGGTGGTGAACATGGCTGAACGAGGAGAAGCATCCAGCAGGCAGGGACGAGAGGGAAGACAAGTTCCACCTCAAGCTGCTGCAGCCCAAGAGGTAAACATTTTGGTTGTAATTTGATTCTTGCTTGTTTTGTGAATAGGATGAGAGAAGTGTAAGTGGGTAAAGATGAGAAAGAAAAGGTGATAGGCAAAGGGTTTGGGATGGGGTGAGTGCTATGGGGTAGGTAAGCAGGGTGGTCACGTATGTTTTTAGGTATAGATAGGAGTAAACGGGCAAAATAATTATCGTAGGTGTATGTTTTTAAGCAGGGTGTATATTTTTGACAGTGACCGGTATCGTTTAGAGATAACCGGTATCGGTTAGCAAACCGGTATCGGTTATCTATAACCGATATCGGTTACTGTAGGAGTTTCAAATTTGAGAAAAAACCCGTGGAGATTTGTTTTATTGAATAATTATGTGTCGTTTTGATGTATGCAGGCGGAAGCAGGGTTAAGGATGAATGATACTGTACCAGCGTTGTTGTCACGAATCCGAGCGGATGTAACACCAGCTGAATGGGCATTGATAAATCATTTGGGGTTAAGTGGAATCTGCTATTATTCAAGAATCACACGTAACCATGCTATGTTGCAGGCGTTGATTGAGAGATGGAATCCAGAAAGGAATACCTTCTATCTACCAACAGGGGAGATGACAGTGACTTTGGAAGATGTGTTCCATATTTTGAGACTCCCAATGATAGGAAAAATAGTGTATCAGGCGTTGCCTAGTGCGGGGCGGGCAGCGATAACAACAATGATATTTGGTTCAACATTACGAGATTTGACACGGCGAGTTTAACATTTACGTATGGTACAATGTATGCAACACACCACCGAGGAAACAAGGTTGGCCGTGCTATTAATGATAGCGGTGGGGTATTATGCATTACCGAGGGCGGAGGGTGGAAGATTTCCAAAAGCATTGATGAGTGTTATTTGGGAAATGATAGAAATGAGCGTTACTTTTGCATGGGCACCTGCATATTTGGCGGAGCTATACAGGGGTTTATGGGCTTGTAGACGAAATCACCGGACAACACTGGATTGTTCATTTTTATTACATTGTTGGGCCTATGAGCACATTGTTTGTGTGTGACCAATAGGCCACCCATCCAGTCAGGAGAGACCGGAGTGCAGAGGTTGGGATTCAGACGATGGGTCCAGATAGAACAAGAGGCAAGATCCCAGGCCGTGACGGGTGACACTGAGTATTATAGGTAGGTATGGGAGATGGTGACGATTGCGGATATCTGTTGGAGGCCTTACGGGAACTATATGGTAACAGAGAACATAGCTGAGGAGTTGAGGGTGTAGAGCGATTGAGGTGGATCGCAGGGCACAAGGCCGGGTGAGTATGAGAGGATTCCTCTAGATCGCGTGCGGTGACAATTTGGATTTGTGCAGGATATACCCCTGGCTTATAGACCATATATGAGGATCGACGCGGAGGCAACATTCTCACCTCCCGGCCAACACCTCCAGAAGGACCAGAGGAGATAGCGGCCGATCGCGAGGTGATGGATGCGAGAATGAGCGAGAGGCCTATAGATTATGGTGGGTAGCAGAGCTGCGAGGTGTACGTGATCGTCCTGACATAGCTATGATTACAGCGGAGAGAGATCATCTGCAGAGTTTAGTTCATCAGCTCCAAACGCGGGTGAATGAGACAAGAGGATTGTTAGCGGTTGCGGAGTCACGAGCGGAGGGACTAGAGGCGAGATACCTCCATGCGAGAGAGCGTATTCACATGTTACAGGAGAGATTGGCAGATCAGTGGGCGGTACCAATAGCCGTGGTACCTTTGAGGATGGAGAGGCCCGGCGAGAGGCGTCGACGATCACGATCATCACCTGGTTCGGGATGAGGCGTGAGGGTCTAAGTGAATGTTATCGAGGTATAAGAGTAAATAAGGATGCCGACCTGTGCGTCGATGATAGAGAAGATGTATTTGTTTAACGTCTAAATAAAACTGAATATGTATGTTGATTTGAGTTATGATAATAATAAGAATGTTTGTGTTTTGACTTTTTTGTTTTGAAAAAGGATAAAGATGAGTGTTATCAAATAGAAATACCCAAAACTATGTATATTTACAACACATGATAGGTTATGGTAGGGGATGGTCGAGCTAACCTTGGGAGACACCATATCTCCGAAGTGCTGCCTACATAGCCCATTGCACAAAGCAAGGAGGGGCCTCAGACCGATGTAGTTCTCCCTTAGGACCAGGGAGAGGTGAATTCAGGCAATTTAGGTATGGTTAGGCAATTCGTTGGTTGGTAAAAGTATTGATATTGGTAGGGTAATGTTGTTGGTGTTGGTAATGAATTGGTGATGTTGGAATAGGTATAAGTGAAGTGAAAGTTAGCCTATCCAAGTGGTAGGGAACCATGTCCTGATTAAGATCAACACATAATCCTAGATTCGAGTCAAAGAGGAAAAAAGTGCTCCGTAGGTGAAAAGAGCTAAACAAACCACATAATAATGTAGAATGAGCTTGAACCCCTATGTACTGTACATAGACGAGAAGTCAATAGGTGAAAAGAGTTGTATAATCACAATATATCGGGTGTACGTCACGTCCCTTGAGTTTTGTTGTTTTAACAAATGGTGAGGTGAGGTGGATGATGTAGCTGAGGCGCAGAGAACTTGTTATAAAGTGAGTATTCTGACGAAAGAGAACCTAACCTAAATAGACAAGTCCATGACTCAAAAGTTCTTTTGAATGTGGCTTTTATTTTGCTGAATATAGACTGATCGATGCGGGAAGTCTACAAGGGATATGTATTTTATTATTCTTGAGGTCTTCACGAAGCTGATCAATGCGAGAAGCTCCTGATAAAGGCTGACTGTGTATAGCTGTCCTTCAAGGGAGCAGTCTATTATATAATAGTAGCAATAGTTTGGCATATAGCTGTCCTTCGAGGGAGCAGTCTATATATAATAGCAGCAATAGTTTGGAATATAGCTGTCCTTCGAGGGAGCAGTCTATATATAATTTAGAGAGCTAGATGTCCGTTTGGCGTAAAGCATCTAGTTTTGTAGGAAGTTTGACTCAAGAAAATCCCATAGGTGTTGAATTAAAATGTGTCATTTTAATACTTTGAAGTCATGGACTAGACTAAAAAGGGGAAGGCATCTTTAAGGGGAGGTGAGAATCAAACTATGTGAGCTTGATTTTATTTTGAGATGTAGGAAACAAAGTGTATGTGGTGGTAAATGAGCTCAAGGGACGAGCGCAAGGTAGATAAGAAGTGATATAACACTAAATTCAACAGTAGAATGGTCGAAGATGCAAAGCATTAAGGGGTTCAGGCTCAGGTTTACCATTAAGCGAAGCTAAATGATAAGTGCCTGATCCATAAGTGTGAGTGATTATGTAAGGCCCAATCCAATTGGGAGCAAATTTTCCACGTTTGCTCTTTTCTAGTTTGGTTACATGTTGATTCTCTTTGAGGACAAGATCACCAACCTTAAAGGTACGCTCATGAAGTCACTTATCATAAGCACGCTTGATGCGTTTTTGATAGATTTGAAGGTGATCAAGAGCTGTAAGATGACGCTCGTCAAGAAGCTCCAATTGGGCTAACCGCTCTTGGCGAAATCGTCGTTGGTGAGAATATCCTGAAGAGATATTCTGAGGGAAGGTATTTGTATTTCGAGAGGCAAGACAGCCTCGGTACCATATACCAAAGAAAAAGGTGTGGCATTAGTGGAGGTATGAATGCTAGTACGATAAGCCCAAAGGGCAAAGGGGATGTGATCATGCCAATTTCTTCCGGACTCATTGACAACTTTCATGAGGATTTTGGTTAGGGTTTTATTAGAAGATTCAGCTTGACCATTGGCTTGTGGATAGTAAGGTGATGAGAAACTAAGTTTGATATCAAAGTTGTCACAAAGGTCTTGTAACAACTTATTTTTGAAAGATTTACCATTATCTCGTATTAGGCGATGAGGAATACCAAAGCGACGAGATAATGTGATGGTTAACGAACTCTACAATTTTTTTTTTTGGTTGAAATGAGTGGAATGGCCTCCACCCATTTTGTAATAATTCTGTTCTTGCTGTGATTATCCAACGGTGACGTTGCGAAGAGGGCGGGTGAATCTCACCAATAAGGTCTAAACCCCATTGTGAAAGGCCAAAGATCTCGTGCGACCTGTAGCGGATGGCTAGGAGTATGTTGAAGGTTGGCATGTTGTTGACACATAACACAACGCTTAACATATTCATAGTAGTCGTTATTGAGAGTAGGCCAATAATAACCTAGGCGAAGGATTCGTTTGGCCACGGCAAGGCCACTAAAATGTCCACCACAAATACCGTCATGGACTTGTTGGATGGTATAGGTGACCTCCGCGCCGGTTAGACATCGAAGGAGGATGCCATCAAAGCCACGTTTATAAAGGAGTCCCCCCATGATGACATAACGAGAAACACGTTTAAGAAAAGCACGTTTGCCAGTACTAGTAAGGTCAGGTGGGAGAACGGAGGTTGTAAGGTAGTCGTGAAATTGGTGGTACCAGGTATCCTGCGAATTAGCAGACACATTATTTATCATACAAACAATCGGGGCTGAGTAAGATGGGGCAAAGAGTTGTTGGACCAAGATGAATATGTCAGAGTCAGTTGGTGAGGCAGGAATTTGCGAGGCTAAGCAAGCCATAGTATCCATGCAAATTTGTTAGTGGAGCGGGGAATGGTCTGGATAGAATAACGAGTAAATGAGGTCAAAAGTGAATCCACGTAATGTTTGTACTTTTGAAGTTCCTCATTTTTACATTGGTAGATGCCCATAACTTGATTGACTACCAATTGAGAGTCACCGAAAATATTAATAGATTTGACACCTAAGTGTAACGCAACCTGGAGACCCAAAACAAGGGCCTCGTATTCCATTGTATTATTAGTGCAGGGGAAATCGAGCCGAATGAAAGAGGCATAGGCTCAGCGTCAAGAGGAATGAGAACAACACCGGCCCCTCCACCGTGCTGGCATTTGGATCCATCGAAGAAGAGGGTCATTGGATACGACTCTTCCCTGAGTGAAAGAGTGGCGATGAGTTCGTCAGGGAAATTAAAATTGGTAAATTGTTCCCCAGGTAAAGGGGCGTCCGCGAGTTGGTCGGCAATGGTTTGTCCTTTGATTGACTTCTGGTGTATAAATTCAAGGTCGAGGTCAGCAAGGAGCATAAGCCATCGAGCGATGCGTTGGTTTAGATGTGGTTTGGTATACATATAATGAATGGGGTCCGTGTTGGTGATGACGAAAGTTTTGTGATTCAGGAGGTAGTGTCGGAGTTTGGTGGCTACGAATGATAGGGCTAGGCACAATTTTTCTACATGTGTATACCTAGTCTCGTAATCCACGAGAGTATGACTTATATAATAAATGGCTTGTTCTCGATGCTCAGAGTCACGATGTGCGAGCATGGCTCCTACGGCGTGGTCGGTGGCGGAAAGGTAAAGGTAGAAAGGGCGATCGTCTGTGGTGGGATAAGCACGGGTGGCTGCAAGAGATAGGCTTTGAGAGCTTCAAAGGCTTGGTGACACTCTTCGCTCCATTGAAAGGCAATGTCCTTTTTAAGAAGGTGATGGAAAGGCTGACATCGATCCGAGAGTTGGGAAATGAAACGCCGATAGATTGAAGTTTACCTTGCAAACTACGCAATTGTTTGAGGTTTTTGGGTGGGGGCATTTCTAGGATAGCTTTGACTTTAGATGGATCGACCTCAATGCCATGCAAAGAGATGATAAAGCCAAGAAGTTTTCCCAAAAGAACACCAAAGACACATTTCTTTGGTTGAAGCCGGACCGAATATTGTAACAGGTGATCGAAAATAATGGTTAAAACATCGAGATGTTCACTGCGATGTTTAGATTTGCCAAGAAGATCATCGACATAATCCTCAAGGATAGTGTGCATAATGTCATGAAAAATGTAAGTCATAGCCCGCCCGATAGGTCGCCACCAGCATTCTTAAGGCCAAATGGCATGACACGATAACGAAGGTTCCCCAGGAGTTATGAAGGCGTTTTATGTTGATCGGCGGGGCTACCAAAATTTGATTGTATCCCAAAAAGCCATCCATGAGAAAAGCATTTCATGGCCGCGAGAGATCAACAAGTTGATCAATACTTGGGAGGGGAAGTCATCCTTGGGGCAAGCGAGGTTAAGGTCTCGAAATCCGTGCATATCAAAGTCCCCCGTCGCTTTAGTGAGCAGTACGATGTTAGAAATCCATTGAGGATAGTCAATAGGCAAGATGAAGGAAACAGAAAGAAGTCGTTGAAGCTCTTCTTTGACCAAGAGGGCAATGCGTGGATGCATTTTTCTCAGTTTTTGTTTGACTGGTTTGGAATCGGGGTTTAGGGTGATGTTATGGATAGCAATGTCAGGATCAATTCCTGGCATGTCAGCGTAGGACCAAGCGAAAGCTTGGTTGCGGGTACGGAGAAAGGTAGTAAAGGTGACTTGTTCTGATGCGTTAAGGGATTGTCCGATCTTCACAATGTGAGGATCCTCCTCTGTGTGGATGTTAATTTCTATAGTAGACTCATTCAACATGGTTTGAGTTTCAGATGGTAATGCGCGTTGAATATAGGAGTCATCTGCACCAAGGTAAGTGAGGATGGAGTCGTCATCCTGGCACTCAACAACATTAATCGAAGGTGAATCCTCTTCAATCATGTCGGGATACAGAAGGGGAAGAGAAGATGGGTCCTCATTATCACGTTGATAAGTGAGAGGACCTAGGAAGATAGCATTTATGAAAAAAAAAAGTTAGGAGGGATAGATTCAGGGTCTATCGACTCTGTGGGTGACGATGGCAAAATGGGTGATGATGGTTTGGTAGGGGTGACATCGTCATCTTCCAGGATACAACTGACACGAGGTTTCTCCGGTGTAAGTGTTTCAGGAAAACCGAGACCACTACGATCATTGTGTTTGCGTGTAGTCACGGGAATGAGTGTATGTCGGCCTTGTTCATAAAGACCAAAACCAAAGCCTTTCCAAGCACAACGAGTCAAGAAGGTGAGGGTGAAATGATGATTTGTCAGGTATTGAAAATCAGATTGGAAGGGAACCACCCCAAAAGGAGGTTCAGGGGTAACGGAGGATGCGTCGACACCCCCATACGTTAGGTTGGTGCGGCAATGAGGTGGTCCGTAGGGGATTACCTCCCCCACGCGACGGTCGTAGGTAGGATGCGCATGTAACTGTCCGTACTCCTGTGGGGTATGGAAAGAACTAACGTTATATAGGCGGTATTCCCCCAGCGTAAGGCGTTGAAAAACATCTACTAAGGGGTCGGAGGTTGGGATGTTATCTGCGGGAAAGGAAGTGGTATTTGCGACGGTGGTTTCATTGGTTGAAGGCGTGGGTGCGGTTGAGGTAGATGGTTGAGGTGCGGTTGAAGTGGATGGTTGGGTTGGATGAATGGGTGTCTTGACTAGTACAAGCACATCATTAGGGCGATACAACATATTGCAGGTTTTGAAGGGGGGAGGATCAGCTTTTACGGTGTAGGACTTCCCCTCGTACTCAAATTTTATGCATCTATGTAAGGTGGAGGGAACGCATCCCATAGCCCGGATCCAAGGGCGGCCTAACAACATATTGTATTGGAACTCTCCCTCAAGGACATAGAAGAGTTCGGGTAAAGTACGTGGTCCTACACGAATGTTAAGGATCACGGTGCCTAAGGTAGAAGTAATAGCATCATTGAATGACATGACATGATGGGGTTGGCACACATGCAGCTAGAAGGGATGTTCATTTGTTGGAAGGCTTTTGAAGAGATGATGTTTAGGCTAGCGCCCCCGTCGATCATAACACGACGCACCCGAATGTCCCGGACATAAGCTGAGATGAAAAGCGAGTCGGGATCTTGACACCAAAGTCGATAATTTCATCTTCGGAGAAACTGACAGCAGCGGCTTGCTGTACAGAGACAGAAGTGGTCGGGGAGATAGGTTGTTTGGTGAGTGAAGCAACATGATTGGGTGTTAGAATGGAAGTAACAGGCAAGGTTTCATTAGGTAAGACCTCTATCCCTTGAAGGATTTCAACGAGAGCTTGTCGATGAGATTCAGAAGTCTGAATGAGATCATACAGTGTCATTTTTACAGGTGATTGGTGAAGCTGTTTGATCATGGTCCGGTGGGCAATTCCATTAGAGACGGGGTAGGCGGGTCCACGAATAACCACTTTAGGTGGTGGTGCGATCGGGATGGTGGACGGAGAAAGAGATGCCGCAGGTGTGTTTTCTTTCGCTTTCTCATTATTTTTCTGCCCTCGAGTAGCAACACTAATCATATTGATCTCGTGAATACGAGAGGAGGAAGATGGTAGGGATAGGTCATGGTCTTCGAGAGGTGGGGCTGTAATAATGATAGATCTTGGTGAGGCGGGGACAGGTGGTATAGGAGAGGAATGAAGCTAAAGGTCTCTCCCTTCGTAAGTTGTCTTTCTTAACCTTTCTATCCGACGAGAGAGGTGGCCCGACGAAGGATGGCTTTCAAAGCTTTGCATCCCTCTACATCATGTCCTGGTGTGCGGTGGTAAGCGCAGATTTTAGACTCATCATAACCTATAGGTCGAGGTTTAGATGGATCATAAGGTCTAAGTGGAGGTAGGGAAATGGTCGCATTCTCCACCAACATAGCAAGGATTTTGGCGTAAGACCCTTTGAGTGGGTCAAAATCGGAGGAAGATGAGGGTATTGACGGGGTAGATTCTGGTGATGATGTGGTATGGTTGGTTTGTATGGGTGGTGGTTTAGCCAAGGAGTTTTGATAATGGGTTTTAACTAAACGTGGCTTCTTTGGCGCAGAAGCTATGTTTAGCTGGTTAGATGATGAGGCCACAGATGATGTGGTATCAGAAAACAACCACGGAGAAATAGGAGTGACAACAAACAAATCTTTTGATGATGGAATTTGTTTAGGGTTAGTAGGTGGATAGGATACGCGGGGTGACTGTGTTGATGTACCCTTGGATCACTGTATGGGTGCAGAAGGCGTAGGTCATTTTAAAGAAAATGCAGGAGGTATGATATATTGATGCAAGGTGGAGGGATGAGGTCCCAATATGGAAGGTAGGTGTGACGACGATGGTTTTAGTTGTAATAGAGACATAGGTTGAGGAGATTGAGTCTATCTCCTAAGTGGATGAACGGCTTTATTTTTAGATAAATCAAGCCGCTTAGGTGGGTGTGTTAGACTGGGTATTGGTGAGGTCCCAAGCGTAGGGGAAGATTGGGTTAGGTTAATAGAGGTGGATGAGGTATTTGGTAGAGATGAGGGGGGTGAAGATGAGAACATAGGCATTTTAAGCTTTTGTAAACACTTTGGGTATATGGTAGAGGCATCTGGGTTGGTCATCTGCATTTGAGTAGAATATGGCGTACTCAAACGTTCCCATAGGACCTTTCTATCTTACGGGAATGACAGGTCCTCACGTGTGAATTGGAACTTTTGTATGGAAGAAAGGTGGGTTGTGATTCCGGTCCATTGTGGGTGTGATACAGGGGGTAGATGAGGCACTGTATCAATAGGTGTTAAGAGGTCAACCGGTCGCTGAAAAGATTTAGGCGATGAAGAACTAATAGGTAGGAGGACATGTTTGAGAGGATCCGTCATGATTAAAGAGTTTGGTGATGTCGGTGCAAGAGGTTTCTCATCTAAGGATGACAAAAGAAGTGGCGAGCCTTCCTCTTGTACAGCCAGAATGGTAGAAGGAGACGTTTGGGAAATAGATAAATTAGATAACATCCGCTCACAGTCTTGCAAGGATGTGGTATAAGAAGGCTCATCTATGAGAAGAGAACTCTGGGCAGTTAATTCCTTTATGGGTAAAGGAATGATTTCACCTTGTCTTGATGGTGGTGAAGGAGGTTCGGGCCCCTGCGTTAGTGAAGAGGCTTGATTCAAAATTTTCTCGATAGAGGCTTTTGGCTGGGAGTCGAAGACTACATGGATCTCATGAACACTCTCCTCGGCTAAGATATCTTGGTTTATGTTACTGTTAGAAGAGTGATTCGGGAATGGTTTGTTGAAGATTTTCAAATTTCGGTTAGCAGGGGCATTAGGATTATCGAGGGTTATATCCCCTGCATCAACCATTTCCTGCACTATGTTTTTCAACATCTTGCAGTTTTCGTGACTATGTCCCTTTACGCGGTGAAAGTTCTGAAAGTCATTTTCTTTGTACCGGGAAAGGTATAGCGCGGGTGGAGTCAGACCCGGAGTGAGGTTTAACAGGAGGCAAGGTGATAGCTCCGGCTTTGAGCAATTTTTCCAAGATGACACCATAAGTTTCTCCCAAGGGAGTGTAATTGATGGGCTCGGCTTTATATTTATAGGTGGTTTTTGGTGGGGTATTAGACGGTGCTTGAGATTTGACCATCACCGCGTGGACAGCTCCTTTTGATTTCGAAGAAGTGGATGTGTGAGGAGTGGTGGTGTTTGGTTTATTGGTGGAATCTGGAGTTCGGAAATTGGGGTTTTTGTTGCGCAACCGCAATTTCTCTTCTTCTAAGGCTCAAATTTCTAGTTTCCGAGCCATAGTAAAGGCCTCGTCAAATGTGCGGAAAGTTTGAATTTGAAGGGTAGGAGAGATGTGCTTAGCGCAGGCCCGTAAAAAGTTTGATAAGTTCAGCCTGAGGCAAGGCATATGTAAGTTGGTTGATAAGGCCCCGCCATCGTCCAATGAAATCTGCGATAGATTCGTCTTCAAATTGTCGGATGGCATAGAGGTCGGTGATAGATACTTTCTTGGCAATGTTAATGGAGAAATGATCCAAGAAAGATTGGGCTAGTTGGTTAAAAGAGAAGATTGAGTGTTGGGTTAAAGCACTGTACCACTCCAAGGCGGGTCCTGATAAGGACATGGGAAAGGTGCGGAGTAGTAAAGCATCATCATGAGCAATCAAATAACAAGCATGTCTAAATGATCACAAGTGTTGTTGAGGATCCTCTTTACTATTAAAACGAGTAAATTTTGGCAATTCCCATTGAGGAGGATATGAATGAAGGGGGACAGAAGGGTGAATAGGCTCCCGACAAACTTGCTCGTATGTCAAGGCGCTACGACTTCCCGAAACGGAAGCCTCCAGATTTTGCATTTTGTCCATCATTTGTTTGATGAAATCCGTGGTTGGATGAGATGATGGTGCGGTTGTGGTGAACGGAGGCAAATTGGGCCAAGGGCCTCCACTAGACAATGGTGGGGTTAAGTGTTGATAAGGTATGGAGGACGAATATGTTGAGGCGACCGAATAGGGATGTCCTATATAAGATGTTGAGGTCACTGGATACGTGTGTGGGAATGAAAAGGTGGGCGGAGCTTGAGAAGGAAAGCTCGTGTGGATAGGTGGCAGAGAGCAAGTCATGAACGGAGCAGTCTGCAAGAGAGACGAGGTAGGAGCAGTCGGTGGTAATGACATGTGGGGCCCAAGATTAACCAAAGGAAAGCCAATCTGTGTCGTATGAACCTCTGAAGCCGCTGGATTGGGAGACGGGGCTAAGGATGCAGCAGGCAAAGCGGAGCTATCAGGCGGAGAAGGAGCTAAATGAGCAGCTATACTAATAGGCATGCCAACAAGGAGTTGACCATCGGGCGTACGGTCAGGGGCATGAGACAAATAGTATTGTACAGTGCTAGGATTAGCATCCAGAAATTTGGCAAATTCCTTATCTCCTACAGGAATTTTAGGAACCTCGCTGGTATCATAGGATTCCCTATAGAATGTGAAGGGGGTGATTCAGGAAAAGGCACAGAGCAGGCATGTGAAACCATGGCGGTGGCTTGCTTTCGAGTGATAACAACCATGGACAAGAGTACACAGTAGGGTTTCAATCTATCAGGAACAGAAACAGCCTCAGAATGTTGAAATTGGTAGGTTGCTGGTTTGTCAGGAACTGTAAAAGACAGTAACCGATATCGGTCTGCTAACCGATGTCGGTTAGACTATAGCCGACGTCGGTCAGTTAACCGATGTCGGTGTAATAAGACTGGTATAAGAAAATATAAGAAGCTGCTGATTTGAGTTTTTAACAATGCTTAGTACATCTATCAAATTGTTCTGAAGTGATAACTGAAACAGTGTATGACAGAGAAATAGAACTGAAAACAAACAAGATACACAAACAAATTAACAGACTAACCCTAGGATTAGTGTTTATCAATTTGAGCTTATGCCCTTAGATGCAGAATGATGTCAGAATCCTAAACACAAGACCTAGGGGAAATGTCAAGTTTGTTTTGGCTTATAAGGTTACCTCAATCGGGTGGAGGAATACCGCGGAGAAGGGGGGATGTTTTGAGCTGTTGTGTTAATTATGAAGTGATTCGGTATGTGTTGTGTAGTGAAAGTAAGATTAATTTCCTGTCAATACCGTGGAAATCACCCCCACGTGTACGACCTGTTACTTAGTCTATGTTCACTAGAATTGAAAACAACAAGCAAGAATGTAATGCACGTGTTTTAAACCCAAATCGAAAATGATATTCGATGAAGCAAAAGAGATGACTTTCACTAATGCAAAGATGTAAAAGCAAAGCAAGTTCTTTTACCAAAATAACAAAATACCTTGTGAATATCTTTAGAAGAAGAAAACAGCAAGTATGCTCCCTATATGAAAGCAAGCAAGAGAAACAGAAACCCGAAATGGGTCCCACTGGCGAGTGTGCCAAAATGTTTCACACGAAATGTTTCAACTTTTGGGAATAGAGTTGCTTCTATCCTTTCATTCCTTTAAGAAACAGATAAGGGTTAGGGCTAGGAGGAATACCTGTTGAATGTCGAGAGGGTGTGCGCGTACCAGTAGAGAAAGATCGATCGATGCGAAGAACTCCTTTTTATGCAGGAAGGACTACCTGCAAGTAAGAATACAAGACCACCAGATTTTAATTAGACAATAAATGAGGGAACTGCCTTGGGCCAGGAAATATAAAACTTCCTTTCGAAGGTGGTCAGTTCCCCTGCTAATATGAATTAACACAAATTCTAACAAATAAGCTATTGTCCAATTACAATTTGTTTACCTTGTTAGAACAATAGAGAAAGGGCTGGTCTTGGTTTAGAATCAAGGTGACCGATGCCAGTCACTGTAACTGGTACCGGTTGGTGCTAACCGATATCGGTAGGGGCAATGTTTTAGGGGCTTTTGGTGAAGGTTGGTTGTAAGGTGGGTGTGTTGTTTTTATAAGGCTGATGAATGGGTGGGATTAGGTAATGGGGTGATGAGAAGGACTCAGAGAATATGGGGGTGTTCTTGGGGTAATGTAAGGGTGGAGGAATGACAGTTAGATGTAGTGTGTTGCTGGGTAGTAGATCTAGGAATAGACTTATGATGGCTGTGATTCGAAAGTTCAAGAAATGTTATTAAAAGAACGTATAAGACTTACTTACTAGTTCTTGATGGAAAATGCGAGTTTAGGGGCTTTGTGATGATGAAGACAAGGCTCAAGTAGGATGATCGACAATCCAAAATGAGCTATCTCTTCTCCCGATACTCGGATGAGTGTCACAGGCTCTGGTTACTCGATTGCAGTTTTGGGCTTGATGTCCTTCTCTGCAAACTCTTCTTCTTTCTTTCACTTGTCTCTGTTCAGCCAAGTAAATTTTGATTCTTCCAATGATTTCTCCTTTTGATCCACCAAAATCCAACCACTTGTTTTTGGTTGGGAGTGGTCATTTACTGAGGAACCAACCGATGGCGGTTACGTAACCGATGGCGGTCGAGTAGGAACCGTATCGGTCGAGTCAAAGCGGGCTATTTTTAGTAAAATAGCCACTTTTCCTCTTTTTCTCCCAGGGATTAGTTGCGGGCTTGGTCAAGTCATTATGAGGTTGGTTTTAGGTGCGGATGAGGAGTAATTAGTCATGGGTGTGGATGTGGACCAAGTTATAGGTCTTAATTAGGTTAATTTAGGGTTAAGAAGCTATCATTGGGGACTATTGGTTGGAAAAAGAAGTTTCAAAGGTCATTGATCTATTAAGTGAGTTCCGAGGATTTGTTTCTGGTGAGTACCATGAACTTAAAGGCATTCACCATTCCTTAGGGGAGATGAAGATCAAGTTGAAGGAAGGTGCATGCCCGATTCAAAAGAGGCCTTATCGAATGAATCCAAATTTTGCTTATGGACCAAGGAAGAAATAGAAAAAATGATAGCATCTGGTATCATTGAGGCAATGGAAGAATCATAATGGATAATCCCAATGGTCATCAAGTATCAAGAAGGATGGAAGGATAAGAATCTATGTTGACTATAGGGATATGAATGTAGTATGTGTCATCGATCCTTTTCTAACCCCCTTTACTAAAGAAATTTTGGAGGGAGTAGCCGAGCACGAAGTCTACTCTTTCACATATGGGTTCTTAGGGTATCACCAAGTCAGGATTACAAAGTAAGACCAAAGAAAGAAAAATTTTGCCATTGAATGGGGAAGTTTTTCCTACATGGTTATGCCTTTTGGATTGAATAATGCACATGTTGTGTTCTTGTGCATTGTGGTATAATCATTTCAGGACTTCATCCATAAATTTCTTCAAGTTTACCTAGATGATTGGACTATGTATGGATTGGTGAAAGACCATTTTGAAAATTTAAGGCTGATGTTTGAGATATGTCGGCAATTAAGGATATCCCTTAACATTAAGAAATATGTCTTTGCTACTCCATTTGGAACCTTGTTAGGACACATTATATGTAAAGAAGGTTTACTAGTGGATCGTGCTAAAGTTGAAGTCATTATGGGATTAGGGGACCCTACTAATCAAAGTGCAATGTGTAGATTCCTTGGGCATATCAGGTACTATAGGAATTTCATCAAGGGGTATGCCAAGATCATTGTGCGCTTGGAGGAATTTGTAAAACACAAGAGTGCCTTTTATTTGGGAGAGGCGTAAAAAAGGAATTTAACACATTGAAATAAAGTCTTGTCATGGCACCCATACTACGTTTTCCTTCTTAGCGTAAGGCTTTCTATGTGCATGTTGATGCCTTAGGGATAGCTATGTGAGAAATACTAGCACAACCTAATGAGGGAATTTTTGATCATCCCTTGTGATTTGCAAGTAGAAAGTTAACATCAGCAAAACAAAATTACACAACTATTAAGCGTGAAGCATTTTCTATGATCTACACGTTGCATAAGTTTAGGCAATATTTGTTGGCAACACCATTTATATTCTACATGAGACCACATGGAATTGAAGTACTTAGTCAAGAAGCTCGTGCTTTGCAAGGCGCATAAGCCATTGGGTCCTATTATTTCAAGAATTTGAGTTCACAGTATTCATAAAACTAGGAAAAAGAAATTCAAGACCTGACCACTTATCAAGGATTAACTCAGGGGAGGACGCGTAAAGCATTGAGGATACCATGTTAGACGAGCAACTATTTAGCTTACTGGCAGTGCCCTTAGACTTGGAAGATATTACGGTGTTCTTAAAAATAGGCGTGGCACTAGAAGTAGTTAGCAATATGTGTCACACCTTACATGTTGATTAGTATAGACTTGCATAAGTTAGGTCGTGATGAGGTTCTATGCTGATACGTATTGGAACATGAGCACACGGTAATTATGGAAGAAGCGCATGGTGGGATTGTTTGGAGGAAACTATACAAGAAATGTTACCACACGAAATATTTTATTAGCGGGGCTTTCATGGGAAACCATCTACAAGGATTATATTAAGTTTTGTAAGGCCCGTGATTGTTGCCACACCTTGTAAAACCTAGAAAGATAGATGAAATTCCCTTGGGACCAATAATAAATGCTAAACCGTTCAAAAAATGGGAAATCAAATTTGTAGGGTCAATTTCTCTAGCCACGGAAGGACCGGTTTGTAGTATATCATCACTTACACTAATTACTTAACACAATGGGAAAAGATAGTGCCTATAAGGGATTGAACCACAACGGCAAATTTATTAGATTTTATGGGAGAACATAATCAACGAGGTATGGTTGTCCTT
The DNA here is from genome assembly GCA_018340775.1 of Taxus wallichiana var. yunnanensis. Classification (NCBI taxonomy): domain Eukaryota; kingdom Viridiplantae; phylum Streptophyta; class Pinopsida; order Cupressales; family Taxaceae; genus Taxus; species Taxus wallichiana. The sequence continues at coordinate 665,914,270 of CM031234.1, read as the reverse complement.
TAAATTTAACAAGTGATAGAGGTACACACTTTTTCAATGAAACAGTCGAGGATTCTCGTTAGAAAAATTTATGGTGGACCATCATAAGACTACCCCTTATCACCCTCAAAAAATGTAACTATTGAGGCATTTAACAAGATACTAAGTTACACACACACTAAGATTTGTGACGTTAGAAGACAGGATTGGGATGAAAAAGTATCATTCGTTATATGGGCATACATGACAACCTACAAAAGGTTAAACAAAGCCATACTATTTCAATTGGTGTTTGGTGTGGAGGCTATTTTACTAGTTGAATTCATGTTACCATTGCTGTGTATAGCGTGCACAAGAGGGTTAGCTGATGAGAAAGCACTAGAAGAAAGGATTGATAAGTTGATGCAGTTAGACGAAAGGTGATCACTTTCTAGATGGAGTCAGAAGACAAAAAAATCAAGATAAAAGGCATGGCATGATCATCATATCAAGAAAAAGAAGTTTGAGGTTGGGAAGATGGTGTTGTTGTATGATTCCAAGTATCTGCACCATCCTGGGAAGTTGAAATTCCATTGGTTGGGACCCTACATCATCTCGTACATTCTTGATTTAGGAACTTTCCAATTACAAGTGCTAGATGGGATGAGGTTACCAGGTCATTTCAATGGGAGTAGGTTGAAGCCCTACTATAAATAATTCTTCTTGGTGTTTGTAATAAGGTAGTGTTGCCAATTAGCTTAGAATTTCCCTTTATGCTTTTTCTTTTCTTGTGTTTCCCTTTCTCATTGCTTGTTCCTTTCTTTTTGTTTCATTTTATGCCTTGTGCACTAGTAACCACATTATTTTTCTAAGGTTGTGTATGTGCGAGAGAGACCATGCATCTGTTTTAATGTGGGGTGGAGTGATGTGAAGTATAAGTATGCAATACAAGTTAAATGGCCCAGTAGAAGGAAGCGCATAAGGTTGAGAAAGCGTGTGAGGAAACAGTGGATGATAAATTATGGTTTCAAGGTTGTAATAGAGACCACATATAAAGGATGAAGAGTGTAGGAACAACATGAGGTAGGCAAGGGAAATTATTGAGCAAAGGACAGAAGAAGTCCCTTCAAATTTGTGACGGCATGTGACAGTCTTTAGTCTTTGGATTTTTACGCACTTAAGGTTGTCAAGTTTTTTTATGCAGGATTAGGTACATGGGTAAGAGTTCTTAAAGTCAGCTTAGTGGAAAAAATCTGCATTTAGTGTCAAGTATAATGGTAGGTGGTATAGCATTTAATGTTGGAAAGAAGAAAAAACTATAAATATGAAGTTGAGAACATCATTATTTTACCTTGCGATTACAAAGTGAAAGAAGCTCTTGCAAACTAGGGTATCAAGAGAAATATTTTTGTGAAGGAAGAAGAATCCGAGAAATTTGAGTGTGTGACTAGAGTAGATTTGCAAACCAGAAGGAAGGAGTACACGGGTGTAAGGAAAGGTTGTGAAGAGTGTCGTCTTGTGGAAGGTTTTCCTAGTTATGTTTTGGCAGCTAGGGCATAGAGATAGAAGGGTTTATTCTAGGATTTGAAGCTTTAGAGTGAGATTTAGGATTGAGCAAAGTATTAGAGAAGAGCAAGAGGAAGGTGTTTTAAGTTCAACCCGAGTAGAAGAATGGCACCAAAGAAACCAACTATTTCACCAAAGAAAACAAAGGGAAAGGGAAAGGGAAAGAAACCATTGTCGTGGCAAGATCCAATGAATAATGGTATGTGGAAATGTAGTACCCAGATGGGGTATTTATAGGAAAAGAGTGGGAGTCATACTTGTGAAAGATAGTCGTGAGTGATTATAACTATTATGCATGAGCAAACCGAGAAGGAAATGATGTTAGAGTTGGTCTGACCAACTAACAAAAGGACAACAGATGGGATACCCATTTACAACAACAAGGTGAAGGTCAAATTAGAGAAGTTTGGATTATTGCAACTATATGAGTTTCCTGACTTTGGAAAGCCTGAGAGCCTTTATCAATGGTTGATGTCACACGTGCATGAGGATCACTTTTATTTTATGGGGCACAAGATGTGCATCACACCATAACTGATATCCAAGTTCATATGCCTCAATTGTGAAGGAGATAACATAGATGATGATCTAAGCGACAAGGAGGCTATCAAGGAGATTGTAGCTGCGTATGACTATAAGAAGGGGTCGCGATAATTTGACATCACCGAGATTCTAGACCCAATTATGAGGATGGATATGCACTTGGTGACCAAGCTCAATGATCAAGAATGATGGACACAAGTGAAAAAGGCATGGCTAAATGTATGCCGGAAGATATCTGAAGGAACAATCTATAACTTGTCCACTTTCATCGCGGATGAGATCATATGTACCATGCAGCAAGAGGGAAAAAGATACTCTTCACTAACATCCTCCTTACCATTGTCTTCTTAGAGATTGGAGTGCCCGATGGGCTAGAAATTTTTTTTATAAGTATCCGAAGAGGATCCCTCACTGCAAAAAGGTTTGTGAAATACACTTGTGAAACCATGATGACCGCTCACAAGGCATGCTTAGAAAAGTGGTACAAGTGAATGTGTAACACATTCAGAGTAGAATGGAGGATCCCATAGTAGTTACCGATTCTCGTGGATAGAGAGGAAATTTTTTAGTGTACCAACACTTCTACATTGGCATATTTACATTGATAGATGGGAATATGAGTCCATGGTGCAAGCTACCCTTCTCCTTCACCGTGTAATACTTCCAAGCTGGAGTTAATCAATTCAAGGAGGCCAAGAGACTAAGTTTTGACCTTAGTGAGGTAGATATAGACCACCACGAGCTGTGCTGGAAGCTTGTCTACCCAAAGAAGCATGTGTACGTGGAGAAATATGTCTCCCATGAAGTACAAATGATGAAGCCTTTATCACTTTGCCCGATTATAGGAAGGACTGCAACAAGGGTGTATCTACGCATAAGGCCAAAGTTTGAAAAGGGCACTTACTTGGAGAATTATGTCTCCATTCCTAAAGACCCTATAGGAAGGAAGAAGGCCACGATAAGGAAGATAGAAAGAGAAGAGGCGTAGGAAAAGAAGGCACCAAGTGTTGAGCAAACCACACAATCGATGGGAGCTGTAGGCAAGTGCTAAGCCTAGTACTTACACATAGATAAATAAGTCTTGTGTCAAATAAAATACCCCGAGAAGAAGAGGTGCTAGAGCACGAAGAGCCACTCACCTATGAGGAATCACCAAGGAAGACATCACCTGTCAGAGAGAAAGAAAAAGAAGAATCTCCAGTCTTATGGAATCCCGGTAAGAAAGAAGCAGAAGGTGATTGATGAGGCATATTCAAAAGAGATAGAGAGTCTAGATGCCTGCATTGATGACAAGGATGATGATGATGAGCCTAAAGGGGTGAATACCATCCAATCTATGAGGTGCATGATTCTAAGGAAGAAGGAGATGAGGAGTATAATAGAGAGGATGAGGAGAAGAATGACAAAGAAGAAGTTGAGGCCCAAGGCAAGGGGATGAGTGGAGAAGTAAATAAAAAGGATCAAAGGACCCCAAGCCTCATAAAGGAATAGATAGAAGAGGCCACAAAGAGAGAAGTGGTAGGAATTATCAAGAAGCTAGTGGAACAAGAGGTAGAACGCAACGTGAATGAGGTGCTGAAGGAAGTTGAGGAGGAAATCATAGGAAAAGAATATGGCAGCATGGGGGAGATCCACGTTTACTCCTAAGCTTTCCAAAAGCCTCATGCACGGGAGGAAGAGCACAAGGTCAATGAATGAGCTACATCAATGATCCAAACAATGTGTTACACACACACTTTCGAGCACCATACTAACATAATAACTCTTGGCCAAGGCATCATTTGTGAGGAAGGTGCTTACCCTAGGACAAGGTAAATGCTATCTTTGACATTTGAGTCAAACATTGATGAGCCCTAATTTTAAATAAGTCAAGGAGTGTTGATGAAAGTTTAGAAAAAAGGAATAAACCCTTGGTGAATTCTCAACAATTATCGAGATGAGAAAATCTGCAATGCGCTCAACAAAGTTTCAATTGAGGTTAAAGCCGGACTCTTTAGAAGAAATGACATGGTGAAGTTCCTAGAGGAAAATGCGGAGAAAAAGGAGGAGGAGATCTTTAAGAAATGTAAGGACCGGAAGTAGGAGAAACTAATCAATGCTCGGTAAAGGCATGAGTTAAAATAAGAGAAGGCAAGGGTCCGCGAGGCATACAAGAAAATATATATGATCACGGATGCCATTATCTTGAAGCATCTAGACTTAACACCACCCACGTAAAAATATGGATCGTCCTTATAGTGCCTAGAGGACTTGACCTACATAATCACTATGGAGAGGCAACCACTTGCCTTAGAATCCACGAAGAGACATTGGTGAACCAAGAAAAAGAAAAGAAGATGAAGGTTGTGGAAATTTTTTCTTAGTACAACAAGATCCTCACCGATGTAAAATCCACCATGCAAGTTGTTGAGGTTGCCTATGATAATTACATGGATAGGGATAGAGTGGCAAGTATCTTGGTTGCCACCCATGAAGCGAGAACTCAAGGAGTTCTAAGAAAAGAATAAGGAGCAGGGCTTGAGCGAGACAAAATCCTAGCCGAAGTGGAAAATAAATCAGAGGCCATTGAGACCTTACGGGACTCATTCAAGAACAAACTGAAATAATTATACCCCTAAATCACTCGGAGGATGGATGCACTTGAGGATTTTGGAAAACAACTAGAGGAGATCATGGAGATAATATGCGCTAAGGGAGAGGAGCTAAGTTTTGAAGAAGTGAGTGCCCTGGTGGGTGACCTCTATCAACAATCTCGGAATGAGGTCAATGCTTAGGAAAGTTACAAAAAATTAGGAAGGAGTTCCTATCCTCCTCCGAAATAAAACAAGTTCCCCATTCTTTCATTATTTTCCCCATTTATTCATTCTCTTATTCTTTCTTTCTAACCATTTATAAGGATCCACTATTCTTTATTCTTTGAAGATTATTTCAAGGACTAAGAACATGTGTAGTGTGGGGTGATGTTGGGCCCCAGAATATTGGCTAATGATGAGAAGGTGTGTGGGCATGTGGAACCTAGTTGAAGAAGGGCATGTTGGGTTGAAAGCATGCAAGGAATGGTTCTAGCAAGGTTTTGCAGAACACACAATGCATGTGCACAAGGTAGGACATGATTCGACATAGTCATATTTGGCACCTAGGCAACACATGAGGAAAGCATGACCCTTGTGGATAAGGTGCCAGCCTTGTGACTATATAATCAAAAAGGGAATATTCTAGGCATGCGATGGAAGGTTCCAAAGAAATCATTACAAAGATTGGAGAGCTCAGATTTTAGAGGGCATGCTCCATTAGAGGACCACTTGGACACTTGGTGACTGATCTGTAACTTTTGAAAGGCATGGTGGTGGTTGTTAAGGCTATAAATACAAGCACCTAGTAAAAGGAAAGGAGAGTCAAAGAGAGTGGAAGAGAGGAAAAGATCTGTAGAAGTATAATGAGGGTTCTATGGTTGGGATTAGGAGAATATAGGAATCATGGCACATTTAGAGGGATGGGTCTATATTCATTTTTGTAATATGATGAACATAGTGTAGTTTTGATGCATGACTTGGCTTTGCATGGTTATATGAGGGTTTGTTATGACCTCAAGGGATTGTAATGTGGTTATTGAACCTATTAATATGAATATAAGGATCTGTTATGAATCATATATGTGTTCAGGAGTATAATACTTATGCATTTCCTTTCTGTATGAACCATTTCCATATGTTTCTTGTTATTTCTCTTTTTTAGATGCAATGAGATGACAACTTGTTCTAGGTTCTTAGAATGTTGCATGGTTCTTTTCTACTCATTTCCATTTGAATATCTATTATAAGATGATGCATTCTCAAAATACTCACATAAAAGAGAGGCTCGAGTACACACTCATTCTGGGGTGAGTGCCCAGCGCCCATAAGGTGATAGGCCGACACACATGGGATTAGACTATTGGTCTAAGGGCATAAAAATGACTACAACAGAAGCAGTGGGATATGGTCCCACAATACGAGGAGGAGGAAGATTTCATAGGGATAGGGCTCAAGGCCACCATTAGTAGGAGATATCTCACGAGTTCTGTCATACCTATGGAACCACCACAAACAATGTCGATGGCGAGGTTTAGGGATGCCTTGAATGAGTTGCATATTAGTAGAATCATTTGACGACCTCAGAGAGATGTCCCCTCTATGCAAATTACAAGGCACAGATGAGGCCTTGAGTGAGAGGATGATATCCCACACTCATAGTTTAGAGAGTCAAGGGGTCGGCGTGCCCAAAGATAAGGTCAAGGTGATGCTACTTGTGCACGAGAGGTTAGATCTAGGCTGCGAGCTAGGTGGAGATTAGATCGAGACCCATGGAGGAGAGATGTTGGAAGGGTACTAGATAGGTAGAGAGGAGGAGATAGAGAGAATTTCCTGAGGGTCTTAGGTGGGGTGATGATTATTCACTTAGTATAGTTATTTTTATTGTTTTGAGATTTTGATATACCGGCTGCATCTTTGATGATAGCAAGGATGTACATGAGATTTTTGATTTGATTATTATACTAGCTTGTGTGCCAAATATTTTGAGGTTGTACCTGAGAGATACTTGTATTATTTTGTATCAGTGTATATTTGATGGATACACATACTTTCATAGTGATATAGATGATGATATTTATGGTATGAGTGATGTACTTGTGTTGTAATTTCTTTTGTTGTTTGTATGTGATGGAAATTAGGTGGATTAGGCATGGTGGAGTCAAGTTAGTTTAGGCATGGTGAAGTTAGGTTAGTTTAGGCATGGTGGAGTCAAGTCGGTTATGCATGGTTGAGTCGAGTCGGTTAGGCATGGTTGGTGATTAGTCGAGTCTTGTTTTAGTTTTGATTTAATTGCCCAAGTTATTGTAACATGGGAAATAAATTATGAGTTATATGTATGTTATGGTGTATATTTCCAAATTTTGTTATATTATAGAAATGTGGAATGATTGATTAGATGTTTTAAAGATATGATAAAATGGTAGATATGTATGAATGATAAATTTCCCAATTTTATGAGAAATGGAAACTAATTAAGGGTGAATGTTAATAGAAAATATGTGGTAAAAATAGGTTAGGGTAAAGAGTGGCTGAGCTAACCTCCAAGGGCCCCATGCCCTCAAAGTGCTACCTACATAGCCCCGGTGAAAAGGGGCCTCAGGTCTGATGTAGTTCTCCCATAATATAGGGAAGAATATGATGAGGTAGAGGAATGGGTTGGTAGGTTTAGGCATGATTGAGTCTAGGTCATAGGCATGGTTGGTCTGATTTAGGCATTAGGCATGGTTGAGTCTTAGGTGAAAGTGGAAATCTTTAAAATGTAGATATCAATGGTTTGGTCCTGTATAGGGTAATCAATAAGTAATGAAGAAGGTGAATGGTAAGAGGTGATAAAAATATCCACCTAATTGATAAGAACCATAACGATTCTTCCATACCGAGATTTGGCTTATGAACATAAGACCCTAAAGGTGTTGCATGATTGACTATGCTAAGGGTGAAGAAAGTCACATGATCACAAATGTCATGTTTGTGACAAGTCCCTTGAGAAGATAGAAAATTAGGGTGAAAAGGAAATGAGGTGAAAATGGGTGGTTTTAGCGTAACTTAGTGTATGACGACATGTTTACTCTGACAAGAAACCCATGATCAAAAATAGGAAAGTCCATGATGAAAAAGTTATCATTTTCTTTTTTTTTTTTTTGATAGACTGATCGATGTGGGAAGTCTATGTGGGATGAGTATATTATCTCCTTGAGGTCTTTGTGAAGCTGATCAATGTGGGAAGCTTCTGAGTATTTTATTTTGTTTGTGTAAGGATAGTCCCTTTTATGATAGACTATGTGTAGTATGGTAAGCTTTGTATAGTTGTCCTTCGAGGGAGCAGTCTATTTATAGCGGTGAGATAGAGAGAAGAGATGTCCCTTTTGAGGGAGTCATCTTTTTTGAAGTTTGACTCAAGGAGTTGAATCCCATTTTCTTTTGACTTTTGGACATTTTAAGTCATGGAAAAGACTATAGAGGAAGATTAGGTTCTTGTTTAGAAGACAAAACCATAGCACACAGAGGTTAACTATGAAAGAGATGGTTTCAAGTGATGAATGACCATGGATTCCATCTTTGAAAAAGATAAAAGTATCCATGAAATCATGCCATGAGTAGAGATGTGGTACTCATATTGAAGATAAGGATGAAAGGTGATGGGTAATCACATGATTCTTGTTTAGTCATTGATCCTCAAAATAGGTAACATGGAAGGTGAATGGTGCTCAAGGATGAGTGGTCAATAGATAGAAGGTGATATAGGACTTGATTTCAACAATAAAATGGTCTAAGATGTAAAGGCATTGAGGGGTTCAGGTTTGGGTTTACCTTTGAGTGAAGACAAATGATAAGCACCTGATCCATATAGGTAATATATATAGGTCCAAGCCAATTAGGAGAAAATTTTCCCCATTTACTTTTTTCTTCTTTGGTTACATGTTGATTTTCCTTCAGATGAGGTCACCAACCTAGAAGGTTCATTCATGGACATGTTTATCATAGGCATGTTTGATACATTTTTGGTAGATTTGGAGATGATCAAGAGCATTGAGATGACATTCATCTAATAACTCAAGTTGTGTTAAATGGTCCTGAAAAAGTCATCATCATTGAGCATGTCTTGTAGTGAGATGCGGAGAGATGGAATCTAGGACTTTGAGAGGAAAGAAACCTTGGTACCATAGACCAAGAGAAAAGGTGTGGCAGTAGTCGAAGTGTGAATACTAGTGTGGTAAGCCCACAAGGTGAAAGGAATGTGTGTATGCCAATCCTTCCCAGATATATCATTCAACTACTTTCATAAGAATTTTGTTCAAGGTTTTATTGGTTGATTCTTGCTTGGCCATTTTTTTGTGGGTAGTAAGGTGAAGAGAAACTAAGTTGAATGCCAAAAGCATCACAAATATTTCATAGGGTTTTGTTTTTGAATTGCTTTCATTATCAGTGATGAGGCGATGAGGGACACCAAAGTGACAAATAATGTGATGGTTGATGAATTCACAAATTTTCTTAGATTTTGTAGAAATGAGGGGAATGGCTTCTACCCATTTAGTGTAGTATTTAGTTGTGGTTATAATCCATTGATGGCATTGTGAAGAATGAGGATTGATCTCTCTGAACAAGATCCAAACCCCATTGAGAGAAAGGCCAAAGGTCTCGTGTGACCTGTAAGGCATGACTAGGTGTGTGATGAAGATTAGCATGTTGTTGGCATTTCACACAATGTTTGACATAGTCACAATAGTCACATGGTTTAGGGTTGGCCAATAATAGCCTAGGTGAAGAATGCATTTAGTGATAGCTAAGCCACTAAAGTGACCTCCACAAATTCCATCGTGAACTTCCTTGATAGTGTAGGGAATTTCAGAACTTGTAAGGCATCGTAAGAGAATACCATCAAATGCATTTATAAAGAAGACCACCCATGATGACATAGTGAGAGACACCTTTAAGAAAGGCACATTGTCCATTACGAGTAAGATCGGAGAGGTAGAATGGAAAGGGAAAGGTAGTCTATGCAAACTACTTATACCAAAGGTCACGTGGGTCAGGTGCAACGGTTTTAACGATGAGTTGACATCTCGAGATAAATAAGAAGGTGATTGCAACCTTTGTATTGTGACAAATATTTTGGAGTCGGAAGGTGAAGTGGGTATCGAGAAGCCAAGCTAGGTAGGCCATGGTATCCATAAATTTATTAGTAGAATGTGGGGTGGTTTGAAGTTCATAATGGTCAAAGGTAGTCAAAATATGTCGACATGGTGTTTTACTTTTGGAGTATTTCATTATGACACTAGTATATACCATTGACTTGGTTTACAACTAGTTGGGAATCACCAAAGATATTAATTGATTTAACATCTAGGGATGATGGTGGTTTGAAGGCCTAATATGAGTGCTTCATATTTGGTGATGTTGTTAGTATAATCAAAATCTAGTTTGAAAGATAAAGGCATAGGTTCACCATCAAGAGGAATGAGGATAACACCTACACCACCTCCATGCTGACATTTGGAACCATCAAAGAATAAGGTCATCTGTAAGTGGTATCATCCAAAGAGAGGGTAGTAATGGATTCATCTAGAAAATCAAAGTTAGAGGGTTGATCTCTAGAAAGAGGTGCATCTTGCTAGTTGGTCAGTGATGGTTTGGCCCTTGATAGATTTTTGGTGGATGAATTTAAGGTCAAGGTCTGCAAGAAGCATGAGCCAATGTGCAACACATTGATGTTGGTAGGGTTTGGTGTACATGTAATGTAAGGGGATCAGTGTTAGTGATGACAAAGGTTTTGTGGTTGAGTAGGTAATGACGAAGTTTAGTGGCGAACAAAAACTAAGGCTAAGAAATTTTTTTCAGCATGGGTGTACCTAGTTTCATAGTCCAAAAGGGTATGACTTATGTAATAAACCACTTGCTTCTCCTGTGTTTCTCATCATGATGAGTGAGCATGGCACCTAAGGAATGATCAGTATAGAAAAATGTATAGGTAAAAGGGTTGGTCATCTTTAGGGGAATGAGCATTGGTGGTTGAAGAAGGTATTGTTTTAAGGCATCAAAGGATTTGTGGCATTCATCATCCCATTTGAAGGAGATGTCCTTTTTGAGGAGATGATGAAATGGTTGATAATGGTCGAAAGTTGTGAAATAAACCGATGAATAGATTACAACTTACCTTGCAAAACTTTGAAAGTTGATGGAGATTAGTAGGTGAGGAATTTTGAGAATAGCCTTTACTTTAGTAGGATTGACTTCTATGCCACACAAAGAAATGATGAAACCAAGGAGCTTTCTGAAAGAACCACGAAGACACACTTCTTAGGTTGAAGGTGAACACAATACTTGATGAGGCATTCAAAGATGACCTTAAGGACTATAAGGTGTTTGGCCGATGTTTGGATTTGGTAAGAAGGTCATCTACGTAATCTTCTAATATGTGATGCATTATGTCATGGAAGATATAAGTCATGCTCATTGATATGTAGCACCAACATTTTTAAGGCCAAAAGGCATGAATCGATAGTAGAAGGTCCCCCAAGGAGTGATGAAGGAAGTTTTGTGTTGATCTTATGGAGTGAGTAATATTTGATTATAACTTGAGAAACCATCCATGAGTGATAACATCTCATGGCCGGTGGTGAGATCAACTAGTTGGTCAATGCCTAGTAGAGGAAAGTCATCTTTGGGGCAAAGCTAAGTTGAGGTCATGAAATCCATGTAAATGTGAAGTTCCCCTATCACTTTTGTGATAGGAATGATATTAGAAATCCATTGGGGATAGTCAATGGGTAGGATGAAGGAAACCAGAGAAGGCATTGAAGTTCTTCTTTGACAAGAAGGGAAATGCGAGGATGCATTTTCACGTAGCTTTTGTTTTATGGGTTTGGCATCAGAATGGTTATGATATTGTGGACCACAATGTTTGGGTCAATACTAGGCATATCAACATAGGACCAAGAAAAAGCATTGCTATGGTCTAGAGGAAAGAAGTAAAAGCTTCCTGTTCAGCAACATCTAAATATTGGCCTATCTTTAGAATGTGTGGGTCATCTAAGTGTTAATGTTGATTTTGATAGTCGATTCATTCAACATGGTTTGTGTCTCAGAAGGAAATGACTAGTGAATATAAGAATCTTCCACACCAAGGTAGGTGAGGATAGACTCATCATCCTGACATTGAATGACATTAATAGAAGGTGTATCATCATCGATCATGTCAGATATAGGAAGGGAAGAGAAGAAGGAGCCTCGCCATCACATTGATAAGTCAGAGGTCCTAGGAAATCATGTTCACAAAAAAAAAGTTAGGAGGAATAGATTCGGGATCTATGGACTCCATGGGTGAAGGTGGTGACGTTGGTGAATGGGGTGGAGAAGGTTTTCATCCTCAATGAGGTCGATGTGGGCCTTCTTGGAAGATGGTGTGGAAAAAATCCAATGCCACTACGATCTTTGTGTTTATGGGTGGTACATGGGATGATGGTATGATGACCTTGTTCATAAAAACTAAAGCCAAATCCTTTCCATGCATGCATGGTGAAGAAAGTGTGGGTGAAGTGGTGGTTAGTGAGAGATTGGAGGTTAGATGAAAAGGGTCATGTTTGGGATGGAGGTTTGGGTGAATAGGTGGTAGTATCAAGTCCCCCATATGTTAAGTTAGTGCGAAGGTGGGGAGGACCATAAGGGAAAACCTCTCCTATGTGATAGTCATAACGAGGATGTTGGCATAGGTTTCCATACTCTTGCGGAGTGAGGAATGTGTTGATATTGTAGAGGTGGTACTCCCCCAGAGTGAGGCATTGAAAAACACCTCTAAGGGATCGGTAGTAGATATGTGGGTAGTGGGGATAGATGAATTACTAGGCGATTGGGCAAGGAGGGGTATCGGTTTGGTTGGGAAGTAGATGGGCCAGCTACAGAGGCTATGAAAATAGTAGGAATAGAAGAGTTAGGTGTGGGAGAGGTGGCGGCAACATTGGTGGATGGGGTTATGGGTGAAGGAGAAGTGGGGGTAGTGGTAGATGCCTTAATTGGTACAAGGACATCATTAGGTTGGTACAACATGTTACAGGTTTTGAATGGTGATGGGTCAACTAGGGATGGTATAGTTATGCCCTTCATGTTTGAAATTTTACACAGTGGTGTAAAGTTGAAGGAACACAACCCATGACATGAATCCAAGGTCGGCCAAGAAATAGGTTATACTGGAACTCCCCCTCTAAGATGTAGAATAATTTTGGGATAGTGCGAGGGCCTACGTGAAATGTGAAGAATAATGGTGCCAAGGGTGGAGGTGATGGCATCATTGAAGGAGTGCAACATAACTAGGTTATTATGCATGTAATTTGAAGGGATGCACATTTGATTGTATGTGTGGAGGAGATGATGTTGATGTTAGCACCACCATCGATCATAACACGTCATACGTATATGTTATCGATATAGATGGAGATGAAAAGGGTGGGATCAGGGTCATCGATTGAGAGGTACAATCTCCTCATCAGAAAAACTAGGGAGGCGGATACTTGATGAGTGGGCATGGGGGTAGAAGAAGGAGATGATTTGGTAAGAGAGGCCACGTGATGAGGGGTGATAATGGAGGCTACTGGTGTGGGGTCATTAGGTAAAACCTTGATGGATTGTAAAACCTCCATAAGGGCTTATCTATGAGATTCAAAAGTTTGGATGAGATCGTATAAAGACATTTTTAGAGGGGATTGATGTAATTGTTTTATCATTGTACAATGGGTGACCCCATTAGAAATAGGGTATGTGGGTCCTCGAATGGTGATTTTGGGCATGGTGGTGTAGATGGTATATTGGGCATGGGATTGGTTGATGGGCTAGTTTCTTTTTCTTTTCCTTTTTCCTTTTGGGTGCGGGTGAAACTTGGACCATGTTAATCTGAGGGAAGGAGGTAGATGGAGAAGGTATGTCATGAGTAGTGTAATGACATGATGGGAAAAAACCTAATGTGGGTAAGAACCTTGTGAAATGAGTAGGGCACACTGGCATTTGGGTGGTGGTTTGGCCAACTCTCTGATACGGACCATGTTGATCTCAAATTTTGGAGGTGGATAAAAGGGTTGTGGGGGTGGAGATGCAGGTCATTGAAGAAGTAAGGGATGATGATGTGTGTGGTGATAGGTGAAGGTGGAACATGGTCCTCATCAAGAAGATCATCATCATCAAAATTTTCTTCAGGAGGACATAATTGTAGGAGAATGGTTTTGAGAGCCTTATAACCTTCTACATCATGTCCTGGCACATGATGATAGGCACAAATTTAGTTTCATCAAACCCTTTTGGTTTGGGTTTGAGGGGTCGTAAGGTCAAAGTGGCGGTAATGTGATGATTGAAGTCTCTAAGAGGTTGGCTAGAATGTTGGCGTAGGACCCTGCCAACGGATCATAATGGGAAGTGAGTGTGGGTTTGGGTAAAGGTGTAGATGATTGTGAGGGAAGAGGCGTTATAGGAGGGGAATGGGTTGGACCACTAGTTTGGTAGGTGGTACTATCTTAGGTTTTGATGGCATCTACTTGGGTAAAGGTGTGGTAGAAGAGCTAGAAATGGAAGGTTTTGTTGGTTTAACTACCTTGTTGGAGGGTAGTGGGTTCTTGTCTTTGGATTACACCTTCTTGGGTAAAGGTGAGATGGGAGTACGTGATGCAGAAGGGAAAGTAAGATGGTGGAAGAGGATGGGTTACCCATGGGGACAATAGAGTTATGGTGGAAGTGGTTGGTAGAGGTTGGGTGGATGGTATGGGTTGAAGTCATATAGGAAAATTTGGGGTTATAGTAATTGGTGGAGGTATAGGTGGTAAGAAATGTATGGGTGGGGCGAGGGTGTTTTTTGTGTAGGTAAATGAGGTGTAACAAAGGATCATGATGAAGTAGGTAGGTTTCTTAGCTTTTGATTGGCCTTGGGTAGGAGGATTTTTTGGCCAGGTTGATGGGTGAGGTCCTAGGATGGACGGAAGGGGTGAAGGTGACAAAGGTGTGGTAGGTGAGACTAGTGTATGTGGCCTAGAAGGTTGGGTCTTCCTTTTAGGTGGAGGAATAATTTTGGTGTGGGTTGGGAAGACATGGCTAAATCCAATTTGATAGGTGGATGGGTAAGGCTTGACATTGGCATGACACCCAAGGTAGTGATGGGTCTAGATATGGATGAAAGATATAGGTGTGGGTAGGTTCTTAGGCATTGGAATGGTTTTAGTCATGGGTAAAGGTTTCGGATGTAGGTAGAGGTGATGAAGAAGAATTCATTTCATAGGCATGGTCAAGGTTGATCTGGTTGCTTGGAAATACCTTTGGATAGATCATGGAGGTATCTTCAGGAAACATTTGCATTTGAGTTAAAAAGGGGAGCTGAAGACATCCCCAAAGCATGGAATTATCAACGTAATCCAAGTGATCGGCCAATCGTGAAAAAATGGGACTACTGTAAGAGGAGATGTAGTTGGTTTTGGTGGAAATCCTATAAAATATGTCTGTGAGACAGGGAATTGGCTAGCCTCGGACTCTGTGGGTAAAAGAGCTGAGATCAGTCAACGGGATCTTGAGAATGCTGAGGGAGAATTGTCCCCAATAGGTAGTGGTGTGTCTAAGAATCTCCCATGGGTAGGAGAGATGGTAGGTGGGGTGAGGTAGACTTCTCTTTTGGTGGAGGAGAAGGTGATGATGATTCTCTTATGGGTGGGAGAGTTAATATTGTTGATTGTTTGGTAGGTTGTGGGTAGATGGTGAAATGGCATCAGAAAAATCATGGAATCCTCCATGAGTGTAGGGGAGATGAAGGGGACTCCTCTGAGGGTGAAGGAGTGGAAGAGGTATGCTCCTCTATGGGTAGAGGAGCTCATGCCATAATTTCCTCGATAGATGAAATAGGTGGAAATTGAGGAATGACCGGTATGATATCAAAACAATGTGGACTTCACGGACATTGTTGTCATTGGTTGAAGGTTCACTATTTTGATTAGATGATGGTGTATGGTTAGGGAATGAATTCTTAAAGATGTGTAAAATTTTGATTTTTGGCATGCATTTGGGTTGTCCATGATGAGATCTCCATTATCTAACATCTCTGGACAATGTTCTTAAAATTTATGCAATTACCATCACTATGGCCTTTGACAACGATGATAATTACAATAGTCATGTTCCTTATACCATGCGGGCATAGGATGAGCGGGATCAAACTAGTATGAGGTTTTATGGGGGAAGTGCAATGGCTCCAACTTTAAGAAGCTTTTCCAAGATTGAAGAATAGGGCTCTCTCAATTGGAGTGTACTTTTATTGTTCCCACTTAGAACTAAAAAGTCTGAATAGGGAAATATTGGAGGAAGGTTTTGGCTTGATTAGATGGATGAGATGGACCAGCTTTGAGAACTACCACATTGGTAGATCCTTTGGCTTTTGAATAATTATTTTGGGGTTTTGAAGATGAAGAAGAATCATTTGATTTGAATGGGGCATTCTTGTTTCATAATTGGATTTTCTTTTCTTCAATGGCACAAATTTCCAGCTTTCATGCCATGGTGAATGCTTCATCGAAGGTATGGAAGGTTTGTACCTATAGAGTTTGGTGAGATGTGTCTAGCACAAGCTCTAGTGAACAACTCAATAAGTTCATCTTGAGGTAACTGGAACATTAATTGGTTGATAAGACTTCTAGTGAGCAAAAAATATGTGATAGATTCATCGTCATACTGTCATGTCGAATATAGGTCAGTCATGGTGAATTTTTTTACTACATTGATTGAGAAGTGGTCTAGGAATGCTTGAGCCACTTGGTTAAAGGAGTAGATGGAATGTCTAGGTAAACTATTGTACCAATCTAAGGCGGGTCTTGTTAGGGACATGGGAATGTTCGTAGGAGTAAAAGCATCATCATGGGAAATTAGATAGCACCCATGTTTGAATGACCACAAGTGTTGTTGTGGGTCTTCTTTACTATTGAAATGGTTGAACTTGGGCATTTCCCAATGCACAGGGTATGGGTGAATAGGAATAGATGGATGAATAGGCTCATTATAGATTTCATCATAAGTTAAGGAGTTATGAGAGCTGAAAACTGATGCTTCTAATGTTTGCATATTTTCCATCATCATCCTAATGAGGTCATTGGTGGGTTGTGAGGAATGGGTGCCTCCTACAGTAAAGGGAGGTTGATGATGGGTGTATGATGTGGATGGCATCCCGGTACATGGGGGTGTCGAATATGAAAACTATGAAGGGGGATAGATATAGGTGGAAGATACCCCAATAAGTGATAGATGAGATTGGGGTTGTTGGTGATGCGTGTAAATAGGTGGGGTATTCATAATAACTCTCATGGTAATCGGGGGTAGAGATTGGGGGATGGAAAGGACTAGGTTTTGAAATGGGGTGTGGGTTCTACACCAAGGGGTGGTTGTGATGTAACTGGTATATATGAGGAAAAGGGGGCAGATGGGGCCATGCTCAAGGTGGTTGGTGAAGGAATGGTTGACACCATGGGTGTAATAGATGTCATTGGTGCAGTAGCTAGTTATATAGAGATGTGGGGCCCTAGTTGAGATACCACAGGGGTAAGGTGGATGAAGGTAATGTTGAGCTAGTGGTAGCTGATATGGAAGTGGGGAAAGGGTAGGAGGAATAGATACGTGCATGTTATACTAGTTGTCCTGAGGAGTCTCGGGTAGATGAGTGGGAAAGATAGTATTGTAAGGCTATGGGATTCTGATCAAGGAGTCTTGCAAACTCCTCGTCACTAGTAGAAATGGTGATAGGCTGAGTTGGATCCATAGGAAAATAGGATGGAAGGTGGTGATGGGCTAGGTGGGAGTGGTGAAGACTAGCATGAAATATAAGGGCATTAGCTTGGTTGTGAGTCAACACCATGTGAATTAGTGTGTATTAGGTTAACTATATTCTACAAATGACACATAAAAACAACAAGAATGGAAAATAATAGATATTGGTAGGTGGACTTGGTCAATGTTTCAATTAAAAATCAAAACAAGGAAACCGACGCCAGTTAAGGTGATTGATGATGGTTAAAGGGGACTGATGATGGTTACAAGAACTAATACCAAGATTCTTTGTAGAAAACACCAGTTTGAGAAAATGAAGTAGAATTGATGAAAATGAAATGGGGAAACTATATTTGACAGTGATATCAGAATGTTGTGAATATGATGATGTCTAGATGACTTCAAATAGAAAAGAGAAGGTGATGAAAGTTGTTTTGGGTAAAATAACCAAAAGAGCTAGTAACCGACACTAGTCAAGTAAACCAACGATGGTTAGATGGGAACCGATGATGGTCATTGGACCGACACCGATTACTATGAAATCTGAAGAAGTGAAGAAAAATGGATTTTGTGAATTAAATTAGATGAAGAAACAACCTAGAAGACCTAAGGATGATAATATGAGGCCTTGACACACTCAAAATAGTCGAATACTCCAACTATGATGGGGAAGTGTGAAAGGAAGAAGAAAATGAAGAAACATAATCCTCACAACTCAAAACACAATTCAGGAAGAAAGCTAAGAAAAACATGTAATCCTATGAGTGAATTTTATGTTACTTTAGCTTATGCTATTTGAGATTGACTTGTGAATTTAGAATAGATTTTTTTGGTTGGGAAGGTGTCCTATGAAGAGGCAATCTAAAGGGGAGGTTTCAGGTTATGTTTTGGTGGGGGCGGTCCTTTCTCTGAGATAATGACTGGATAGAGAAACTAGTTGGGCACCCACTATCAATCCTCGATTATGTGATCATTGAAAACTTCTTCCAGGTAAGGTGTTGTTTAAGAAGATGTGTAAATTCAGATTTTGTAGTTTGGCAAAGAGAGAGAAGAGACAAAGTGCTTTCTACGATTCAATTGTGTCAACCATTAGCTAGGCATGACTTCCAGCGTATAGGTTTCCCTCAGTTTTAAATGTGAGATAATAATGCAACATACAAGGATGAAATGCAACAAATTTTATAACCCAAATCGACAGTTATATTCGATGTAGCAAATGATGAATAAGAGAGAGGATGATTTTCACTAATGCAGAAATAAAGAAGAATGATTATATTTAAATGGCACCAAAAGATATGTATTATTTAGAGCAATTATAAATAAGGAATAGATTACGAGAGAAAGAATATTTAGTGAATAACAATTTAGAAAGGAAACACATAATATGCAACCTATATGAATAGAAAGCAACCCACAAACTAGGGTCCCAATGGGCATTCCAAAATGTTTCACCAATAAGTAGCGTACGTATGAGCAAAAAAGATAGGGTAAGGGTGAGGAGGAATAGCTTTGAATGAAGGTGGAAGGTAGAGTGCGTGCATTCAATTTCCCAATCTAGTTGTAAACACCAAAATTGGGTCACACGCTCCTTCACCTTTCGTTAAATAATCAACTTGAACACACTCACCTACCCATGGCCCCTTACACCCCACGCTAATATTAATTTAATTAATTTAATTTAATTAATCCATGTCATCACAATATTTATTATTTAACTATCCCAATTAAGATAATTCCCACCCCACCACCTCACCTATACACCTCACCTAGCTGCCTCACCCTAAGTATATTCTTAGTATGTTGTCATAACTAACTAAGACTTAACTAAAACCTAAAAATCAAAGCCTACATTCCTTGTAACCACATTCCTACATAAGAAAAGGTAACTCCCACTCTTTCTCGGATTAATAGAGATATCTGTGGAAATCATTTCCATGATCTCCCATTTTTAATAAACCTAGGGAATCCCACCCTAATCGACACCGGTCACCCCTGAACCGATGCCAGTAAACCCAAAACTGTCATTGGTCACCTTTTATTCCCTTTAGTAACCTTATTTCAAGGTTGGCACATTTTTGAGAGAAAGAAAGGAGATTCGAGTAGCATGCAAGCTAGACAAGCATCCTTTTACACATCCGAGATCTCAAGAATCATCACCAAGCATCAATCGAGAGAGCCATTGCATTCACAGGAGCACTCTAGGAAATCATCACTATAGGACCATAAACATATTTGTTGATCAACCACTTCCACCACCCGACCATCAAATCCTTAATATAGTAAACGACCTAATCAAGGTATAGTTTATTTTAGTTAGTAATATTTATTACTCCTGTTATTAATCTATTCTTTACATGCTTATTGCTTCATCACCCACTTGCTTATAAATCCAAAAATCCCTTCACCCACATCACCAAATCACCTATTATCACCTACAAAGGTATACTTATAAGCATACCTAAGATATCCACAGAGACCCCCATTCACTCGCCCAAACTTTATTTGACCTTTGATCACCCCTACCATTTAACCTAATTTGAGTTTCTTTCACCCCAACCATACGATCTTTGGTTACCCATAACTGCGTCGGTTCTACCTCACAAGAACTTCCTTTTTGCGAGAACTTTATTTTTGCTAGGAGGAACTACCTATGAATGTAAAACAAGACCACAAGAAGAATATTTTAAAATATATGTCAGAGACTACCTAGCGTGTGCTAGATCAGGAAGTGTGATACTTCATAGATGGTTGTCAATCCACTATTTAATACAATTCAATGCAAGAAATAACGTAAATAAACAACATCCTAATGTAATTGATATGATTTAGGCATCTCATTCAAATACAATAAGAAAATTTAATCTAATGGGTAAGGTTATGATCAGATTTGGAGGTGGGTAGGTTGCAAGGTGACTAGGCTAGGTCAGGATTGGGTTTTTGGTGGTTTGGTTTATTTGGGTGAAGGTTATGAGGTTCTTATTATAGGAAGAATTTCCGAGATATAGAGACCAAGTCGATCAGTCTAATATGACCGATTTTGGTTGAGAGGAAGCTGATGGCGGTTTAGGTTAGCTAACGTTGGTAGGGGAAGGCTGGTAGAAAGTCAATAAAACTTGGATTTGAATATTCTTAGTGATTGCACTGAGAGAATGGGAGAATGAGGGTTAGGTTGTCAAAGACACTTGAGAATTCTTAGAAACATCTCGGTATTCAAGTATAGAGGAATGGGAGGCCGTATGTGGTTAGGTGGAGGGATTGACAGGAAGGTGGGAGGTGATGAGATGCAAAGCAAACTAGGACTCTCAAACAGAGATAAAGAAACTGATATAAATAAGTATGGAAAGATGTAGATCCAAATGCACTTGTATTTTTAGATTGATGGTTAGATGAGGGTGATGTTTGATCTATGAAAATAGTGGTCAATGTTGTGGCGGTGCTTCTGGAGTATAATCATGAATGCTTAACCTTCATATCAGTCTTGGTGCTGATTTAAGATGTCTGGATGTGCAAGAGGGCTCTGGTTTGTGCTTGCATGTAGATATATCTCTTCTCAGAATCGAATAATTATTTAAACCTCTAGAATAAGGTTACCTAAGTGAATATATGGTAACCGATGACGGTTAAGGTTAACCAGCGTTGGTTTAGGGTTAATTGGCGTTGGTTACGGTGGGAAATCCTAGGTTTGCCAAAATAACAGATCTTGGCTATCTTTTTACCATTTTTTCTTGTTGTTTTAGGTATAAAACGGTATTTTCTGCGTAAGTAAGTGGGCATGTGGTTAGATAAAGAATAGGCATACGGTGTTAGGTTTAGACTAAGTCTTAATTAGTTATGGTAAGTAGAGATTGAATCCTAGTTTAACAATGGATTGACAGACCATCTAGGAAGTTTCACACTATTCGAACTAGCATATGCTAGGTAGTCCACTGTCATATATCATTTAACTATATTTTGGTGGTCTTGTTTTCTATTACAGGTAGTTCCTCCTAGCCAAAAGGAAGCTCTCACATTCAGCTATGGATCAAGAATTCGAATGCGTGTAACAACCATCAACCAACCAACATTAATAGGTATTCCTCCTTGGCCCTTACCCTTATCTGTTTTGTCATTTCAAAAAGGTAAAGAAAATAGTGAAACATTTTGGCATGCCCGGTGGGACCCATCAAGGGTTCTATTGCATTTTCTTCATTCCTAGGCAAAATTTGTGTGTTTGTTTCCCTTTAAAGGATTACACATTAAATTTCTTCCTTGGTAATCTTCTCTTCTTTCTTATTGTTCTAAAGGACACGTTTCTTTTGGTGCATTTAAAAAGAATCATTCTTCTTGCTTTCTTGCATTTAGTGAAAGAGCATACCCTCTCCTGTTCATCATTTTGTGTCATCAAATATAATCTTTCGATTTGGGTTTAAAACACTTGCATTACATTCTGATTTGTTGCATTATTAGCTCACATTAAAATTGAGGGAAACCTATATGCTAGAAGTCATGCCCAGCTGATGGTTGACACAAGGAATTGTAGCAATCACATTTCTCTCTCTGTGTCTTACCAAACTTCCACAAAATCAAATATACACATCTTTCTTAAACAACATCTTACCCGGAACATCATCGGTGATCACACGATCCGATTGGCGGTACTCCTAGCTCATTGCCTCTCACGTCAAATCATTATCTCGAGAGAACGGTCCGTCCCGCCATAACATACCTGAAACCTCTCCTTTTAGATATCCTTCTTTGTAGGACACCTTCCTAACCAAAAATTCTGTTCTAAATACACACAATCAGTCCTAAATAGCATAAGCTAAACAAACATAAGAAAATCACTGTTAGGATCATGTTTTTCTTAGCATTCTTCTTGGCTTGTGTTTTGAGGTGTGAGACTACAAATCCCCATTTTTCTTCTTCCTTGCACACTCCACCATCATAGTTGGAGTATTCTGACTTTCTCTGAGTGTTCCAGGACCTCATCTTCTCATTCTTAGGCTTCTGGGTTTGATTCTTCACCTAATTTGATTCATAAAACCAATTTTATTTATTTCCTTTTAATTTCACGATCAATGACATTAGTCTAGTGACCGACCAGGTTCATATCTCGACCATCATCGATTAAAACCTAACCAATGTCGACTTACGGCTTTCTAGTTACTTTACCTAGAACAACTTTCATTACTACTTCTATTTTGTTTCCATCCCTCAGGGCATCATCACATTTCTCCCTTATTGATATTTTTTGTCATACAAAATTTCACCAATACAAATCCAGCATCCCCAATTCATTTGTTTTGGGACTAGTTTCTTCCATAGTGACTGGTATCGGTTTCAGAAACTATCATCGGTGTTGTTATAACCGTCATCAATCATCCTGACCGTCATCAATTTTCCCAGAACCATCACCAGTCAACCTGACTATTGTCGGTTTCTTGTGTTTAATTTTCAAAATATAAACATGACCAAATTCACCTCCCGGACCCCATTATTCTCTATTTTTACTATTTTATGTGTCATCTACAGAATACAATCTTACCAAGTCAGCACTTGTTCACATAGTGCTAACTCACGGCAGTTAACGCCCTCATATTCCATGCTAGTCATCAACCACTTCCACCTATTCCTTCGCCACCTTCCGTCCTATCACCCATGGATCTAACCTTACCTACCACCATTCTTGCCGATGACAAGGAGTTTACCCGACTCCTTTATCGATTCCGTGGCATTACGCTTCTACCTTTCCCACTCTTCCACCGGAGACTCCTCCAGGTCAATCAATATATGACATGCGGTATCAATCCCCCTTCCCTTGTTCCTGCTACTCTTTGTATTACCCTCACCTGCTTTGCCCTCGGTAGTTTTGCGGCTAGGACACATACCCGTCGTGACCACCACATCGCAGTTTCCCTTGCGCTTGTCATATCTGTTGTCCCCTCGTCCACCACCAGACTATAGCACAGATTCGTACCCATTGTCTAAAAATACCCATTGCAACATAACCGCTCGTGGTGTCGGTGACCCCTACTCCATTTCAAAATCTTGTCCTCTCCATCCCGCAAACATTTCCCCCAATTGCTACCAGAGTCACAACAACCATCCCACCTACATACACCTACTATCAACACCCCCTATCTCGTCTATCACCCATTCTAGATATGTGCCTTCCATGTCGGTTCCTTATTCTCAACCTCCCTATCAGGTTCAATATCCGCCTCCTTATACCACAAGAGGTGTCCCCCCATCACAACCTACCAATGACCTCATCAAGTTGATGATGGAAAAGATGCAAACACTAGAAGCATTAGTTTTCAGGCTCATGTAATTCCCTCACCTATGATGAAATTTGTAATGAGCCTATTCACCCGTCCATTCCCATTCGACCATACCCCGTACATTGGGAGATTCCAAAATTCAATCGCTTCAATAGCAAAGAAGATCCGTAACAACATTTTCGGTCCTTTAAACATGGGTGTTACCTGATTGCCCATGATGACGCTTTACTTTTGAGGACTTTCCCAATGTCCCTGATATGACCTGCATTGGACTAGTACAATGGACTACCAAGACACTCCATTTACTCATTCAATCAAGTAGCCCAAGCCTTCCTAGATCACTTCTCCATCAAAATTGTTAAGAAGGTTACCATGACTGATCTCTATTCCACATGACAATATGATGATGAGTCTATCGCTGACTTTGTCGCTCACTGGCGTAGCCTCATAAACCAGCTCACATTCCAATTTCCTCAAACCAAGATTATAGAAATATTTACTCGAGAATGTGCTAGACACATCTCACCAACCCTACAGGTGTAAAATTTTTGCACTTTCAAAGAGGCATTCACCATGGCACGAAAATTAGAAATTCATGTTATCGAAGAAAAGAAGATTCAACTTCGTAATAAGAACATCACATTCATATCAAATCGAGCTTAACATGATGATTAACATGATGAGATCCCTCTCCACCATAAGTTCGAGCTTTTGGTGTGACGGAAAATCATTTGGTATCAGAGCCAGGTAGTTAAGCGCGCTAGCCCCAGAGTAGTGTTGGGATGGGTGACCTCTAGGAAATTCCCGGTGTCACTGCCTCCTAATGTCGTTGGGCCTAATTAGGTGTATATGTGGTGGGCCCAGAGCTCACGTGGTTGCATCCAACTTCATCGTGTGGGGGTGTGTTGGCATAGCAGCTGATTAACACGATGAGATCCCTCTCCACCATAAGTTCGAGCTTTTGGTGTGATGGAAAATCGTACATGGTATCGGCGAGATGAGATCGTAAACGTGCACTCGATTTGTTTTTTGTTACGATTACTCTTACTTGGTTTCATTATTTTACTCTGCATGTAAGTCTTTTGATCACTATTTTCTAGAAATTATCTTGCTAATATCTCTAACAAGCTTTCTCGGAAAGTTTTTTGTGTTTTTTTCTTGTGCATGTGCGGTTTTTTTTCTGTGAATCTTTTTTTTAGTTGGATGTATCAAAATCCAAAATAGAGATTCTTTTCATTTATTAAAATGGAAGTGAAATTTTTTTAAGATCTCTAGTTTTTGCAGGATATTTGTCTATGCATGTTGTCTGTGGTTGCAGGATCTTTGAGTTCTTCAGTCGTGGTTGCTCATCAACGAACTACTGTCCCTCTGACCATTTTTTGGACTGTTCAAACTACTCAAACTATTCAAAATACAATACAATACATCCTTTTTTCACTGGGCGCGGCTTGCCTGCAATTTTTTTCATTCACATGCATTTTTTAACCTCTGCCACGTTTTTTTGCTTGAAGGGGTTGTAAAATCTTATGTATAGGCTATTATTCTAATGCGTGGATTGTAGGCTCCTTCCCTCGGCACCCATGCACCTGCAAACAACTCATTAATGCCAAAAAATGGCCTAGAAACTATCTACATGCGACCTGCAACATTTTCTACGTTTTCCCCCTTCAGCGTGACTGTTCTTCTTGGTTTTGGTGTAATCAAAGCCAAATGTGGTAAGGTTTCACCATACACCTTTTTCCTTTGGTAAAGTTTTTAATTTCCTTCTTTTTTATCTCAAAATCCTCTGCTTTTTAACAAAAATGAGCCGTGTTTTTTATTCATGCTAAGTTTTTTGGTAAAAACAAATCAAAATTTTTGGTAAGTTTTTAAAATTTCTAATTTACCGTGTTTTTAAAATTATAACAAGTTTCTAAAACCATTTTAGCAATTTGTTTTAATTAGAAGTTTCATCAAATATTTAAAAGATCTAAATTAAAATTCTAATCCTTTTTTATCTTTTTTAGATCTTAATTATTTCCTGAAATTAATTAGATTTAATTTAATTAAATCTATCTTTTATTAATTTCACATTATCTAAACAATATATTTCTTTGGCATTATAATTTGGTCTTTGGCTTGTTGTATTTTTAACCTTCCGTTGAGTGCCGAAGACGAAGGGTGAGGTCCGGGATTGGCAGGTGGCTAATCCCCCTCGCAATACAAACAAATCCTATCTCAAATTCCATACCGATTCCAATGAGCATACATACGACACCTTTTGCATGCGTTTAAGGCACTTTTTAAATCTCTTTGCGAAGCTTATTGGCTTTTTCTCATCAATTGTGGGAATTGGTTTTTCTTTAAAACTTTTGACTGGTTGCTTGGTTTTCAGCACTTCTTTAGTCAAAGTTGCATGTTTTTTCACAATCTAGATGATGGGATCATTAGCTTTCTAAATGCACTAATTTTATAAAGTGCCACATTACGAGGGGGTGTCTTTGTATTGCTTATTTCACCTCATTTTTTTGAGCTTTGTTCTATTTCTTTTTTATGGACTTGTGAGCGTGTCCACAATAGTATTACGACAAAGGGATTCTTTTGGTGTGATGGAAAATCATTTGGTATTAGAGCCAGATAGTTAAGCGCGCCGCCCCCAAAGTAGTTCTGGGATGGGTGACCTCTCAGGAAATTCCCGGTGTCACTTCCTCCTAATGTTGTTGGGCCTGATTGGGTGTATACCCGGCTCCATCGTGTGGGAGGGTATTGGTGTAGCAGCTGATTAACATGATGAGATCCCTCTCCACCATTAGTTTGAGGTTTTGGTGTGACGACAAATCATACATGGTATCGAGCTAGGCGGTTAAGCGCGCTAGCCCCGGAGTAGTGCTAGGATGGGTGACCTCCTGGGAAATTCCTAGTGTCACTGCTTCCTAATGCCATTGGGCCTAATTGGGTGTATACATGGTGGGTCCAGAGCTCACGTGGTTAAGTGCGCTAGCCCCAAAGTAGTGCTAGGATGGGTGACCAAAATATTTACCGATTACACCAAAGATTGAACTTATGGTGGTGAGCTCCAGAGCTTTTCATGCGATGTGAGACATTTTCTCACCACCGGGTTGGCTTTCGCCTCGTTTCTATTTTTTTTCCTTTCCGTGTCGATCATTTCGCCCTACAAACCTTGATTGTTGTCTCCACTATTACACGTTATTACGCTAATTGTAAGGTGAGTGACAAACTGGTTCTCAAAACATAGTCACATCTGGTTGTAATCAACGCACTGAACTATAAAGTGCCGAGCGAGGGGTTGTTATTGTCCTAGGTGGTTGTGTTTCTTTTCTACATTTCTTTCTCTCTCACTCACTATGGATGCACTTTCAATTCCTTTGCTTACGCCGTTCAAATTTTTCGAATGGAGATCGAAAATAATAATGAAACTAAGGGGTAAAGGGTTATTCCGCATCACCACGGAAGGCTCGAGGCTGACAGAATCTGCAGACGAACCTAAAAATATAAGTGGTTAAACCGTAGTGATGAAGCTTTAGGTCTTCTTTGCATGTCTGTTTCTCCTGACTTGCTCTTCCACATTGAGGTGTCTAAAACACCTACATCTACATGGAAAACATTGGATGTGATGTTTGGACAACTAGATGACATGAGAGTGCATGAGTTGGAAAATGAACTACTAGGGTTAAATCCTAGTGACTTTGAAAACCTCTGAAGCCTTCTTCTCAAAATTTGTCCACATTAGATTATTGTTAAAAGGATGTCAAGTAGAAAAGAAATATTCTCAATTGATCTTGTTGATTCTCTCTAAGCTAGGTCCCGAATATTCTGTCTTCGTGTCAACTTTCTACGCTACAAAAGCTACTTTTGAGCGATACTTGGATGATGCCCTCCTTTGATTGTTTTTCATCCCAACTCATTTGAGAACAGGAAAAACTCATTCAAATGGGGTCTCTCAAGTCTAAATCACATGCCCTTGTAGTAAGTACTAGAAAAGGAAAGAAGATTGAAAAGAAGAAGGAAACAAAGGATCAACCTAAGAAAGAAACCAAGATCAAACCTAAAAATGACACAAACACTTCGACTTCTGAGCCTAAGGCACAGAAAAGCAAGTATTCATGTTCCTATTGCAAGAAGACTGGTCATGACGAGAAACACTGTTTTAAGAAACAGATTGATCACTTATCTCATTTACTTGAGAAAAATAAAATAAGTGTTCCTGAATCCATAAAACAAAGTGCTCCGAAGGCCGAGTCTTCTGTTGCAAAAGGTGCTAAAAATGATAAGAAGAAAGGAAAGGCCCTTGTAGCCAAAGTTTCTCCTTTATCGACATGGATTATAGATCCAGGTGCCTCTCACCACATGGGTTCTTCACATGTTGAGTTTTCCAACATTGAACCTTGTGGAATGTCCCAAATCATGATGGGTAATGACACGACAATGTCGGTTTCCAGTAGTGGATTGGTAGA
This sequence comes from Taxus wallichiana var. yunnanensis, assembly GCA_018340775.1. NCBI lineage: Eukaryota > Viridiplantae > Streptophyta > Pinopsida > Cupressales > Taxaceae > Taxus > Taxus wallichiana. The sequence continues at coordinate 665,886,142 of CM031234.1, read as the reverse complement.
GATGGATGGGGAACATTTAACCAAGTGTTGAGTGTTCCTAATATCTCTACCAATCTCTTATCGATTTACCAAATTACTCACCTTGGTGAAGGAATGTGAGTGGAATTTTGTCCTAACTCGGTGATCATTCGTGAGCTTAACAATGAAACTACAGTGGCTGAGGGAAAGGTAGATCACCGTTCACGGTTATACACCTTCTCCCACTTTACTTCTGATTCTACACCCATAGCCTTGCTCACTCATGCAAATGAGGTTAGTAAGCTATGGCATGAGCATTTTGGACATCTAAATTATCACTACCTTGAACAATTGAGTCAAAAGCGAAATGGTCAACGGGTTGCCTCGCGTCAATTTTTCTAAGGGTCTTTGTGAGTTTGTACCCTTGGAAAGCATCCTAAAAAGAAATTTGACAAAGGAAAACCACGGAGAGCCACTCATCCTTGGATCTTGTTCACAACGATGTTTCTAGTCCATTTCCTTCTCCTTCATTTACTAGAGCTCTTTATGTGCCAACCTTCATTGATGACTCTTCACGATATACTTGGGTATATTTTCTTAAGATTAAGTCTGAAGTCTTTGAACATTTTCAGGACTTTAAGGCTCTTCTTTGAGAAATAGTTGGAATGGTCTATCAAGCTTCTTGAATCGACAATGGAGGTGAATATATAAACAATAGGTTCGTGGATTTATATAATTACGAAGGGATCTCTCTGTAGCATATAGTTGCTTATAGCCCTTCACGAGAATGGAGTTGCAAAAAGAAAGAACCTTACTCGAAAAAGATTCACTCAAGTGTCTTCCTCCATGATATTGGGCCGAAGCAATGAATTGTACAAATTACATTGAATCGTGTTCCACACAAGGCATGGTAGAGGATGACACCCTTTGAAGCTTGGTTTGAATGTAAGCCTGATGTTGAGCACTTTCGAGTCTTCGGATCCAAGGCTATGGCTCAGATTCCCAAGAAGAAATGCAAGGCTTTGGAACCACAATCCAAACCTTGTATCTTTGTAGGGTATCCTGATGGCATGAAGGGATATCGATTGATGAATCCTACTTCTCATGAGCTATATATTGAGAGAAGTGTTAAGTTCAACGAGTCTTCTTCGACTTCTACTTCTCTACCTATTGAGGTTCTTCACTCACTGATTCGGATTCTGACTCATCGAGAGGATGATACTTGTGAGCATGCTCCTCTTCCAGATCCTCCCGACCATCGTGCCTCTCGAGTCTTCTAATTCTAACAGTAGTGATGATGAGGACTATGTCCCTTCTCACTCAAGTGAAGAATCTTCTGACTCTGAGCCTGATCCTCCTGGTCCCCTTTGGGCCAAGAAAACTTTGCAAAGTGCTGGAGATTTAGTTAGAGATACTTCAGATATGAGATGTACTCACTTAGATTTCATTGGACCCCACTCTTTCTTCACCTCTACTTCTGATCCATAGTCTTTTCAAGAGGCTTCTAGTATTCCTGAGTGGGATTCTACCATGGATGAGGAGTATTCCTCTCTCATGAAGAACGATACTTGGGATCTCACCACTCTTTTGAAAGGAAGAAAAATCGTTCAGTGTAAGTGGGTGTTCTGAACAAAGTATGGAGTATATGGAGACGTCAAAAATTTTAAAGTGTGATTAGTAGCTAAGGGTTTCTCCTAGATAGTTGGGGTTGATTATACAAAAACCTTTGCTCAGTTGCGAAGATGACTTCTATTCAACTGACCCTAGCCATTGCCACAACAAACAGATGGAAAGTCCATCAAATGGACATTAAGAGTGCCTTCCTTCATGGTGACCTAGAGGAAGAGATCTATATGGAACAACCTCCAAGTTATGTCCAAGATTCCTCCCTCATTTGTAAGTTAAAGAAGTCTCTTTATGGCCTTCAACAAGCCCCCTCGGGCTTGTTATGCCAAGATGGACTCCTTCTTACTTACATCGGGGTTTACTAGGTGTCACTCGATCCAAATTTTTATATTCTACGTAAAGATGACTCCATACTCATTCTTGTTCTATATGTTGATGACTTTGTTGATCATAGGCGCTTCTTCCTCTATTAGTGATTTTGTGAAGATCACCTTAGCTAACAAGTTCTCCATGACTAACTTAGGTCTACTTCATTACTTTCTTGGGATCCAGATTTCACAATCGACTCGGGAATCTTGATTCCACAACCTAAGTATGCTCTTGATTTGCTAGCTCGCCGTTTGGATGTCCGATTGCAAGTCTTCTCCTACTCCTTTTCTTTTTGGGGTTAAGTTTATTTTAGATTGCTCTACTCCTTGGTTGATGGTACTCTTTATCGACAGTTGGTGGGAAGCTTGATCTACTTGACTCACACTCGACCAGATTTATCATATGTTGTTGGGATCATGTCCAGATTCATGCAAGAGCCACATGAGCTGCATTGGAAAGTAGCTAAACGGATCCTTTATTATGTTCATGGCACTTATGCTTTGATGGCATACATTATCATAGAAGGGTTGATATTGACTTGGTTGGGTTCCACAGATTACCATTTGGACGGTGACTTAGATTATCAAAATCTACTTACGCTATAGTTTCTCTCTTGGTTCAGGTCCTATTAGTTGGTCTAGTAATAAGTAGAATGCAATTGCGATATCATCTACAGAGGTAGAATACGAGAGAGCAATCAATGCTGCCACAGTGAAGCTATTTGGCTCACGTGTATATTCTGACGAGTTTGGCATCCACTTTCGGCGGCCTACCATTATCTCTGTGATAAGATGAGCACTATCTCTATTTGCAGAAATCTAGTTCATCATCGAGGGGCGAAGCACATTGAGATCCATATGCACTTCATACGGGAGCTTATTCATGATGGTATCATCGACATTTAGTACATTCAGACAACTGATCAGATTGTAAACTTATTCACCAAACCTTTCACTGAGATGAAGTTTCTTCACTTATGATCTCTTCTTGGGGTGAGGTCTTCTACAGCTTTCCATCTTCTTAGGGCTATGCAGTCCTTCTTCTCTTCTTCTTCTTCTTCTAGGAAGGATTTTTGTATATGGGCACCTTATTAGGCCTTTAGTTTCTGGGCCCCATTAAAACATCTTTCTTAGTTGTTTAGGAGTGTCTTCCTCTTCCGTCTAACTCATCACAGCTGCTACCCTAGCTTCGATGAAGGGGGGTGTTAGTGTGAGTTATCCTATGTGTCCTCCTCTCATGTTGGAGGGTCATCTCACATGAGTTAGGTTTAGGGTTTCATGTGTATCACACACTAGGTTACTCAAAGACCCCATATGTACCCCTTTTCTATTCATTTATGAGCATGCCAAGACACTTCGCTATCTTTCCTCTATGCAAGCTTTATTTCTATTGAGCAAGTTCTTCCATTACTGATCATTTTTTCCTTTCTATTGCTAGAGCTTTCATGATTCCGTTGAGTGCAACTACTTCATAGTGCCTCGTTTCCGATTCGATTCTCACAAACTCTTGTTAAATTCTTCATCTTAGAAACCTCAAAAACTATTCAAATCCCAAAGGGTCTGCAAATGCTGTAGTTCTCAAAGCTAGTCCCCCTCATCAATTAAACCCAGCCAAACCCCCTTCTAATATTTCTCTTGTCCAAGCTTTCCAGTTTAGACAAGAACAACGAAAATACACTTCCCTAGGAGAATCTTACTTCTCCATTTTAGAAAATCTTGTTAAGGTAGGTGCCATTACCCTTCCACCCATAAAACCACATACTAGTTTCGACCCTGAATGACTGATTCCTGCGTGGTATAAGGAACATAACTTTTGCAGCTATCATCGAGTCAAAGGTCATAATGACAATAATTGCATTACCTTCAAAACATCATTCAAGAAATGATAGACAACAAAGACTTAGTCTTGGATAGCCTGAATGCACCCGCTAACCAAATCCTACACATCTTCAAGAAGCCATTCCCTAATCATGCCCCATCTTCCAACCAAGGGGGTGATACCTCAAACAATGATAGCATTGTCCGCGAGGTCCACACTATTTTCAATGATGCACCAGTTGCTTCCCAATTGCCTCATATTCCTTCCATAGATGAAATCTTAGCACATGCTCCCATACCTACACTAGAACCTATTTCATCTACTCCTCTACCCACAGAGGAATCCCCTTCATCTTCTCCTTCATCTATGAAAGAGCCTATAATCAGCACACCACCTTTGACCCCTCAAAATTTTGAGCCCACTTCACCAATGCAAGGAGAGCCCACTTCGGTTGGCCCATCCTCTCCTCTACCCATGGAGGATACTATAGAAGTACCACCACATGTAGATGACCATTCACCATCAGACCTTCAAGATCCCATTGATTTGCTTTCGGATCTCTTACCCACAGAGTCCGAGGCTAGCCATTTCCTGGTATCTCAAACACATTTTACAAGGATTGCCACTCGGACCACGTCGGCTCTACTTACAACAAGAATTACCATTCTCACATTTGGAAAATCACCTGACTATCTCGATAGAGCCTTACTTTGGGGGTGTTTTCTACTTCCTATTTCAACACAAATGCAGTTGTCACTCGCTAACACCTCCACTATCTATCCAAAAGTGTTTCGGCCAACCACATCAAACATAACCACAACCATTGCAAAATCTCCCATGACACCACTCATGGCTCAACTCACATCTCTACCCATAGCCAAACATCCATCTCGCACCCAAAGCCACACCTACATCACCTTCCTTACATAAACCTATCACTACTTTAGGGGTCATACCAACAAATAGCCTTACTCACCCACCCATAAAATTAGATTTAGCTACATCTTCCACAACTAACACCAAACTTAACCCAGATCCTAAATAGAAGAGCCAATCTCCTAGATCTCATACCCCAACCTCGCTAACCACACCCTTATCTCCTTCACCCCTTCCATCCATCGTAGAGCTCACCCCGACCCTAGCCAAGAAAACCCCATCCACCGGTAAACCAAGAACGCAACAACCCATTTCCCCATCACAAGACCTCTAATATACCCAAGCGACCCACAAAACCTCCATCCTCACCTATAACCTTCTTACCACCCATACCTCATGTACCATCAATAACTTCTTCATACTCACAACACTTTCTTCTCTTTCACTCATACCCCCTGCCCAACCTATTCCACCTACCTCTATAACACCTTGGTTACCCTCATGGGTAACCCGCCCTCTCCACCATCCACTTTTCGCTCTACATCTCGTGCGCCCATATCACCTTTACTCAATAAGGTGCAACCTAAATCAAAAATCTAGTACCTTCTAATAAGCTAGTTAAACCAGCCACACATTCTATTTCCAGTTCATCTACCATGCCCATACCTAAGCAGATATGACCAACACCTAAGACCACACCACACACCAAGTTAGTAGCCTAACCCACTCCCCCTCTTGCAAATAATCTTCCTACATAGTCAGACACACCTATACCTAAACCCACATTCACATCCCATTGTGATCCATTAGCAAGGTCTTACGCTAAAATCCTAACCAACCTCCTCAAAAATTTTGTCATCACATTACCACCTCTTAGACCTTACGACCCACTCAAACCCAAACCAAAAGGGTTTAATGAAACCAAAATTTGTGCCTACCATCGTGTGTCAGGACACGATGTAGAGAACTATAAGGATTTGAAATCCACTCTTGTCTAGTTGTGTCCTCTTGAAGAAAACTTTGATGATGATGATCTTCTTGATGAGGAACCCATTTCACCTTCACCAATTTCCACATTTCTTCCCTCATTTCCTACTCAGTGACTTAAATCTCCACCCCCACAACTCTTAGATCCATCCCCGAGATTCAAAATTAACATGGTTCACATAAGAGAGTTTGCCAAACCACCACCCAAATGTAATAGTTCCCTACTCATCTCATAAGGATCATACCCACCACTAGGGTTTTGTCTCTCTTTCCGTTATACCTTCTATGGCACACCCTCTCCATCCAACTCCCCTCAAATTAACATGATCAACATTGCCACCCGTGTTCAAAAAGACAAGGGAAAGGAGAAATCAACTGGCCCATCAACAAACACTGTACCCAATATATCGTCTACACCCACACCCAAAGTCATCATTCGCAGTCCTGCATATCCCATTTCTGATGGGGCCACACATCATATAATGATAAAACAACTACACCAATCCCCCTTAAAATGTCTTTGTATGACCTCATCTAGACCTCGAGTCACATCGTTAAGCCCTCATGGAGGTCCTTCAATCTATTGAAGTTTTACCAAATGACCCCACACCCGTAGCCTCCATCATTACCCCTCACCATGTAGCCTCTCTCACTAGGTATTCACCTTCCTATACACCTTCACCCACTTGCCAAGTGGCCACCCTCATTTTTACAGATGAGGAGATCACTCCCTTTTAGTCTGATGACCATAACCCCGCTCTGTTCATCTCTATCTTTATCGATAATATATGCATCCGACACGTTATGATTGATGGTGGTGCTAGCATTAACATCATCTCCTCCCATGCGTACGCCCAAATGAAAATACCTTCTAATTACATGCATAGTAACCCCGTTATGTTGCGTTCCTTCAATGATGCCATAACCTCTACACTGGGTACCATTGTTCTCCATGTCTACATAGGTCCCCACACCATCCTAGAATTTTTCTATGTCCTAGAAGGGGAGTTTCAATATAACTTTTTACTTGGTTGACCTTGGATTCATGTCATGGGTTGTGTCCCTTCGACATTACATCGATGCCTCAAATTTGAACACAAGGGACATAATTACACCATTCATGCCAACCCCTCACCTTTCAAAACATGTAACATGCTATATCAACCCAATGATGTGCTTGTAATGATCAAGGCATCTGCCACCAAAACCACTTCACCTCCACCTACAATCCCATTCACCAAAATGGCCACTACTGGTTGCATCTAACCTAACCATCCCTCTGAAATCGTAGCCTCCACTCGCTAGTGCCCCTATTTCCCCTTCATCTAGTGAGCCATCTATACCCACTACCAACATACCAACTATTGATCCCTTAGAAGGTGTTTTTCAATGCCTCACTATGGGGGAATACTTCCTATACAATATCAATACCTTCCTCACCCCACAACAATATGGGAATCTACATCAATACCCTAATTATGAAATTCACATCGGTGACATTTTCCCTTATGGCCCTCCCCACCTTTGCACCAACCTAACGTATGGGGGACTTGATATGGCCACCTATAAACCCAAACCTCCATCCCAAACCCAACCATTTTCCACCGACCTACACTCCCTCACCAACTGTCATTTTTCTCACACTTTCCTCCACCGATGCGCATGGAAAGGATTTAGCTTTGGTTTTTATGAACAAGGCCACCACACTATCATCTATCATACCTCGTGTAAACAGAATGACCGTAGTGGCATTGGTTTTGACACTCCATCTTCTAAGAAGGTTTGCATTGACCTTATTCAGATGAGACATCTTCCCCCTCTCATTCACCCACATTACCATCTTCACCCATAGAGTCCATAGATCCTGAATCTATACCTCCTAACTTTTTTTTTTTTCGTAAACACCATTTCCTGGGACCGCTGACCTATCAACGCGATGGTGAGGCTCCCTCTTCTCTCCCATTCCTGTATCCTGACATGATTGATGACGATACGCCTTCAATTAATGTCATTCAATGTCAGGATGATGAGTCCATCCTCACCTACCTTGGTGCAGAAGACTCTTATATTCATCGGTCATTACCCTCTAAGACGTAAACCATGCTAAATGAATCGACCATCGAAATAAACATTAATACCCAAGATGACCCACACATTCTAAAGATTGGCCAATCTTTAGATGCTACTAAACAAGAAGCCTTCACCTCTTTCCTTTGGGACCATAGCGATGCATTCGCTTGGTCCTATGCTGATATGCTTGGTATTGATCCTAAAATTGTGGTTCACAATATCATGACCATTCCTGATGCCAAACCTATCAAATAAAAGCTGCAGAAAATGCATCCTCGCATTGCTCTTCTGGTCAAAGAAGAGCTTCATTCCTTTTGTCGATTTCCTTCATTCTACCCATTGATTATCCCCAATGGATTTCTAACATCATTCCTATCACAAAAGTGATAGGGAGTCCACATTTGCATAGATTTCCATGACCTCAACCTCACTTGTCCCAAAGATGATTTCCCACTACTAGGCATTGACCAACTAGTTGATCTCACTGCTGGCCATGAAATTGTATCACTCATGGATGGTTTCTTGAGCTAAAATCAAATATTACTAGCTAACGAGGATCAATACAAGACTACTTTCATCACCCCTTGGGGAATTTCTACTATAGAGTCACACCCTTTAGCCTAAAAATGCCGATGCTACATATCAGCGGGCCATGACTTACATCTTCCATGACATCATGCATCATATATTAGAGGATTACGTAGATGATTTACTTGCCAAATCCAAACATCAAACCAAACACGTACCCATTCTTAAACTCATCTTTGACTACCTCATCAAATATTGTGTTCGTCTTCAACCAAAAATTCATCTTTGTAGTACTTTCGGGAAAATCCTAGGCTTCATCGTTTCTTTGCATGGCATAGAAGTCGATCTGCTAAATTCAAGGCTATCCTTGAAATGTTGCCACCCACTAATCTTTATCAACTTCACAGACCTACAAGGTAAGTTACAATCCATTCTTCGTTTTATCTCACATATTTTCGACCATTGTCAACCATTTCATCATCTTCTCAAGAAATATGTTTCATTCAAATGGGATGATGAATATCATAAAGCCTTCGAAGCCTTGAAAAAATACCTCCTTCAACCACCAATGCTCATTCCTCCTAAGGATGACCAGCCCTTCTACCTATATATTTCCACCACTAACCATTCTCTAGGTGACATGCTTACTCATCGCAACGCGACCAACACCGGACCAAGCGGTTTATTACATAAGCGTACCATTCTTGACTACAAAACTAGATATACCCATGCCAAAAGCTTTACCTAGCCTTAGTTTTCATCACCACCAAGCTCGCCATTAATTACTCAACCACAAAACCTTTTTCATTACTAATACAGACCCATTACACTACATGTATGCCAAACCTTATCAAAATCAACGTGTCGTATGCTCGCTTACGCTTCTACTTCACGACCTTGAATTCATCCATCAAAATTCCATCAAGGGCCAAGTTATCACCGACCAATTGGTGAACACACCTATTTCCGGATCAAACCTCTAACTTTGACTTCCATATGAGTCCATTATTGCCCTTTCCTTGGGCGAACCCTCTTACCAAATGAAACTCTTCTTCGATGGTTCCAAGTGTCGCCGTGGGGTGGAGCTGGTGTTATCCTCATTCCAATTAATGGTTAACCTATGCCTTTGTCTTTCAAACTTGATTTTGATTTTACAAACAATATTGATGAATACGAAGCACTCGTATTGGGTCTCCAGTGTGCTTATGCCTTAGATGTTAAGTCAATCAACATCTTTGGTGATTCTTAGTTGGTCATAAACCGGTCAATGGTATATACCATTGTCATAATGAGATACATCAAAAGTATAAACATCATTTGGATATACTTTTGACCACCTTCAACCATTATTCCCTTCAAACCACCCCACGTTCTACCAATAAGTTTGCGAGACACCATGACTCGCTTGGCTTCTCGGATACCCGCTTCGCCCATCGACTCTAAGATCTTTGTCACCATACAAAGAATAAAATCACCCTATTATTTTCCTCATGAAGTTTACTCTATTGAAACCGCTGCTCCTAACCCGAGTGACCTTTGGTATAAGAAATACACAAACTATCTTTCCCTCTCCATTTTACCCACCGATCTCACTCATAATGGACAACGTGCCTTTCTTAAAAGTGTCTCCCATTATGTCATCATGGGTGGTCTTCTATACAAACATGGTTTTGATAGCATTCTCTTGTGATTCCTTACAAGTTCTGAAATTCCTTACACCATTAAGGAAGTCCACGATGGAATTTTTGGAGGTCACTTTAGTGGTTTCATTTGTCACAAAATGCATTTTTCCTAGGCTATTATTGGCCAACCCTAAACTATGACTGTTTTGATTATGTCAAATGTTGCATGAAATTCCAACAACATGCTAATCTCCATCACACCCCTAGTCATGCCTTACAGGTCACATGAGACCTTTAGCCTTTCTCTCAATGGGGTTTGGATCTTGTTGGTGAGATCAACCCCCATTCTTCACAATGCCACCAATGGATGATAACTACTACTAAATATTATACTAAATGCGTTGAAGTTGTTCCTCTCATTTCCACCAAAGTGAGAAAATATGTGAATTCATCAACCATCACATTATCTCTGTCACTTTGGTGTCCCTCACCACATTATAATGGATAATGTAAAAAAATTTAATAATAAAATCCTACGTAAAATATGTGATGCTTTTGGCATCCAACTTAGTTTCTCATCACCTTATTACCTGCAAAACCAACGGTCAAGTTGAATCAACCAATAAAACCTTGAACAAAATTCTTATGAAGGTGGTCAATGATATCTTGGGAAGGATTGGCATACACACATTCCTTTCACCATGTAGGCTTACTATAATAGTATTCACACTTCGATTTGTTGTCACCCCCTTTTCTCTCGGTCTACAAAGATACTAAGGACTTCTTACCTCTCAAATTCCATGTAACACCCTTGACAGCTTGTTATTTTCTTCCTTTGTATCTCAATTGTTGGCATGTGATTTTCCTTTGTAGGATATGTTCTTTTGACTAGATAAGTCTTTTCTGCTCTTAAGATCTTCCGACTGAACTAGAATAGATTTCTTGAATTCATTTTTCACTTCTTGAAGGTGAGATTACAAATTGGTTTTAAGAGTTGTAAACTTATCTATTTACTTGACTCATCCTTGGATCAATTTCGGTGATCCAAGGAATGTTTTAAATCTATTCGAGTGAACAACTGATCAATTGGCATTCCATGAACTAAGAAACACATGGAATGAACTTAGTTGATGCAAGTTATTTAATTCTCTTTTGTGTGAAAATATTTCCATTCGGTGGTATGTTTCGTTTGGGTCTCTGGAGATCGACCATGACAGGTCATTACTGATGTGATTGGGATTTAACCTGTTCATGGCATAGGAGAGAAATGGAATCCTAAGCTAGGTAAAAATATTTCCTACCTAAGCTATGTAACTAGATATAAATCTGATTCTAACCTAAACTTGGTGCTAGGGAATTGGAAAAAGTTACTAGGTATTAAAACTAAACATTAAACCTATTACTACAAGGCTATATGGTGACATAACCTAGTGTTTTAAACTATGGAACTTTGAATTATTTACCTATGAGGGTTTATCTAAATCTAATTGTTAAGGCCTATGGTGGGGGTTAGTTGTTTAAGTTATATCCTAAGGTATAAACTTTAATCTACCTAAGATATAACCTAAGCAAGGAACCTATCCTAAACTATTGGGCATGAATGGGGACTTATGTAGTCGCATGCATATTGGTGGACTGCTCCTAAGGAATTTGTGATGTTGATAAGGTTTTTATTGTACTGCACCGCCAACTTTGGTAGGGGCTAGTTGGCTTGGCAGAGGCTTAGGTGGCAGTATCACTAAAATGGAAACACATGTTAATTTAGACTTGGCATTTGCCGGACTTGGCAAAAGGTGGCAAGGAATATTAGGTGGGAGATTTGGAATTAATGGAATTAACTTATTTTTGTTTACAAGCCCAAACCATGCTAGAATATTTTTGTTGTGTTGTTTCACTTTGCATGTTTTTTGATTTTCACTCTGCATGCACTCTAGTTTTTCGAACCAAGAGTTGAACCGCACTTCGTGGCTATTTTTGAGGTTTTGAATCTATTTTCATTTTGTGGAATTTATAACATGCATTATGGAAGAGGTATTTAGTTGTTTGATATTTTGTGGAAAAGAGGAGGAGTGAGCTCAGCTAGAGGTCTTCTTCGATTTGACAGAGACACTATAAGGCATGATAGGATCTAACTGTTAAAATCTCTTGCTTTCCTCTAATTGTTTTCATTAAAAACTTTTCTCTATGATTTTTAAGCATTGCATGATGTATTTGGTTGTTTGGTTAGTGAGTTTATTATGTCTTTTATTCTTTGTTCAAATCCTTTTGCAAAATTAGTCTCATTTAATATAGAGTATGTGATTGTTCGAACTCATGCAAAATGCATGCAAAAATGATTCTCTAACTTCGTTGGCTTAAATAAATATGGTAATTTTGGGTAGGTTTTGTTACTTTCAAATGAATGTATTCTCACTAAAAGTTCTTTAGAAAAACTAGCATTCCGCCTGTATCTGTTGAAGTTATTGTTTTGTGATCCTGTGATGGTAAAAAGCTCATGGTTGTTATGAAAATTTGTATGTAAACTCAAGTTCCCATGTAGAAAATTGTGGGTAGTTGAGAACAGTGGTTGGGTTCTTTGTCTTGTTATGCTTGTGTTTCGCTTCGTAAGTATATGGAGCTGTGAATAGAGTAGTAGTTAGTTGGTTCTTGTTTTCAAATCTGCGTACATTTGTTGTTGCTAAAACCCTAACATGACATGAGAACTATGTGGTGTTGTCAGGATATTAAGAATTGTTACGGATCTACATTTGGTTGATGTTTGTGTTTTACTGTGAAATTGTGTATTGTATTGTGAGTTCATTATGATTACGGCCTTAGCACTTACATGGTGTTGGTCTGAACTCTTTTAAGTGATCTCCCAAACCGTTTCAGCTGTTAAGCAAGGTTGATATTACAGTTACTTGAAAATGACGCTTGATTCTTTTATATGAACTATTTAAAAGTTTGTTCCATGCATTTTATCTAGCATTAGGATGTGGAAGTTATATTTACTCAATAAGGAGTACTTGTGATTCAAAATGAGTCGAGGGAATTGTTTCATATTGTTGGAATTAGAAACCTGAGCAAGGTGTTGGTCCAGTTTGGATTATTTCTAGTTTCTCTGTTAAAATATGCAAACCAAAAGGGAATAAAAGTTTCCCGAACTTGTTTTAAATCAGTTGAATGATTTTGATCTTGGTGAGAACTGACACTCATCATGGTGCTTAGATTGGGATTCTGAATCTTGGGTAGAAAGTATCTTGTAATTATGTTGTAAGATCTTGTCATATTTATTGAGTTTATTACTGTAGGAAACTATTTTTAAACTCTAAATTCCTAGGAGGAAACAGATGCATATGCATGGAGAAAACTAGAAATATGGTTTTATGAGACAGTTGGTAAACTCTGTTAGATTTTGACTGGAACCATCTTTGTAGTTTACGATTCTTATTGGGAATTCAATCTTTATTTATATTCTTGAAGCAATATGTTGAAAGTATGTTAAATAATATTGTTTGATTTAACTCTTGGGTAATTCCAGACATTTGCATTTACTCATATTTTTCTTCTGTTAGGTTCCCATAGAGAAATGAGAAACCCATAAAAGAATTAGTATGATTCGTTTGTGTATATGGACTGTGTATGACCATTACTATTCTAATATTCCTATTTGAATAAATCTCTTGCTTACAATGGGAAGTTTTTAAAGGAAAAGTTTCAGTAGATACCTATTCACTTTATGGTGTTCTTGTTCTTCCTTTGGAAACCTTATATGAACTTGAACTGTATATATATTTGAAGAAGGGACTTTGATAATTTAAGTTAAAGGAAATGACTACATCTTAGGATCATTTCAGTTAATCTTCTTTTCTAATACATTGGGAATAAGTTCATTTGTTTGGAATGTTTTGTTGATTGTTCTATAGGAAGAGTTAATCATTAATTTGGCTAACCTTCTCTTACTTATCATTAATGGAAATGAAATAGTAGGAGAGTGATGTTTGGTTTGTTAAAAATGTATCATGCTGGTTGGTTGATGTTTTATCCTTCCATCCGGGATCTTTATTTATTCCTGTTTCAAGAATATCTCAAATGTTTGATTTGAAATAGTTAATCTTAAGATGAAACAACTTAGGTTATCATATGAACCTATTTTTGGCTTGTGGATATTATGTACTTCGACATAATGAAAATGGTTTCTCTTCTTCTTGCTAGAAAGTTAGATGAAACATCCCAAATATGAACCTTCTCGAAAACACTTTTATATCTTATAGTTAAGATAAGTGTTTTATTTTGAGTTTGTAGAATGAGAACAATAAGATGTTACGTTACGATTGATTAAGATGAATGATAGGTCCAGCCATACCTTATTTGTAAGACAGATATTATAGATTATAATCTGTTCTTCTTTAGAAGTGAACTCTGATCATTAATGCTCTTATTTTGATTGTTATTCCTTATGTTTAGAGTATGAAATACTAATTGCTCATTAAAGAAGGGTTGTTTTTATTGGAACAATTAGTGGATTGCACTTCATTTTAAGGCTTAGTGCTTATCATGCTCAGTTCATTAAACTGACCCATGCTAGCAATTTTTATAGATGGAATTCACAAGTGATATAAGATGGAAAAATCTTATATGATGCATTGGCTGATCTAAGTTCGATTATAATGAAGAATTCTGATTCGTTCTTGTAGTGCCCACTTTCCTTGACACTATTCGAATCGATCTTAACACTATTGATCAAGTTTTGGATATTATTATGTTTTGATTAGTATGATGGTTAGATGTTAGATCCTGGATTAATATTGATCTGGATTCAGATATTTTTCTTGATGATCATTGAGACATTAGTATTATTATGTGGATGATGACATACTGGTTGACATGGATAGGTTATTGCTTTTGATTGTAGACATGTGACATTGATATTATGAATAGCTATAGTATAGAGATCTATTGGATGATGATATAGTTGTAGTTGAATTTAAATAATAAATGTTAAATCCTTGATATTGTTGTGATTTGGATTGATAATTATATGTTGATTTTATATCTCTTGGATGTTCTGATATGGTCATGAGGCCGAAGGAGGTATTGTTATTTTGCAGGTTAAAAATCACAACAATGTTGGGGGACTGGAGACTAACCATATTGGAATTCAGTGTGAAATCAACAAGGGTCACCATGGCAACTGTGTTTGATTTGTGTGTTGTGTTGTGTTAGGATTTCCATTACTCGTGACTATGGGGTATATGTGTGCTTTATTTGTTGTGTCCCTTTTTAAAATTATTGTTGTGTGTATTTTATTTGTAAGGTGCTCTTTATTATAATTATTCTAATGAGATAGTTAAATGTGTGAAGTCATATAGTTAAATTCTAATTAAATTAATTGGGAGGTGGAATGTAAGGAAATAATATTATTGTCTTGATTAATAATTAAATTTTATTTATATTATGTGTAACCATATGATAGATAAATAAATATTTATGTCAAAACATGTAATAAATAGAGTCATAGACATTAATGCATGTGTAAGAGGATGTAAGAGTTGTGTAAGTGAAATGATGGATTGTTTAAATCAAATTTTTGGGGTATAGAACACTTCATCCTCCTTGAAACTTGGATTTGGTCTTAGGAGCCTAAATTAGAGGCTTGTGGGACAAGTTAAACTTGTCCCACACCTCTCAAAAACCTCCACTAACCATGATTATTATTTTGGAGTCAAAATCAATCTATTTTATTGTATTTTGATATAAATTTGGGTAAGTATTGATTGCACTTGTCTTACAAATTTTAAATGCTTTTCCTTTTGAGTATGGGCTAAATTTGAAGTATGTAAGTGGTTTGTCATTCACATTTATGGTGATTTATTTGTTTGATGTTGATTGTATTTTGGGATGAGGAAAAATGATGTGGCATCCCACTTAGAATCCATATAATCCTCTTCCACCCTCTCCCTTTAAAATTGAAAATTGTTTCTTCTTTTGGGGTTGTTGAAAGTTTGTGATTTCACTCTTGGGGAAAATTCCTCTTGGATTTTGGGAGCTTACTTTGTGGAAGAAGTGGATTGACTTGTGCATACATTTACCTTGTTGATTTGGGATCGACTCTTGGTGAAATAAAGACTACTGTTTTGGAAACAAGTCTCCATTATGGAGAAGTAGGATTTCACTCTTTTAAAATTGTTGTTTTTTCCCTCTTTTATCATGAATTTTGAATGTGTTTGTGTTTGAAATTCTTAGAGGGATGGGTAGAATGCTTAGGGCATGGTGTGGAGAGAAGACTATGAGGTTTATCAGAGGAGGGATAAGGGATTTTCCATTGTTATTTGTTCTTGGGAGGGAATGGTTGTTTGGGATCCACCTAGGAAAGGAAATTGCTTGCATTTCCTACTTTGTGGGAGGTATAAGGGATAAATTTGGAGGAGGGATAAGGAGGGGTTGAGGAGGGATAAGGTTTATTGGATTGCTATGAGTTTGGTAGTTTTCCTTTGGTGGATGCCCAAAATTCAACTTGGGAGGCATAAGGAGACCTCCATAGTTCTTGCTCTTGCTTGGCTTGCTTGCTTAGAGAAGGAGCCTTTGTTTTGTTTGAAATTGGTTGTGGTAGTTGAGAACTACATCTTTTGTTTGTGTGTCATCTTGTGAATGTGAATGTATGTTTTGGGTGAAAGAAGTTACGTTGCCATGAGTTGTTTCATCATGCTCCATTTCAATATGGTTGTGTCTCGGGGACCAATGGGGAAAGATGGATTCTCTTTTCCCATTGGATGTCTTGGTTGGGTGAAGAGCGTTGCCTTTCCCCCTTCCTTGTTGTGATTAAAAGTTAAAGGATGAAGAAATCAACATGTTGTTGTTTGGAGCTTAGAGAAATTAGTTTTGACAGTCATTCTTTTGAGCAGTTTTAATGTAATCCTACCCACTTCAAGTGGATGAATGTAATTGATATAGATATGTGAAATGTTTACCTTGTTATTGAAAGATGTAATCAAATTTGAGGAATGTAGAGAAGAATTGTAATTCTTTGTTTTACTTATAAAGAAATGAAATTGAAATGATATACTTGTATTCTTTTGAAAATTGAAATTTGAAAATCCAATCAACTGGAAGGGAGTTAAGTTGTAATGTGTTGTTTGAAATCAATGAAAGAAATATATCCTTCTCTCAATTGCATTGTTGTTTTGGAAATCACATGGCTGTTATATTATGCAAATTCTATTTTAGAAAAGAGAGTACATATAAAAGAAATGACAGAAGCTTTATATTTTGAAATGATTTTTTGAACTAGAAATCAATCTTGCATATTGAATGTATAATCTAAGGAGCATTGTATTTGTCTGAATTAGAACAATATGCACATTCAGTAGATAAATTACAAAATCAGTTTAGAGGAATAAACTCACTATTTTAAAGTTAAAAATGGTAATGTACATTTGAATAAATGAACAGTTCACATTTATACTTCTTAATTAACTTAAAAATGTCATATGTTACTATGCCAAGACTACACCAAACTCAAATTGACAAAGTAAACTCGAGGAAACAATCCAACCAATTCAAATTTTGAATCAATCCCCTTCCTAGGTCATTTTTCTGTCCCTTGTTGGAGAAAAACACAACTTGAATAAATTGATCAAATTGACACCTTTAAAACATTCTAATTCTTCCCTAAGTTGATCCCCATGTCTGATTGGCATGTGTAGTGGAGGAAGGGATTCAATTTTATAAAAATTGCAAGTTTGAAAAAAACTATCGTTTTCAATTTTAAAACCCTGAGCTCGATTTCTCAAAATTGACCCTCTAAACATCACAAAATTCTAAAATTTATGATTTTTTTCCAAAGAAGACTCCAATAAATTTCTAAAAATCCTCGTTTTCCTAAAATGGAGCTTCCTATCCAAGTTATGGCCATTTGAAGTTTTACTTCAAAATGGCCATCCCAAACCAAAAATGAAATAATTCGACCTTAGAAAAATTTAAATTTTGAACTTTAGAAAAATTTCTTAAAAATTTCCGTGGCCCCGCCACCCTCTCATCCTATCAGAAGTTGCCACGTGGCACCTTGGAGGGGTGGGCCCTTAGTAAAACTTAACATTTTAAAATTTTTCCTTGGGAAAATTTTCCCAATTTTCCCCGGAACCCCGCGGCCCCCAACCAATCACGTGTTGACACGTGGCAGGGGGGCACGGATCAAAATGGAAAACTTAACCATTTTTTCCTTTGGAAATTTTTCACTTTTCTCCCCACAACTCCGTGTCCCCACACCAATCATGTGCTAAAACGTGACAGAGGGAGGGCCCACGGATTTAGAAATGAAAACTTAACTTTTTGCACTTTTGGAAAAATTTCACTTTTTCCTCCACCGACCCTGCAACCCCATGACCAATAGGGTGTTGACACGTGACTCCATGGGTGCACAGGTCCATGCAATTATTTTAACCTTTTAACCCCTTGGGTGAAAAGTCAACATTTTCTCTACTGGCACGCAGCCAATCACAAAGCGCCACGTGGCCATTTGGGCAAGCGCATGGAGGCATGGAGGAAAATTTTCCTTCAAAACTTGAAAACTTGGTTTTGGAAAAATTTCATGTTTTTCCCCACAACCCACCATCTGGACCAATCACATGATGACATGTGGCATTTGGGGGCATCGGCGGGGGCGCGAAGGCATTTTCTCCCTAACCCCGTGGACTTCTAAGGGAAAATTTTCCCCTAAAACTCCGCCCGGCCATAACTTGAGTTTTACAAGGAGTTAGGAGGACTTCTTTATATGGTTGGAAATGTGAGGAAATTTTCTATCCAATAAGCCTAGTTTAGGAAAGTTTTTATGAATCTAAATTTGTGAAAAATCTAGTTGAACTTCTAGGCCTGTTTGAGAGCAGGCATGAGGGAGATTTGCTCCCTGAACCTAAGTAAAACATGTAACCTCAAAATTGGAACCTTGTAAACTTGTTATAAGATAAAAATGGAAATATTGTGTTTGGTTAATCAGAATCTATTCTGAAACCTATTTAGTTTCAACTAGTGTCTTGTTACTTGTTTGTAGACCCTTCTTATAAAAAAATTATTCCATAATTTTCCTAGTTTGTTTCTTGGTCTCAAGTGGTAGTTGAAGTGGGAATTACACTTGGTATTAGAGCAAGTGGGTTCAAAAGCTTTGACCATTGGGCACACTTGAAAAATTGAGACTTGAAACCTAAAACTAGAAAATTGATAATCTAGAAAATAGAACTAATTGAAAATTGTTCATGTTAGTAAACTTAGAAAATCAAGGAAACTCAAGGTAATGAACTAACTCCCACTGGTCATGTAGGGAGCTCGAGAAGAGCAAGAGGAACATTCATAGAGACTCAGAGTCACCACCACCACCACCTCCACCCCTGCCACCACCACCACCAGACCAGGGTTTAGCAGCTATCCTACCATAGATTTTATAGACCCTCCAAGATGTTAATGCTGCCCTACGTGGAGGATCAGTGGAGGGCACTCAAAGACATGATAGAGATATTTCCATAGAGGGACATGCACCCCCTCCACTCAGTGAGGAGGATGGAGGAGAGAATTTTCATGCAGAGTCAATCAGAGTAGATTCACCACCTAGGAGGCAGGGTGACAGAGTTCTAGAGCATAGAGAGAGGTCTCGAGCCCCATGCTTGGGATGAGCTCATAGAGAGACCTAGAGGCTATCGGACCACAAACAAGGATCACATTAGGAGATCTTGAAGCTTAGGCCCTCACATTATTTAGGTGACACAGGGGATTCCAGGAAGAGGCCTAGCTAGTTAGCTTGAGCGGTTACTTCAAGCTTTGTCCTTGTTCTAGTAACACAAAAGCTTGTGTTGCGATCCATCTATTGAAGGATGGAGGCTGGAGTATGGTGGAGGACAGAGGAGCAAAAGCTCCATATAGATTTAGAGACAGTCACTGGGATCTGTTTGAGGAGAGATTCAGGAGTAGATACTTGCCACGGAGATTCATACAATAGAGGATCGATGAGTTCCATGATCTTCGATAGGCTTCCCTTACAGTGGCTGAGTATGAGAGTAGGTTCTGGACTTGCTTCAAGATGTTGATTACATG
Organism: Taxus wallichiana var. yunnanensis; assembly: GCA_018340775.1. Taxonomy (NCBI): domain Eukaryota; kingdom Viridiplantae; phylum Streptophyta; class Pinopsida; order Cupressales; family Taxaceae; genus Taxus; species Taxus wallichiana. The sequence continues at coordinate 665,866,226 of CM031234.1, read as the reverse complement.
CAGATGAGCAAGTGCGGATCCACAAAGTTCATTTGAGGCCTTAATATAGACATTGGAGGTGTAGTTCGGATCCACCGCCACAGACATTAGCGAGAGGCCTTTGAGAAGGCCTACATTACGAGAGGAGACTCGGGTAAAACCCAATAGGCTAGAGACTGGGTCAAGAGCCATATTCAGTAGTTGTAGGATAGTAGATCAAGGGGGTCAGCTCCTTCTCCTCGTGGTGGTCAACATTATTCGCAGTCATTTTTCGACCACAATAACACTAGTAGTAGTCCCGCCACCTTTGTTTAGGCCTCCTCGCAGAGTTGATGCAAAGAGAGGTCGGAGCATGGGCCTCCCCTGGGGTCCCACCAGACACAAGTTGGAGCTAGAGCTCGGTTAGCGAGGGGTTCGACCACAGAGGCCACAATAGACTATAGCTGGATCATCAAGATCCATAGCACCTACCTCTAGGGCACCTTCTAGCGGTGCTACAGTTTAGAGAGCTCAGGTGGTTGTTTCAGGTGTGGAGTAGTGGGACACTTTTGGAGAGATTGCCCCCAGAACCCTAATAAGGGTAAGGCACCCATCTCAGAGCCTATAGTCGGAGACATGGGACGAGTCACAAGATCTATGCAGTGGTTGAGAACCACCAGGCCAAGCACCAGAGTACGGTCATTGAGACCACAGGTAGTATTGGAGGTGTTCCTACCTCCATATTGTTTGACTTCGGTTCTTCTGATTCTTTTATTACACCATCCTTAGTAGAGTGATGCAGGCTGGTGGTTGTTAGACATGGTCATAGTTGGGATGTCGAGATGGCTTCAAGAGCCAAGGTCTCTGTAGACTCCTTAGTAAAGGAGTGTGTTGTTAGCTTAGGACCTTTCACCACCACTTCAGATCTCCGCATACTTCCTTTGGGCTCGTATGGAGTCATTTTAGGCATGGATTGCTATCATAAGACAATATCTTGTGTAGATGATCTTGGAGTTGAGTCGGTGATTTCTGGGGTTAGGAGACCTATTTCTATTCACACTATCTCCACTATGCAGCTCAAGCGGTTTGTGTGATGAGGTTGTTAGATGTATGTAGTCACATTAGTGACAGGGCATAGGATGGGTCTAGTGGGCCATCGCTAGATGACCATCTTGTTTTGAGAGAGTATGCGGATGTTTTTCCGGGGAGCTACCGAGGATGCCACCCCTATGTGAGATTGATTTCCATATTGATCTAGTGCCGGGAGCAAAGCCTATCTCACGGGCTCCTTATCAAATGACCATTCTAGAGCTCTACGAGCTCAAGTTGCAACCGGAGGGCCTTCTATAGAAAGGCCTTATCCATCCTAGTGTATCCCCTTGGGGTACACAGTTATATTTGTTAAGAAGAAGGATGGATCCTTGCAGTCAGTGCATAGACTATCACTGCATGAATAGGGTAATGATCAAGAATCATTATCCCCTACCTCACATTGATGACTTGTTTGATCAAATGAAGGGAGCCACGGTGTTGTCTAAGATTAATCTCAAGTCGTGGTACCATCGCTTGAGGATTACAGAGGCGTACATTGATAAGACTTCTTTTTGTACGAGGTATGGACACTATGAGTTCATAGTGGTGCCATTTGGTTTGACGAATGCCCCCATAGTATTCATGAGTTTGATGAATGGGGTATTCAGGACCTTTCTAGATCGCTTCATGCTCATCTTTCTTGATGACATTCTGATTTACTCACGTATGCATGAGGAGCATGAGAGGCACCTTCGTCAGGTTCTTCAGTGTCTTCATGAGCAGCAGCTTTACGGGAACTTGGAGAAGTGTGCTTTCTTTTAGTTAGAGATTCAATACTTGGGTCATATCATCTTAGGTGAAGGTATCGCAGTCGATCCTTCCAAGATTAGAGCCATTATGGATTGGCTAGCACCCACTACAGTGACAGAGGTGCGTAGCTTCATGGGGTTAGCAGGTTACTATAGGAGATTTGTTTAGGATTTCTCTTAGATAGCGCACCCCATCACCTCCCTTTAGCGGAAAGGGAAGAAGTTTTTTTGGATAGATAGATGCGAGCAAGCCTTTAGGACACTGAAGGAGTGCCTCACTACAGCACCCATTCTTGCAGTGCTAGATCCACAGGGTGAGTTCTTTGTTTGCATAGATGCTTCTTTAGCAGGGCTTGGAGGTGTGTTAATGTAGGATGGCAGGGTTATAGCTTTTGAGTCTCGCAAACTCAAGGATCACAAGCTTAATTATCCTACCCATGATCTTGAGCTTATGGCAATTGTGCATGCTTTAGTTAGATGGAGACACTTTCTTCTTGACAAAGATTCACACTTAGGACAGACCATTTGAGTCTTCGGCACCTCTTCACCCAGTCCAATCTAAACGCTCATCGAGGTGTTGGATGGAGTTGCTTTGTGAGTATGACATGAATATAGAGCATGTGAAGGGGAAGGAGAATGTGGTTGCAGATGCTCTTAGTAGACGGAGGCATTTGAGTATGGCTACTTCAGTGAGCATAGATTTACTGGAGCGAATCCTTGGCAGCTTCCTCTTGGCAGCTTTCTACATTGCATCCGCAGAGCAGAGATTGAGTCCCGAGACCCCTTGAGGGGAATTTTCATGGTTTCTCTATTGAGGCGATGGCCTTCTCAAGCACGAGGTTGGATATATGTTCCTAGAGATGGTTTCTCTATTGAGGTAGGAAATCTTGACAGAGGCACATCGTGCACCCTATTCAGCCCATCCTGGGGTGAAGAAGATGCACGCCACCTTGAGATAGTTATATCACTAGAGAGGACTTCGGCAGGATGTGGCTCGGTTGTGTCGATCGCTTAGAGTGCCAAAGTGAAGGGCGAGAATCAAAGATCCGGCTAGCCTTCTCTTTCCTCATGCTATACCAGAGTGGAAATGGGACACCATCTCCATGGATTTCATTGTTGGGTTACCAATGTCAAGATATCATCATGATGCCATCATGGTCATAGTTGATAAATTGACAAAGGTGGCTCACTTTCTCTAGTTAAGAACACGTATAAAGCTAGTGCAATGGCACATGTCTACTTGGATGAGATTGTCAAGTTGCACGAGATCCTGCAAAGATCATTTTTATCGTGATCCCTTGTACACTTCACATTTCTAGACTACATGTAGTATGTCCTCGGGATGAGGATTAATTTCTACACAAAGATACCACCACCGAGACAGGATGGACAAACCGAGTGAGTGAATCGAGATTTTGGAGGATATGCTTAGGATGTACATGATGGATCAACAGTCTAAGTGGGAGGAGTATTTGTACCTTATGGAGTTAGCCTAAAATAATAGCTTTCAGAGTTCTATAGGCATGGCTCCTTTTCGAGGCCTTGTATGGTAGGGAGTGCGAGACACCCCTTACCGGGACAGGGTTGGAGGATAGAGTATCTCTTGGACCACTCTTTTACGGACACATGGAGCAACAAGTAGTGTTGATCAAGTAGAGATTACAGGAGGCACATGATAGACGAAGAAGTATTCGATCAGCGTAGGACCGAGCGTAATTTTGATGTGGGCATGAAGGTTTTCCTTCAAGTTAGGCCACATAAGAGCCCGATCCATTATGGAAAAGGTTCTAAGTTAGCTCCTCGGTTCGTTGGACCTTTTGAGATCCTGAGCGTATCAGCCCATTGGCTTACCATCTAGCATTACCACCCAGCTTGTCTCACGTACATGATGTGTTTCATGTTTCTATTCTTAGGAGATACATCACATATCCTTCTCATGTGCTGGATTGGACATCATTGCAGTGCGGGATCAGCGGAAGGTGATGGTGGATCTCGTCTCAGATCATCGATCCTTTGACGGGACCACAAGGCCTTTGAGGTAGAGAGATTGATCAAGGATGCTACTATGGGTGCATTTGTGGATAGAGGAAGCCTAGATGAGGCTGCAACCACTTGGGAGGATCTTTGATCTTTTGGATATTTACATGTAGTGTAGTTTTATGTTTTTATTAGTATGATGGTTACATTTGTTCCGGATTAATATCGTGACTTCCGGGGAGGAAGTCGAGTCTACGAGGTTAGGGATGTAGTGCCCACTTTCCTTGGACACCAATGAAATCGATACTGATGAAGATGTAGACGGATGAGGAAGCCGATGTAGACAAGACGGGCGCACACGAGCAATTTGCACAATAGATCCGAGTAACCTGCAAAACACCGATGCTTGACAGAAAAAGATGGCGTTAGAAGATATTTGGGTGGACTGCCCGAGAAGCGGGTCCGGAAGCGATGAGCTTCCTCATGGATGTCACCACGTTTTCAATAAAGAAAAGAAGCATACATGATAAAAGATGTAAATAAAGACTAGATTTTCTCGATCATAGAATAAAATGAAACCAATGCAGATGCAGTAAAGTACGTAAAACAGGAACTCGCGAAATAATGCCGATTTGTGTTACCTGTGACCTTTACCCGCTCTCAGCAGAAAATCGGCGCCGACCGGGTATAATCGGCGCGATCGATGTGATCGGGCGCCGATCGACCGATCGGCGCGATCGGATAAGATCGTCAATCAAGGCGCATCACCAATCGTGGACTGTATGGCGATGAGATTCGGGATCGAAGGTGAATGTAGTCTCGCAAGATGTGCCGAAGATGGAGAGACGCTGAACAGAGTCACCAGATGATGATGGGATGGTGGTGTATGATGTTGATATGATACGGCAGAGTAACTGGTGTTCTCTCAGTGGATCGATTAGGACAGATCTCGCCCTAACCGAGACAATTGATGCTAAAAAGATCTCTCTTCGCAACCCGAATCTTTCTCGCCTCTCGCTCGCAAGGCGTAAGTGCTTTCTTTCGCCTTAGTCTCTTTTTCGGTCTCTTCGCTTCTTCTTCCGTCCCTAGAACCGAGTTCGGGCTTGCTTTTATAATCGGCGCCGCTCTTAGAAAATCGGCGCCACCATATGGGTCGGCGCCGATCGCGAGAAGACTCCCGAGATGGCTAAAAATGATCGATTCGAGAAAGACAAGACTATCCCGACCACGGGAAATATCCCGCTTAGGGAAGATTAAAAATGGAGATGATGCATGATAGAATAAATTTGGGGTAGATAAGTGATTAAGATGCATGGGAAGAAGCGTAATTAAATATTTAATATTTAATTACTCATGGGTAAGATGTGATGTGATGAATTAAATTTAGAGTAAGTGATTAAATCACAAATTGGAAAACTATCCCAAGGGGATAGTTGGTGACGTAAACGTGCCCCAGATTACCTAGGCAAGTAAACGGATGAGAAGGGACACTAAATTGGGTAACCAATTTTAAGTGTCTACATTTTGCCCCTTTTTGTCAAGTAACTTGCGATAAGCAAGGTTATGAGACAAAAACAAAGGGATGGAAGAAGAGAAGAATTTGTGGTGATGTGATCCCCTCAAACTAGGGATGGGATGGATAATAAATGTATTTATCCCGAGGTTGAAAAAGGTAGATGAAGAATGCAGATGCCCCAAATGGATGTCCGGAGTAGAACCGATCATCGAGGACGATAAAAATAAACACAAGGGCAAAGAACCTAAGGAACTCACATTGGTAGGGAAAACTAGCCGGCCTCCTCGTGAGACGACGCAAGTTAGTGCCTACTGCACTCCATGAGTGCAAGGAGAACTCGCAAAAAAGCCAAAGATCTAAAGAGAGACACATTGGTAGGGACAACTAGACGGTCTCCTCATGAGACGACGACGTTAGTGCCTACTGCACTCCGCTTAACTCTAAGCTCTAAACAAAAATACGAGTGTCCCACGCAAAGGGAACAAACCCGAAATAGACAATGATATCTAAAAGATGTGCCAAAAGGCAAGATTCAAAGACACAACAATGATCGATAGATGAGAAAGCCAAGCATCAACACTATGGCAAAGATATTAAAAGATGGAAAAAACGAATCGGAGAAGCGATACCGCAATCCACGCGACCCAAAAAAATGAGTATAAATCGATAGATATATATGCATGAACGATGATGAATTGCAGATGTGATGGGATAGACATGAGATAGATAGATTTGAGATTTGAACACAATGGAATGATCCATGATGTGGATTTAATTTTAATGATGAGAAATAGATATAGATAGATGGAATGTTACTGATGGACAAGTTTTCCATGCTTTGATTTACCATGGATAGATGATTGATAGATTTGTATTTGTATAGTGATGTAGCCTCGATCGAAGGCATCAGATAGATGGCTTGATTGAAGCCACCCATTTTTGTACAAACACACATGTATATATATATTATCATTTATTTGTCATATGATTGTACTTCATGCTTTTTTGATTTTGATATACATGGATAGATGGATATAGATAGAGAATAAAATAGATGTGATTAGAGAGATATAGATGATGGATGATGGAAATAGATGTGATTAGATAGATTGAAATGTGGATAAAATAGATGTGATCGATAGATATAGACTGATAGATAGATGATAGATGGATGTGATTAGATAGATTGATTTAATTTTGATAGATAGATGTGATGTATCTTGATGGACATAGCTAAATATTTTGATGGATAGATATACAGATGTACTTGATGTATGGATTAGATATAAATAGATGTCATGTACCTGAGATGTACGTATTTTTCGATATTTTGATGGATAGATAGATAAATGTGTTGGATATATGGATGTAATTATAAGGAGAAATGAATACAGATAGGAGTTTTGATAGATAAGATGAATTTTGATAAAGATAAATTTTGATTGAATTAACATGTGAAATGCCAATTTAACAGATGCAAGACAAAGAAATGGGAATACTCCTTACAAGAGCAAAGATGAAAGCGAAACAACCGTGACTTAGAAGAGAAGATACTCTGAGAAGAAGAAAATGATAAGTTGGACTTCCAACCGACCATAGATAAAATCCAGAAAGGGAACCAAAAGACCAAGCATACAAGGCCCTATATAAGATTAAAATAAATCTGACACTAACTAGTCGCAAACCAGATCTAGGATAGAAACGGAAAGAAAAGTAAGTAAGTATCTTGTCGGAACCTACAAGGGACAGAATACATGTCCATAGTGGGGAAATAGGATTCTCCATATGATCGACAAAAGGTCCTAAATCTCAGCTTCATGACTTTGACAGATAGGCAAACTGATCAATGCGGGAAGTTTGCTTGATATGGAAAGACTGATCGATGCGGGAAGTCTTTCAGTGATGCTATAAACTGACTGGAAGGCCGATTAATTACAAGAAGCCTTGAATTTTTCTTTTCGAGAAACAAATTCCCTTCAAGGGAGCTGGTCTCAGATTTTGAATTTTAATGATAGCCATCCTTCGAGGGTATGGTCTATTTTTTAGAATTTTTGATTCACTTGATAATGTATGGATAGCTGTCCTTCGAGGGATCAGTCTATCTTTTTGGATAGCATCTTTTTTTTTTTTTTTTTTTTTTTTTTTTTTTTTTTGAAACTTTTTGGAAGAAGCTGAGTTTAGACCTAGATAGATCAGATGGAGGAGGGGAAGAGAACATAAAGAACATGCACTCATGACCCGAGTAGATCCGATGAAGATAAGTACTTGGGACAGATGAAGTGGTGATTAAGGTATTCCTACCATGAGGAGGAACATATCCAAAAGAAACGTGCAATGAGTAGAGCCGCGATACTCATATTTAAGGTAGACGAGGCAATAGGCGGAGAACCACACAATTTCAAATCACCACGAAAGTAGATGACTGGTTATTAGGACGGATGGAAGATCCGAGTCATGACTAGATTTGTATAAGATAGATTTTAACAAGAGAGGGCCGTAAATGCAAAGCATTAAGAGGTTCCGCTCAGTGATACCATCCATGGAAGATAAACGATAAGCCCTGCACTCCATATTTATGAGTGATAATGTAGGGGCCCATCCAAATGGGAGCAAACTTACCACGTTGACTCCTTTCGAGTGTAGTGACATTTTGATTTTCCTTAAGAACAAGATCACCAATTTTGAAGTCACGATGTCAGCAAGTGCTTGTTATAAGCACGTTTGACACGCCGAGATAGACCTCGATGATGCTCAAGAGCGTTAAGACGCGCGCTCATCTAATAATTCAAGTCAGGCTGACGATTTTGACGATAATCCTCATCTGAGACAAATTCTCTCGAGAGAAACACTGAGAGATGGGATTTGGACTTCCAAAGGAAGGACAAATTTCTGCACTCCATGACGAGAGAGAAGGGAGTAGCACCAAAGTAGGAGTACGAATGCTAGTCCGATAAGCCCAGAGAGCAAAAGGGATATGTAGATGCCAATCCCTACCAAATGACTGACTAGTTACTCATGAGGATATTACGCAAAGTTTTATTGAAGCTTCGCTTTGACCATTAGCTTGAGGGTAGTATGGAGAAGAAAACTCGAGCTTGATATTGAAAGCATCACAGAGATTCCGCAAATCAGCGCTTTTGAAAGACTTACCATTATCTCGTGATTAGCTTGTGTGGAACGCCAAAGCGACAAATGATGTGTTGATAGACAAAATCAACTATGGGTTTAGCCTTTGTCAAGAAAGAGGGATAGCTCTTCTACCCACTTAGTAAAGTACTCAAAGGGCATGTAATGATAGAATGATGACGCTGTGAAGAACGAGGATTGATGAGACCAATAAGATCAAGACCCCATCAAAAAGGCCACAAATCCGCCGCAGTCGCAAAGCCCGACTAGGATGTGCGTGAGATTGGAATGTTGCCGACACTTGACGCACTTCTTAGTGTATTCACAACAATCTTGATTAAGAGAAGGCCAATAATATCCCAAACGTAAGATGCGCTTGGCACAAATTTAAACCACTAAAATGTCCACCACAAATACCGCATGGACCTCCCGAATAGCTTTAGATGATTCATGGGTTTTGAGGCATCAAGCAAAATACCATCAAAGCCGCGCTTGTAAAGAAGGCCACCTAGAATAGTATAGCGTCATGCGCTGACAAAAGACCTTCTACCATCGGGAGTCGATCTGAGGAAGGACCGAATAAGATAGATAATCAACTATCTCTGATGATACCACTCATCCCGGTATGGGTCAGGACAAAGATTGATCGACGTTAGTTGCCCAAGATGAGATGGTTGATCCAATCGCAGACACCACATAAAGACGCGAGTCTTCGTAAAAGGCGGATAAGAGAGGCTAAAGAAGCCATGGTATCCGCGAATCGATTTGGCAGACGAGGAATGGCTTCGATAGTGAAGTTATCGAAAGATCGAGTCGGGCAAGAACGATGTCGCGATATTTCTCAAGGATATCATTCTTGCATCGATAGACACCCGTGACCTGGTTAACGATGAGTTCGTAATCACCAAAGATGTCAATATGACGAGCGCCGAGATTAATGGCATTTTGAAGACCTAAGACAAGAGCTTCGACTACAGCATATTATCGGTGCACTCAAAGTTTAATTTGTGCGCGATCGGGATGGGCGTACTTCTCAAGGAGGAATCATCACAAAACCCGCACCTCCCCTCGCCGGCATTCGATCCATCAAAGAAGAGCTTTACTTTAAATGGAGATAGACCAAAATCAATTTGTTGATATACTCATCGGGAATTGAGCAAGGGGGTCACGAGTGTCCTAAGAGGAGCATCACTAATTGATCTCGCAATAACCCGACCCTCGATAGCCTTTTTATGCGGATAAACTCGAGGTCAAACTCACATAAGCATAAGCCAACGAGTGATGCGATCATCATGATAAGGTTTTGCATGGATTGTCTTGAGGGGATCGACACTTGTGACAATGTAAGTTTTGTGATTAAGGAGATAATGACGAAGCTTAGAAGTTGCGAAGAAGAGAGCACAACATAGTTTTTCAGCTTCTGAGTAACGTGTTTCATACTCATGGAGGGTGCGATCGATGTAATAGATGCAGCTTGTTTCTTTACCACAAGTGTCCCGATGCGAGATCATGGCTCCCAGAGCATGGTCACCACAGAGAGATATAAGATAGAAAGGCTCCTCGCGTGGAGGTGTAAGCACAGGGGAGAAAGAAGATAAGCTTTGAGATCATCAAAGGCCTTTTGGGCAATGCTCATCCCATTCAAAATGAACATTCTTACGAGAAGATGGTGAAAAGGTTGACAACGGTCCGACAATTGGGAGATAAAACGACGCACCGATCAAGACGCCCTCGAGACTCATGGAGTTGCTTTAAGTTAGACGGGGGAGGCATCTCAAGGATAGCTTTTATTTTTGCGGGTCGACTTCAATGCCCCGATGGAAATGATAAAACCTAAAAGTTTACTGAGAACGCCAAACACGCACTTAGCCGGATTTAGACGAAGACAGAAAGTGGATAAGCCTCTCAAAGAGAGGTGCAAGGATGAAAAGATGATCCCGACGGCGCTTGACTTGCGAGGAGGTCGCCAACATAATCCTCTGCGCTTTTGTGTAAGAGGTCATGGAAGATGTATGTCATCGCTGCGCTTGATAGGTCGCCCGCGTTCTTAAGGCCAAAAGGCATGACACGATAGCAAAAGGTCCCCCAAGGGGTTATGAAGGAGGTCTTATGTTGGTCTTCTGGTGCGATGAGGATTTGATTATATCCAGAGAAACCATCCATAAGAGAAAGCATCTCATGACCCGCAGTTAAATCTACGAGTTGGTCGATATTAGGAAGAGGAAAATCATCCTTCGACAGCAAGATTAAGATCCCTAAGTCGGTACAAATTCAATCTTCCCAAAGAGCCTTAGTTATCGGTACTACATTGCACACCCATCATGGATAATCGATGGGTCGATGAAGCTAGCCGAGAGCAAGCGCCAGAATTCTTCTTTAACAAGAAGGGCTACTCTAGGTGCATTTTACGCAATTTTTGCTTAACCGGCCTTGATGTTGGGAAGGGTAACGATATCAGGACCACAATATCGGATCGAGTCCCGCATATCTTCATATGACCAAGCAAAGGCTTGACGATGTTTGGAAAGAAAAGCGGTAAAGTCCCCTAATTCCCGTGGATTAAGGGATCGGCCGACCTTGATGATGCGAGGGTCTTCTAAGTCCCTATATTAAGGTCGATAGTGGCTTCGCTGAGAAGGGCAGACGTGTCGAAGGAATAGTCTTGGGAAGATATGAATCCTCCGCCCCGATAGGTGAGGACAGTAATCATCATCCGCACAAAGGATAGTGTCGATAGTAGGAGAGTCGCTCCAACTATTTCAGGAAGATTAATGGTATGAAGCGACCGATTGTTAGTCCTCATAGACCAACGGCCCTAAGGAAATGGTATTGATCAAAAAAAAAAAAAAAAGTTAGGTGGGATGGAAATGTCATCGTCCACATCAAGTGATGCTTCTGACTTGGTGGGGGAAGATGGTTCTTCAGTAGGAAGAGACTCATCAAGAATAGTGACGGGGCCTCAAAAGAGGTTTAAATCCTAACCCAAATTTCTGATGTGGCATGAGAGTAGGAATGGATTTGAGGTCATGTATACCTTGTTCATATTTTCCAAGGCCAAAACCTTTCCACGCGCATCGATGTAGATAAGTCTTTGCAAACGTGGATTCTCAGAGGTGATCAAACCCCGTTAGGTAAGGTTTGGCTCTGTGAGGAGAATCCGCGATGATGAGGCGTATCAAGACCACCGTAGATGAAATTGGTCCGCTGATTGGGCAAGGCACTAATGGTGACGATGCGACCGAGACCTGCCGATATTCAAAGTGTTGCTTGTCTGGTCTACCATACTCATTAGGTTTGAGATGGGCATCGAAAGATAAGAGAGGAAGCTCCCTAGTGAGAAACGCCGCAATGTCTCTTCCAGATTTTGTAAATCCGTAGTTTGGTCAGCAGTATGGAAGAAGATGAGGCCCTATCCGAGAAGATGTATTTTCTTTTAAAGGGGCGTACTTAATGGGTCATGTCGCATTGTGCTAAGGAAAAGGATCTCCTGATGAGTATATATTTTGCCCTCATATTGATATTTTAGGCATCGATGGAGGGTGGATGGGACACAATGCATTGCGCGAATCCAGGAGCGTCCGAGGATCATGTTATAGTGGAATTTTCCTTCGACAATATAGAAGAGTTCATGGAGCAGCTTCTTACCTACTCGATGGGTAAGACCACAGTTCCTAGAGTGACTGCTAGCTGATCGTTAAATGATCGAAGGGCTAAGGGTGGAGGTGACACCACATTCTTCGTAACTTAAGTTGTTCGAATGTGTGCGAGGAGATGACGCTGAGTGCAGCTCCACTATCGATCATAACACGCTTTAAGGTAGTGTTATTGATTTGACCGTGATGAAGAGGGGAGCCTCCAAATCTTCTAAGAAAGAGAAGGAATTTCCGAATCTTCAAAAGAAATGGTAGTCGATGGTCCATTCACCCAACAACCAACTCAAGGGTCAGCTCATCGGAATTTATCGCGATGCGACGCAGATTATCAATCAAAGCTCATGTTGTGGAGAGGATTGATGAGGTCAAAAAGAGACATTTTGACCGGAGCTCGGGTGAGTTGTTTCATAACACTCTCCTCAACAGTACACGGAACTTGAGCCCGAGGTGCAAGACGAATAGAGACCCCGGTCGTGGGGCTGATGAGGAAGGAGAAATGTCTTTAGGGGCTGCAGTAAATGACAACCCGTGGTCGAGATGTCAAGATGAAGATGGGTTATCATAGTGTTGGGTTCTAGTGGCGATATGGATTGTGTCAATTTGGGAAGGTGGAAGATCAAGGGATGGAACCACTAGAGGTCCGAGGGATGGTTGAGGCTTGATGGGGCTAAGATGACAGAGGTAATTGTTCCTCCTCCAAAGAAAAGGTCACTTTCTTCCGTAAGGTTCTTGATAACGGCTCGAGAGCTTTACATCCCTCAAGATCATGACATGACCCGGAGTACGGTGGTAAGCACAAATCAGATCGAGTTAAACCAAGTAGGTTTCACTCCTTTAGGATTATAAGGTTTAATCGAGGAAGGGTTATGGATGAAGATTGATGAGTTGATGAAGGATTTCGTATAGAATCCGGTAGACGAAGAGGAGGATAGAGATGATGAAGATGGTTCTTTTACCTTAATCGATCGCGAGGTAAAAGAACTCGCATGTTAGGTTTAACAGCTTTTTTAGGGATCCTCTTGTTTGTTTGGACATTTGAGGAGCAGTTTTGGGTGCTTGGGATGGGAGTAAATGAGACATGATTGACTTTGGTGGAGGGGGAGCCCCTAAGATAGATTTTGAAGATGAGGGATATGTGACAAATTTTGGGTCTTTGAGACAAAGGGGATCATGCTTAGTCGATTTACTGATGATTTAGATAATGTTGATTTAGATGAGGAAGAAGTCCTCAAGGTAGGTGTAATAGGAGGAATATAGGGTGCTTTGGTTTTTGGTAATGAAGATGATGATCCTGATAGAAGAGGTGGCATCTTTTTGGTAGGTAAGTCTATTTTTAGGGGTATTGATGAAGAATGTGTCAGGGGAGAAGATGATGGCTTTGATGGATGTGTAGAAGAAGACGCCTTCTCCACGGGCAAATCCAATCGCTTATGAGGCGTGAGAGAGATTTTTGTGGAAGAGCACCAAGAGTTGATGGTCCGAAATATGGGCTTTCCTTTTCGGGATGGTGACGAACTTCAACGGCATAAGGTGATCAGTAACCTTTTTGGGGAAGCAAGTGGGGAGGTACTGATGGTATAATGTTAGATTTTAGTTGTCTCGCTTTAGGTTCGTGAACCGAGCGTATAGATGTTGGTGCTACTTTTTTGATTTTTCCCGAATAGGTGAAGTAACATTGGTGATGGAAGAAGGGGGTGATGACGAAGCGCCTCCTAGCGAAGGGACTACTTCGATGCAAAGAATCATGGGTGAAACTACCGTAGGAAAAGAGATAGGAAGGGTCAAAATCAAGACGCTCCGCTGAAGTCGCACAATGATAGGTACGCTCACCAAGGGCATAGTTGCAGCAATGGGAATGGGAGCAATGTATGGATGTGTCCGTAGTGGAAACTCTGAGGGATGTGATTGCTTCGAGCATCAAAGAATAATGTCCGATGATGAGACAGATGAGGATGACACTGCCTCTATAGATGGAAGGTCGACAAAGGAGCGGAGAGAGATAACTCCGTGCTTGATAATGTAGGGATATTCAAAGATGGACTATCTGAAGATATTGGAACTCCCGTGATTGATGAAGAGGAAGGAGGATCTGATTCGATTGATGTGTTTGCAGATGGATTGGTTTCAGAAGAAGAGTCCTCGGTAGAGATGAAATTAATAGTGTGGGTGTTTGGTTTTTGAGATTCCGAAGAATTATGATTTGGGGCATGATTGGGGAAAGGTTGTTTAAAAACGTCCAGTGCTTGATTTGGGGGAGCATTTGGGTTATCCAGAATGAGCTCGCCTTTATCAATGAATTTTTGACAAGATTTTTGAAAGTCCGACATCGCTCGATGTCATGACCTTCGTTCCGTGATAATGACAAAATCGCTTTCCTATACCGTAAAGGACGTTCTCGACTTTCATCAATATCCCTAATGGGTGGAAGTTCGATCATGCGAACTTCCAACATTTTTTCTAAGATAGAGGCGTATGATTCCCCCAATGGAGCGAAGGATCGAGAAGATGAAGGCCCTTTTCGAGTAGATGAAGGGTCTCTTCGTGATGGTTGATTAGGAGTACTATCGCTTCTGGTGTTTTTAATACGATAGCATTTGTGGACCCTTGATTCTTATCTTTAGAGGGAAAGAATTTGGTTTGGTGAACCGAGAGAAATCTGGTTTAGATTTGGAGCGAAGTTTTAGTTTTCCTTGTTCAATGGCACGAGATTCAAGTTTGCGTGCCATCGTAAAGGCCTCTTCAAAGGTATGAAAAGTTTGGATCCTTAGAGTGGAAGAAATGTGATTAGCACAAGATCGGGTGAACAACTCGATTTGTTGGGATTGGGGAAGGAGAAAGACAATTGGTTGATTATCCTCTCCAACGAGCGACAAAGTCTCATATAGACTCATCGTCGAATCGGCGAATGTTATAAAGATCTCGTGATTGAGATCTTATGCGCGATATTTATTGAGAAGTTTTCAACAAACATCCGGGCCAATTGAGAGAAAGAAAACAAAGAATGTTGAGGGATGTTATCAGACTACCCAAAGCGGGACCCGCTAGAGACATAGGAAAGGTACGGAGCATGAGTTCCCGATCCTCGACGATAAGGTAGCAAGCATGTTCAATGCTCGCAGATGTTGTCGGGGGTCTTCCCGCTATGAAATTTTGAGAATTTGGGAAGTTCCCATTGGGGAGGATAAGGCTTAAAAGCCACCGAAGGATGAATGGGTTCATTGCACACTTCTTCAAAGGAGTATGAAGGACGGGTTCCTTTTGTGGAGGCTTCCAAGTCTGCAATTTTCAAGAGAATTTGAACTACGCTCGGATTGGGGAGGAGGTACATCGGGTATGTCCTACATAAGAAGCAAGTGGTGGATGTTGTTGAGATGTCAATGGGGGATTCATCTGTTGTTGGATAGGATGATAAGAGGAATAACCAGGTGTTCTGGGTGACACCGGTTGGGGTATTTGCTGTGAGGCAGCTTGGCAGATATAGCAGCCGTGAGATAATAAGTGGTTGAGAAAATATAGGTCAGGGTGACTTGATGGAACCCGTGATCGTGGACTCCTATGTTTGTTGATTGAATAGGGACAGATTGAGGAACATGGGTGTTGGTTAGATTGGACATGTTGGGGAACAAGACCTGAAAGGGGCCTTCTACCGCCGGATTTGGTACCAAGGGTGCCGATACTAGGGGATGGGCGAAGGTCACAGTTGCTGGAATATTGGAAGAAAGATTGACCGGAGGACGAGAAGTAGGAACCAATTGACTAGCCGGAGGGGGTTGGCTCATGAAGAGGTACCGACCTTGAGACACAATGAGGGCATAGATGAATTAACAAAATGATGCGGCGGTGCACGACGCACTCATTATCGCCAAGGCGTAAGACCTCTCAAAGGTAGGTTGAGGAATAGTTGAGGTAACTCAGCAGATTAGGAATAGGTAAGGCAATTTGAGAATTAGTCGACATGGTAGGTGGAAGAGAAAAGGGAGGCATAGGGACCTCGCCCTTCTCCGTGGCTCGAGGCAAGAGAGAGGATGAAAACTGTTCTACATAGGCCTGGGATGAACCACGAGGATAATCGTACACTTGTTGGATTGGTGGTCCTTGATCAGATATTCGAATGGACTTGTGTACTAGGTAGTCCATGAGGGCTACCGGATTGCGATCAAGGAGAGCCTGAAATTCAGGATCCCCGCGAGGAATAGACTCCGAGTCAGAAGATATTTCTGATGGACTAGGAGAAGCTGGACGTGATGGGATTGTTTTGGCTTGATGGAAAGGATTATACGACCATGAGGGGGAACCAACTAACAGCGGTCCCGAGGAAGATTGGAGGGGTGCCGAAACATCCACGCTGGTGGTGATTTCGGAGGAAGAAGGAACCTGTTGGGCCATTTTCCTAGATTGTGACCGGGTGATAACCGTCATAAACAAGCAAGAAAGAAGATTGTCCTAACTAATGCACAAACAATTCAAGCAAAAGTAAGTGATTTATCTCCTTTAAATTTTGATGCTTTTAAGAAAAGAAAATGTTAGGGAAGGCTTTTTAGAACAGGAACTACTCAGATAGCCAAACTAAGGATGGTTTGGGTAATGTTTGGTGAGGAGTCCCGAAGGCACTTCAGTAAAAGACCGGTACGTGGCTTGATATAGGGGCCTACCCCCGCACTTCACACACCGCTGCGATAAGGGAGTCGGGTGCTTTGCCAATATATACCAAAATCTTCCGTGAATTTATAGCGCGGCCCGAGTACCGCGTAGGCTCTTCCTCTCGATATCACTTCCAAGTAGGCGAGGCCAGGAAGGAGTTTTGTTTAGATGCTTTATACCTAGTGATTTTGGCTTTGTGTGCAAGGGTGAAAATAAAAATCAAATAGTGTCACTACCGATTTTGATCAATTCTCCAACCTAATTAAAACTAGATGAAAAAGCATGCAGCAATGACAAAGAAAAGGTTCTTTTTAAGCACTTAAAACGAAATGTTTGATTTCGATGAAGACAAGTCAAACAAGTTCTTTCCCAAATGCGATTAAGTTCCTTTTAAGCACCAAAAATTGAAGTGTTTGGATGTGATAGACAACCAACAAAGAAATCCTAAAAAGGAGAAAACACCGAAAAAGAGGAATACCTGTAGATTTAGCTCTCCAAGGTGTGTGGACTTCAAAAAGCGCGTTGTTGAGCTCTTCCCCTCGAACAATCCCACGATCAAGCAAAGTGCTCCGCAAGAAAAGATCAAGCAAACAACAAACAAGATCCGGAAAGATACATCCAGATAGTGGTGAAACGAAAAATTTCTATTTAAAGGAAATAAAAAAATTTCAAGATAATGATTTCGCCTAAAAGCAAGATTGAAATGATGAACAGAAATGCTCAAATAGACTCGATAGAAATCAAGAAGAAAAGGAACAAAGTTCAAAACTAGAAAAGAAATGAACTTACCAATAAGGGACTTTGGTTGGGTCCCACCGGGCGTGCCAGAATGTAGATCAAGAATTTTGCGCTTGTTACCTGTCCAAGTTAATGTACCAAACTAAACACAAAAACCCTGAAAAACTCCAATGAAATCGATACCTGATGAAGATGTAGACGGATGAGGAAGCTGATGTAGACAAGACGGGCGCACACGAGCAATTTGCACAATAGCTCCGAGTAACCTGCAAAACACCGATGCTTGACAGAAAAAGATGGCGTTAGAAGATATTTGGGTGGACTCCCGAGAAGCGGTCCGGAAGCGATGAGCTTCCTCATGGATGTCACCACGCTTTCAATAAAGAAAAGAAGCATACATGATAAAAGATGTAAATAAAGACTAGATTTTCTCGATCATAGTAATAAAATGTAAAATCCTAACAAGCAGCATGTAAAGTACGTAAAACAGGAACCATGAAATAATGCCGGATTTGTGTTACTCGTGACCTTTTACCTCTCTCGCAGTGAAATCGGCGCCGATCGGGTATAATCGGCGCGATCGATGTGATCGGCGCCGATCGACCGATCGGCGCCGATCGATAAGATCAGCACAATCAAGGCGATCACCAATCAATCGTGAACTCGTATGAGATTCGGGATCGAAGGTGAATGTAGTCTCGCAAGATGTGCCGAAGATGGAGAGACGCTGAACAGAGTCACCAGATGATGATGGTGGTGTATGATGTTGATATGATACGGCAGAGTAACGGTGCTCCTCTCTCAGGATTGATTAGGACAGATCTCCCTAACCGAGACAATTGATGCTAAAAAGATCTCTCTTCTTGCAACCCGAATCTTTCTCGCTCTCTCTCGCTCGCGTAAGCGCTTTTTTTCGCTAGTCTCTTTTTTCGGTCCTCTTCGCCTCTTTCCGTCCCTAGAACCGAGTTCGGGCTTGCTTTTATAATCGGCGCGCTTAGAAAATCGGCGCCACCATATGGGTCGGCGCCGATCGCGGAGAAGACTCCCGAGATGGCCAAATTGATCGATTCGAGAAAGACAAGACTTATCCCGACCACGGGAAATATCCCGCTTAGGGAAGATTAAAAATGGATGTGATGCATAGATAGAATAAATTTGGGGTAGATAAGTGATTAAGATGCATGGGAAGAAGCGTAATTAAATATTTAATATTTAATTACTCATGGGTAAGATGTGATGTGATGAATTAAATTTAGAGTAAGTGATTAAATCACAAATTGGAAAACTATCCCAAGGGGATAGTTGGTGACGTAAACGTGCCCCAAGTTACCTAGGCAAGTAAACGGATGAGAAGGGACACTAAATTGGGTAACCAATAACAAGGGTCACCATGGCAACCGTGTTTGATTTGTGTGTTGTGTTGTGTTAGGATTTCCATTCTGTGACTATGGGGTATATGTGTGCTTTATTTTTGTGTCCCTTTTTAAAATTATTGTTTTGTGTATTTTATTTGTAAGGTGCTCTTTATTATAATTATTCTAATGAGATAGTTAAATGTGTGAAGTCATATAGTTAAATTTTAATTAAATTAATTGGGAGGTGGAATGTAAGGAAATAATATTGTTGTCTTGATTAATAATTAAATTTGATTTATATTATGTGTAACCATAGGATAAATAAATAAATCTTTATGTCAAAACATGTAATAAATAGAGTCATAGACATTAATGCATGTGTAAGAGGATGTAAGAGTTGTGTAAGTGAAATGATGGATTGTTTAAATCAGATTTTTGGGGTATAGAACACTCCATCCTCCTTGAAACTCGGATTTGGTCTTGGGAGCCTAAATTAGAGGCTTGTGGGACAAGTTAAACTTGTCCCACACCTCTCAAAAACCTCCACCAACCATGATTATTATTTTGGAGTCAAAATCAATCTATTTTATTGTATTTTGATATAAATTTGGGTAAGTATTGATTGCACTTGTCTTACAAATTTTAAATGATTTTCCTTTTGAGTATGGGCTAAATTTGAAGTATGTAAGTGGTTTGTCATTCACATTTATGGTGATTTATTTGTTTGATGTTGATTGTATTTTGGGATGAGGAAAAATGATGTGGCATCCCACTTGGAATCCACATCATCCTCTTCCACCCTCTCCCTTTAAAATTGAAAATTGCTTCTTCTTTTGGGGGTTGTTGAAAGTTTGTGATTTCACTCTTGGGGGAAAATTCCTCTTGGATTTTGGAGCTTACTTTGTGGAAGAAGTGGATTTTCTTGTGCATACATTTACCTTGCTGATTTGGGACTAGTTTTTGGTGAAATAAAGACTACTGTTTTGGAAACAAGTCTCCATTATGGAGAGGTAGGCTCTCACTCTTTTAAAATTGCTATTTTTCCCTCTTTTAGCATGAATTTTGAATGTGTTTGTGTTTGCAATTCTTAGAGGGATGGGTAGAATGCTTAGGGCATGGTGTGGAGAGAATACTATGAGGTTTATCAGAGGAGGGATAACAGATTTTCCATTGTTATTTGTTCTTGGGAGGGAATGTTGGTTTGGGATCCACCTAGGAAAGGAAATTGCTTGCATTTCCTACTTTGGGGAGGTATAAGGGATAAATTTGGAGGAGGGATAAGGAGGGGTTGAGGAGGGATAAGGTCTATGGGATTGCTATGATTTTGGCGGTTTTCTTTTGGTGGATGCCCAAAATTCAACTTGGGAGGCATAAGGAGACCTCCATAGTTCTTGCTCTTGCTTGGCTTGCTTGCTTGGAGAAGGAGCCTTTGTTTTGTTTGAAATTGGTTGTTGTAGTTGAGAACTACATCTTTTGTTTGTGTGTCATCTTGTGAATGTGAATGTATGTTTTTGGTGAAAGAAGCTACATTGCCATGAGTTGTTTCATCATGCTCCATTTCAATATGGTTGGGGCTCAGGGGCCAATGGGGAAAGATGGCTTCTCTTTTCCCATTGGATGTCTTGGTTGGGTGGAGAGCATTGCCTTTCCCCCTTCCTTGTTGTGATTAAAAGTTAAAGGATGAAGAAATCAGCATGTTGCTATTTGGAGCTTGGAGAAATTAGTTTTGACAGTCATTCCTTTGAGCAGTTTTAATGTAATCCTACCCACTTCAAGTGGATGAATGTAATTGATATAGATATGTGAAATGTTTACCTTGTTATTGAAAGATGTAATCAAATTTGAGGAATGTAGAGAAGAATTGTAATTCTTTGTTTTACTTGTAAAGAAATGAAATTGAAATGATATACTTGTATTCTTTTTGAAAATTGAAAATTGAAAATCCAATCAACTGGAAGGGAGTTAAGTTGTAATGTGTTGTTTGAAATCAATGAAAGAAATATATCCTTCTCTCAATTGCATTGTTTTTTTGGAAATCACATGGCTGTATTATGCAAATTCTATTTTAGAAAAGAGATTACGTATAAAAGAAATGATAGAAGCTTTATATTTTGAAATGATTTTTTGAACTAGAAATAAATCTTGCATATTGAATGTATAATCTAAGGAGCATTGTATTTGTCTAAATTAGAACAATATGCACCTTTAGTAGATAAATCGTAAAATCAGTTTAGAGGAATAAACTCACTATTTTAAAGTTAAAACTGGTAATGTACATTTGAATAAATGAACAGTTCATATTTATACTTCTTAATTAACTTAAAAATGTCATATGTTACTATGACAAGACTACACCAAACTCAAATTGACAAAGTAAACTCAAGGAAACAATCCAACCAATTCAAATTTTGAATCAATCCCCTTCCTAGGTCATTTTTCTGTCCCTTGTTGGAGAAAAACACAACTTGAATAAATTGATCAAATTGAAACCTTTAAAACATTCTAATTCTTCCCTAAGTTGATCCCCCATGTCTGATTGGCATGTGGAGTGGAGGAAGGGATTCAATTTTATAAAAATTGCAAGTTTGAAAATAACTGTCAGTTTTCAATTTTAAAACCCTGCAGATCAATTTATTAAAATTGACACTCTAAAATTCACAAAATTCCAAAATTTATGAATTTTTGTAAAGAATACTCCAAGAAATTTCCAGAAAGTCCTCGTTTGCTTGAAATGGAGCTTCCTATCAAAATTTATGGCCATTTGAAATTTTACTTCAAAATGGCCATCCCAAACCAAAAAAATGAAATAATTCGACCTTAGAAAAATTTAAATTTTGAACTTTAGAAAAATTTCTTAAAAAGTTCCGTAGCCCCCACCACCCTCTCATCCTATCGAAGTCACCACGTGGCACCTTGGAGGCGGACCCTTAGTAAAACTTAACATTTTTAAAATTTTACCTTGGGCAAATTTTCCCAATTTTCCCAAGACAAGTGGCCCCCAACCAATCACGTGTTGACATGTGGCAGGGGGGTGCATGGATCAAAATGGAAAACTTAACCATTTTTTCCTTTGGAAATTTTTCACTTTTCTCCCCACAACCCTGCGACCCCACACCAATCATGTGCTGACACGTGACAAGGAGGGCCCGTGGATTTAGAAATGAAAACTTAACTTTTTGCACTTTTGGAAAAATTTCACTTTTTCCTCCACTAACCCGCATCCCCGCATCCAATAGGGTTTTAACACATGTCCCCATGGGTGCACAGGTCCATGCAATTCTTTTAACCTTTTAACCTCTTGGGTGAAAAACCAACATTTTCTTCGCGCCCACGGCCATTCACAAAGCGCCACGTGGCCATTTTGGCAAGTGCGAGGCACGAGGAAAATTTTCCTTTGGAAACTTGAAAACTTGGTTTTGGAAAAATTTCATGTTTTTCCCCTACAACCCACTATCCTGGACCAATCATGTGATGACACATGGCATTTGGGGGCATTGGCGGGGGCGCGAAGGCATTTTCTACCTAACCCCTGGGACTTCTAGGGAAAATTTTCCCTAAAACTCCTCTCGCGATAACTTGAGTTTTACAAGGAGTTAGGAGGACTTCTTTATATGGTTGGAAAGGTGAGGAAATTTCCTATCCAATAAGCCTAGTTTAGAAAAGTTTTAAAGAATCTAATTTTGTGAAAATCTAGTTGAACTTCTAGGCATGTTTGAGAGCGGGCATGAGGGAGATTTTCTCCCTGAACCTAAGTAAAACATGTAACCTCAAAATTGGAACCTTGTAAACTTGTTATAAGATAAAAATGAAAATATTGTGTTTGGTAAATCAGAATCTATTCTGAAACCTTTTAGTTTCAACTAGTGTCTTGCTACTTGTTTGTAGACCCTTCTTATAAAAAAATTATTCCATAATTTTCCTAGTTTGTTTCTTGGTCTCAAGTGGTAGTTGAAGCAGGCATTCCAGTTCTTGAGTTGTATTGAAAAAGAATAGTTATATTCCTTTTTGAATGAAGACTATTGTTATACAGTAAGCCCAAAAATTCATAAGTTTGTACATGCATAAGTTTGTAAAGGTATAAGTTGAAAATGAAATTGAAGGATAAGAACTTACTTGTATGAGTTGTGTAAATTATTTCGTACCTTTGTAAAAGAAATGGAATCTTATCTTGCTGGTATCTCTTATATTAATTATATGATTAAATGAGGATTCTTGAATAAATAAGATAAAAGGGAATTAGAATAATCTCCCTAATTAAGATGTAGCTAGATAAGTTGCAGAATTCAATGTTCTTATATAAACAATTTAATATAGTAAGGTGATGTGTAATGACCATACAATGAAAACTATAGAATATATAAAGAACAAAAAGGGTGTGTTAAACCCTAGAACTTAACCATGAAGAGGAAGACTCTTCCTCTCTCGTGGAAAAGTAAACAAAAAGGAAGATATGATTTATAATCATAGACTACATTTAATAAAGTCTATTAAGATACAACCTAGGTGGTTGTTACACTTCCTTGATTGGTTAAGTCCCATTAAACATAACTTATGAGGTTGCTGTCCTTTCTTTTTGGTAACTACTTTTTAAGCCAAATTATTGAACATCGAAAGCAATCGTGAGATAAGGAAGTTCTCCAAGGATTAATGGAACTTGTTTTGGAAAGGAACTTAGGGAGAGTTGGATTAGGGTTTGGGCAAGGTTAATGAAATCTGCTATTATATATCCAATTTGATTAAATAGTAATAATCTCCTTGGGGTGTGTAAATCTTGACGAGGTTGTTCTATAGGATGTTGGCGCATGCCAAATGTAGAGCTGTACCTTCGATAATATTAGGATCTTCTCGAGGATACAACATTGTAGTTGACATGTGGCAATACCCTTCTGAATTGATCATCTAGATCTACATGCTTATGTACCTAAACTAGGGATAAACCATGGGAAAGTGGACTGATTGAAGTTAGAAAAGGACATTCTAGATATGTTGGTCATCGAGATAGGACTTTTAAGAAGAGCAACGAGTCGAGGACAAGAAGTCCCTCTCTTTAATGGAAGAGGTTCCCTTATTCAGAAATGAACTTATTTACAAATGTACAAGACATGATTTGTTGGTTAAACTTGGATATCACGAAAGTGTTTTCTATGAAGATCATCAATTACAAAAGGACTGAGGAAATGAGAGTATGGGAAAGAGCAGAAAGGCAACATGCAGAATTATAGATATCAGAGTAATTCTTTATGTATGCGAAAGTCACAGTGAATTGAAACAAGATCATTTGTATTGAATAAATAAGATGGAATTTAAAGACACAAAGTTCTGTAAATAACATCTGCTTAGAACACAAAGTTTCTTAACATAACACAGATTCATTAATCAAGGACACAAAGTTCCTTCTTGGTTATACAAGATCACCGAGCTTGCAAAGTTGAAGAGTATGCAATCGGTAAGACTAACGAACTTGAGACAAATGATCTTCACAAAGAAAATAAACGAAAGCTTAGGAATAACAGAGATCAGATAGACAAAGAATGGAAAAGTCCTTCTACATTGATTTCTTTGTAATCTATTTACACTTTCAGAAAATATGCCAAGTTCTTCCTCCTCTTTTCTTGAATGGCGTGAAGAAGGCCATTATATAACTTACAAATCAGTTACTCTTCGTAACCGTTTCTTTAACCAAGAATAGTTAAAGACCGCCTATCGCAGTACCTCAACCCGTTACAAAGAAAACGGCAAAAGAAATGGAAGAAGAGAAAAGAATGAGGAGAAGAAGACAGGTGGCCAGTCACTGGAGGGACCCACTGACTTCAGAATCCGCTGCCTGAATTTCTCTAACGCCTCAGCTATGTCTCTGCCACGAGGGACTGACGTGTTGGCCGTAGACTGCGTCCAAAATCCAAGACATTTCTCCAGCTCTTTATCAAACTCGACATGAGTATGATAATCTTTGTTTGGCTTCTTCAATGGCAGACTCGAGCGGCGAAATTTGTTCCTGTTCCTGAAACTTGATCTTCATATTGATAGCAACAGAGCTGCAACCTAAATTCGGGGAGGAATTACAGAGAAAAGGGATACATGTGCAGGGAATTAGGTTGCAAGGGTTCGAGCAAGGGTAGCATGGAAACAATGTAAGAATTGCAAAGGTGGCTTGCTCATTATATAGCCGTTGAGGAGAGGGAAGGGTGATCAATGCACATTACATTCATATCTATCAGTTTGAAAAACAGCATATTCGAGTAGAGCGGGAAAAACTAAGTATGAATGGCATTTGGTTCGCTTGGGACATGTGAGACGCGAATGCGCGAAACACGTGGCTCGGCCGATTTGGGCAAAACAAGGAGAAGATGCACAAATGCATTTTGGGAAATTTGGGATGAAAACGTGTGAAGTACGCGTTCGGTGTTTCGGCCGAAAATGGAACAAAAGGCCCATTTGAACTTGGGACATTTGGGACGAAAAGTTCCGAAGTACGCGGTTCGGGTGCTTCGGCCGATCGGGGAACAGAGCGCACTTTTGAAATTGGGACAAAAAGCTCTGAAGTACGCGACTCGGGTTCGGCTGAAAATGGAACAGCTTGCACTTTTGACTTGGGACATTTGGGACGAAAAGTTCCGACGGGCCCGAAAATGGAACAACTTCGGGGATTTCGGCCGATCGGGGAACAGAGCGCACTTTTGAAATTGGGACAGTTGGGACATGAAAGAGCGAAGTACGCGGATTGGGTGCTTCGGCCGAACATTGAACAACTCACACGAAAAGTTTGGGACACTTGGGACGAAAAGTTCTGGAGTACGCGGTTTGGGGATTTCGACCGATCGGGGAACAGAGCGCACTTTTGAACTTGGGACAGGCGGGACAAAAATGTCCGACAGGCCCGAAATACATACAAAATGACCCAAAACATAGATTTTTTCAATTTCATGACTTTTCTCCTACTACCAGCTTGACAGAAAAGACACTTAAACTCGAAATTTCGAAAGTTCACCTTCTTCAGAGCAGGGGGAATTTTGAGTGTACAACAAGATAACAATTGAGTGAGGTGAAGGATGTATTCTAGATTGACAAGTATGCCATCAAGGAATGAGTAATATGAATAGTATGTTAGAATTTTTTTCCAAAGTATCATAAGTTGCTGATTGCTTTGTCCTATGTCACCTAGTCCAAGGATCGAAATGCATATGAATATTAGTAGCAAATATTCGAGATAGGATCCCGAACAGACATATCACTCAATACCCCCAGCTGGGTGAATAGGGTAAGAGAACCAAGTATACTTAGTATGCGAGAAAATTATTCATTACTTAAAGTTAAACATGAATAGATCGGTAGTTTGTTTGATTCATAAAATGAATAGATCGGTGGCACACTGAGTCATTATAGCTACATATGGTTATCTCGTTATAAGAATGGATGTTATGGAATGTGTGTTCTAAATTATGTATTTAGAGCAGAGAGATGTTACTTAAAAAAATTCCCTTGTTTCTAAAATGTTAAAATGGGAATGTTACATCTTGGTATCGTAGTGAAGGTTGCAGCTCTGGGACCTATGTGTCCATAATTTGATAAAAACTTAAATTTTATTGTAACGAAAATGGTTAGAACCAGAGGAAACATTGTGAATAATGCTCCACCTGAAGAAGGAGCAGCAAACAACCCAAAAACTTGATGAAATCCTTGATGCCCTATTGGACACAAGAGATCATTTGACTGTACTCAAACAACAAGTGATGGGTAATGAGGAGGAAGAAGAAGATGGTAATAACAATTAGCCACCTCCTGAGGAGAACCCCAATATGGGTGTTGATAATAACAATATTAATGTACTTATCCAACCAAAAAACAAAAAGGGTTAGGTTGGCAGCTTAACTCACCAATGATATAAAAAGGATAAGTCCACCTAAGTTTGATGGCACCACATTAGGTGATGGAGCTGAGAATTGGCTCAGTGAGATGGAGAAGTACTTTTCTATAAGAAACTTCTGAGAGGAAACCAAAGCTATTTGGGAGCGTATCAGCTTTCCCATGAAGCATCTTCATCATGGGACAATCCATAAGGATGAGCTAAACATTGATGAAACTAACATCACTTGGGATCAATTTAAAAGTTATTTTAGGCAACGAAGGCTGCCACAACTTTATTATGATCAAAAAATGACTAAATTTCAGAACTTGGCTCAAGGGAAGTTAATCAGAATCGAGTATTAGGAACGGTTTATGAAACTACTCATTTATGTACCTCGGTATCAAACTCGTTGAGAAGTTTAGGATACAAAAATTCATCATGGGGTTGAATCCCATTATTGGGGGAGAGGTTGATGTTCACAGCCCAACCACTATGGAAGGGGTTGTTGAAAAAGCCATAAGGTAAGAATAGAAATTAAAGGCTATTTCTGCTCATAAGGAGGAAGTACGGAAGAAAGTTCCAAACTCTTCTTCAACTTCTCTTGCACCTAAGAAAGGACCATGGAAAAAGTTTGGTAACAAAAGTAAGTTTCCAACTGATAATAATAAGAAAAATAAATGAATAAGTTCGCTAGAAATATAAGGAACAATTTTGCTAAGAACAACAATAATGGGAGTAAGTCCTATGGAGGTTAAAATGATAACTTTAAGGATGGAAATAATTTCAGCCTAAAAAGGGACCAGTAAGAGGCTATTATAACGTGGCAAAGATCATTATGCAAATCAATTTCATTTGAAGAAGGATGATCATAATCAACATCAGAAGATACATGCTGCAAAGAGTTGATAAGCAAGCTAAATAGTAAGTTACACCTATAGAAGTTCTGTAAGTTATTCGGTATACATAAACTATTCTTTTTGATACGAGAGCTACCGAATGTTTTATTTCTAGTAAACTTGCTTCAAAACTTAAAAGAAAAGTTAAAAAAATGGATAAATCATGGACTATACATTATGTTAACAATTTTGTTCATACAGTTAGTATGTGTCTTTTTGGGGCAGTCCTTGACTTACCTAGCTTTTCAACAAAAGTTGATCTCTATGTAGCACCTTTGGGATCTTATGATATAGTCATAGGCATAAATTGGTTAGCATAGCATAAAGCAAAGGTAGACTATTTTGAAAAGCATATTAGTTGTTTGGATGATCTACAAAAAATAGTAGAGATTCAAGGTGTAAAACAAGAAATCTCTATTAGGAAATTGTCCTGCTATGTAACTTAAAAAGGCCAAAAATAAGGGTTGTACCTTATATGGAGTAAAAATTTCAGAATTTACTAAAAGTAGTGATTTCATGGAATGTTACCACGCTGTTACGAAACTACAAAGACATGTTTCTAGAAGATTTACAAGTATTACCACCCAAAGGGAGTTTGACTTCACGATTGAAATCAAACCAGGTATTGAACCTATTTCTAAAGCACCTTATCGGATGACTACCATAGAGTTAGTAGAACTTAAGGCTCAGTTGCAAGAACTTTTGTCTAAGGTTTTGATTAGACCAAGTGTTTCACCTTGGGGAGCACCGGTGATCTTTGTGAAAAAGAAAGATGGAACACTTAGATTGTGCATTGATTACAGGATGTTAAACAAAGAAACAATCAAGAATAGATATCCACTTCCTAGAATTGATGACCTATTTGATCAGATGCATGGGGAATCGGTATATTCTAAGATAGATCTTCGATCTGGATATCATCAATTATGAATTAAAGATGAGGACATTCATAAAATGGCTTTCAGGACAAGGTATGGGCATTATGAATTCACAGTTTTACCCTTTGGATTAACGAATGCACCTACAAATTTTATGAACTTAATGAATAATATCTTTCAAGAATATTTGGACAAGTTTGTGCTTGTATTCTTGGATGACATTCTCATATATTCTAAAAGTATTGAGGAGCATCATGAACACTTGAAAATAGTTTTGGAAATTTTGAGAAAGAGACGGTTGTATGGTAAGCTATCCAAATGTTCTTTCTATGACTCCAAAGTTCACTATTTGGGTCATGTTATAAGTAAAGATGGGATAGTTGTTGATCCTTCTAAGATTATAGCTATAACCGAGTGGCCTACACCAAAGAATGTACATGAAGTTAGAAGCTTCATGGGCCTTATAGGTTATTATAGAAAATTTGTTAAGGATTTTTCTAAGGTGGCTGCACCAATAACTTCATTGTAGAAAAAGGATAAGAAATTTGTTTGGAATGATAAATGTGAATCTAATTTTAAAATTTTGAAAAGTCAGTTGACTTCAACACCTATCTTAGCTATACCTGATCCTAATGGAGACTTTACTATTTTAACTGATGCATCCGGGAAGGTCTTGGAGGTATTTTATTACAAAATGATCATGTCATAGCTTATGAAAGTAGAAAACTTAAGTTACATGAGTTGAATTATGCTCCACATGATTTAGAGCTTTCTGCCATAGTTCATGCACTTCAAGTTTGGAGGCATTATCTATTGGGTAAACCATTTGAGTTGAAAACTGATCATCTGGGGCTGAAGTACATTTTCACTCACCAAATCTGAATGCAAGACAACAAAGGTGGTTAGAGTTTTTGTCTCAATATGATTTTGACATAAGTTACATTAAAGGAAAAGAGAATAGAGTGGCTGATGCTCTAAGTCGTAGGAAGCACATTTCTGCTCTTATAACACTAAGAACTCAATTTAAGGATGAAGTAAAAGTGTTATGGAATCGATCTTACTTTCAAAAGTAAAAATTGTGCGCTTGTGCATGACCCAAAGGATGAAAGATATAAAGGTTTTCACTTTGATAATGAAGGAATCTTACGATATGAAAATAGATTATACATACCTTTTCCTAACGATTTGAGGAGAAATTGTTAGAAAGTTTCACAATTCACCTTTTTCGGGACACCCGGCATTACAAAAATGCTTGCTGATATAAAACAACAATATTTCTGGAAAGGAATGAAAAAGGATGTTATTGATTTTGTGACTCATTGTCTTGAATGTCAACGTGTAAAAGCGGAGCATATGCACCCAACTGGTTTATTGTATCCTCATAGCATACCACAAGTACAAATGGCAAGTAATAAGCATGGATTTTGTACAAGGATTACCTATGTCAAGAAATAAACATGATGTTATTTTAGTAGTAGTTGACAAACTAACGAAAGTAGCTCATTTTATTGTTGGAAATCTAAAGGATGATTCTCCTATTTTGGCTAAAATATTTGTACACAAAATTTTCAGATTACATGGAGTACCTGAATTAATCATATCTGATAGAGACCCTAGAATGACGTCAAGGTTTTGGAAAATGCTTAATGCAGCTCTTGGAACTAAATTGAATTTCAGTTCTGCATATCATCCGAAAATGGATGGATAGATTGAAAGAGTAAATCAGGTTTTGGAGGATATGTTACGGATGTACTGTATGGATCAGCAGTACAAGTGGGAGGAGTACCTTCCATTAGTTGAATTTGCATACAATAACACATATCATGCTTCTCTTAAGATGGCACCTTTCGAGGCACTTTACGGAAGGAAATGTAGAACCCCTATTAGTTGGGATAGCATTGAGGATAGAGAGGTAATTGGACCTGAAATCCTTACGGAAATGGAACAAGTTAAAATGATTTGTGAACGCTTGAAAGAAGCTATAGATAGGAAAAAGAGTTATGCTGACTTAAAGCGGTTGATAGGAAATTTGAACTTGGAGAGAAGGTTTTCTTTGGTTAAACCAAAAAGAGCTCTATAACTTTTGGCAAGGCTACCAAGTTATCACCTCGTTATGTGGGACCTTTTGAAATAGTTGAAGTAATCAACCCTGTAGCTTATCATTTAGCATTACCACCTGCTTTGTCACGAATGCATGATGTTTTCCATATTTCTTTGCTTAAGAAATATGTTTCAGATTTATCACATGTGTTAAATTGAATTCCTTGCAGGTCCAAGACCCAGAATAATCATGGTTAAACCCATTTGAGTGTTGGAAACTCACCATTGATTTAAGAAATAGAGAAATAAGTCAATGTAAGGTCCAAAGGGGACCAGGTTTAACGAGGAAAGTGTAACTTGGGAAAATCTAGAGGATATAAAACTAGTTTTCCATATCTATTTGAACATAATTGAATCATTGTTGATAAATTTTTTATGATTTTATCTTTATATGACATTAAGTAAGCCAATTTTGGGCAGATAATTATTTAATTTGAACAAATAGTTATTTAATGCTTGAATTTCGGAACTATAAGATTTTGAAAAATTTGACTTTGAGTAAGAAAAGTGAAGGATTTGACTATCCTTGATGTAAATTGTTAGAAGAAATAATCATCGGGACGATGATTCCTTTTAGGAGGGAAGCATGTAACACCCTTGACAGTTGTTATTTTCTTCCTTTGCATCTCAATTGTTGGCATGTGATTTTCCTTTGTAGGATATGTTCTTTTGACTTTGGGGAAATCATGCTTGATGTGGATAAGTCTTTTCTGCTCTTAAGATCTTCTGACTGAACTAGAATAGTTTTCCTGAATTCATTTTTCACTTCTTGAAGGTGAGATTGCAAATTGGTTTTAAGAGTTGTAAACTTATCTATTTACCCGACTCATCCTTGGATCAATTTCAGTGATCCAAGGAATGTTTTAAATCTGTTCAGAGTGAACAACTAATGAATTGGCATTCCATGAATTGAGAAACACATGGACTGAACTTAGTAGATGCAAGTTCTTTAATTCTCTTTTGTGTGAAAATATTTCCATTCAGTGGTATGTTTCATTTGGGTCTCTGAGATCGACCATGGCAGGTCATTACTGATGTAATTGGGATTTCACCTTGTTCATGGTGTAGGAGAGAGAGAACCAAATCCTAAGCTAGGTAAAAGTATTTCCTACCTAAGCTATGTAACTTGATATAATTCTGATTCTAACCTAAACTTGGTGCTAGGGAATTGGAAAAAGTTACTAGGTATTAAAACTAAACATTGAACCTATTACTACAAGGCTATATGGTGACCTAACCTAGTGTTTTAAACTATGGCACTTTGAATTATTTACCTATGAGGGTTTATCTAAACCTAATTTCTAAGGCCTATGGTGGGGGTTAGTTGTTAGTGTTATATCCTAAGGTATAAACTTTAATCTACCTAAGATCTAACCTAAGCAAGTAACCTATCCTAAACTATTGGGCATGAATGGGGACTTATGTAGTCACATGCATGCATATTGGCAATGGTTCCTAAGGCATTTATGATGTTGATAAGGTTTTTATTGTACTCGGTACTACCAAGCTTTGGCAGGGGTTAGTTGGCTTGGTGAGGCTTAGGTGGCAGTATCACTAAAATGGAAACACATGTTAATTTAGACTTGGCATTCGCCAGACTTGGCAGGTGTGGCAAAGGAAGATTAGGTGGGAGATTTGGAATTAATGGAATTAATTGCTTTTGGTTTATGAGCCCAAACCATCTTGGTAGGCATGCCAACGGATTTTTCTTGGGTTGTTTCACTTTGCATGTTTTCTGATTTTCACTCTACATGCGCTCTGGTTTTTCGAACCAACAGGTTGAACTGCACTTCATGGCTATTTTTGAGGTTTCGAATCTATTTTCATTTCATGGAATTTATAAGAGGCATTGTGGAAGAGGTATCTAGGTTGTTTGATCTTTTGTGGAAAAGAGGAGAAGGAGTGAGCTTGCTAGAGGTCTTCTTCATTTGACAGAGACACTATCAGGCATGATAGGCTCTAACTGTTAAAATCTCTTGCTTTCCTCTAAGTGTTTTCATTAAAACAACTTTTCTCTATGAGTTTTAAGCATTGCATGATGTATTTGGTTGTTTGGTTACTGAGTTTATTAAGTCTTGTATTCTTGGTTTGAATCCTTTGCAAAAGTGGTCTAGTTTAAGATATAGTATGTGATTGTTTGAACTCATGCAAAACGCATGCAAAAATGATTCTGTAACTCTGTTTTTTAACTGAATTTGGTAATTTTGGTTAGGTTTTGTTACTTTCAAATGAATGTATTCTCACTAAAATTCTTTAGAGAATCTTGCATTCCACCTGTATCTATTGAAGCTATTGTTTTGTGATCCTGTGCTGGTAAAAATCTCATGTTTGTTATGAAAACTTGTATGTAAGCTCAAGTTCTATTGGAAAACTTGTGGGTATTTGAGAACTGTGGTCGGGTTCTTGGTGTTGTTATGCTTGTGTTTCACTTTGTAAGTATATGGAGCTATGAATAGAGTAGTAGTTGGTTGGTTCTTGTTTTCAAACTCCGTAACATTTGTTGTTGTTAAAACCCTAACATCGGCTGAGAATTATGTGGTGTTATCAGGATATTATGAACTGTTACTGGTCCGCATTTGGTTGATGTTTGTGTTTTACTGTGACCTTGTGTATTGTATTGTGAGTTCATTATGAATACGACCTTATCTTATACGTGTGTTGGTCTCAACTCTTTTAAGTGATCTCCCAAACCGCTTCAGTTTGTTGAGCAAGGTTTGATATGATAGTTATTCGAAAATGATGCTTGATTTTTAATTTGAACTGTTTAAATGTTTTTTCATTGCATTTTATCTAGCATTAGAATGCGAAAGTTATAGTAACTCAAAAAGGAGTATTGTGATGCAAAATGAGTCGAGGGAATTGTTTCTTATTGTTGGAATTAGAAACCTGAGCAAGGTGTCGGTCCAGTTGATTCTTTCTAGTTTTCTTTGTTAAAAGATACAAATCAAAAGGGAACTTAAGTTTCCCAAACTTGTTTAAAATCAGTGAATGATTTTGATCTTGGTAAGAACTTATGTTCCACATCATGGTGCTCATTGGTATTTCGAATCTTGGTAGAAAGTATCTTGTAATTATGTTGTAAGATCCTATCATATTTATTGAGTTTATTACTATAGGAAACTATTTTAAAACTCTAAATTCCTAGGAGGAAACATATGCATGTGCATGGAGAAAACTAGAAATATGGTTTTATGAGTTCGGTTGGTAAACTCTGTTAGATTTTGACTGAACCATCTTTGTAGTTTACGAATCTTATTGGGAATTCATTCTTTATTTCTATTCTTGAAGCAATATGTTGAAAAGTATGGTAAATAATATTGTTTGATTTAACTCTTGGGTAATTTTGGGTGTTAGCATTTACTCGATTTTTCTTCTGTTAGGTTCCCATAAAGAAATGAAGAACCCATAAAAGAATTAGTTATGATTCTTTTGTGTATATGGACTGTGTATGACCTTCACTATTGTTCTAATGTTCCTATTTGAATGGATCCCTTGCTTACAATGGGAAGTTTTTTAAAGGAAAAGTTTCATTAGATACCTTTTCACTTTAAGGTGTTCTTGTTCTTCCTTTGGAATCCTTATATGAACTTGAACTGTATATATTTTGAAGAAGGGACTTTGTTAATTAAGTTAAAGGAAATGACTATGGTTAGGATCATTTCTGTTAAGCTTCTTTTCTAATACAGTTGGGAATAAGTTCATTTGTTTGGAATCTTTTGTTGATTATTCTATAGGAAAAGTTAATCATTAATTTGGCTAACCTTCTCTTACTTATCATTAATGGAAATGAAATAGAAGGAGAGTGATGTTTGGTTGTTAAAAATGTATCATGCAAACTTGGTTGGTTGATGTTTCATCCTTCCATCCTCGGGATCTTTATTTATTCATGTTCTAATGAATATCTTAAATGTTTGATTTGAAATAGTTAATCTTAAGATGAAACAACTTAGGTTATCATATGAACCTATTTCTACCTTGTGGATATTATGTACTTCGGCATAATGAAAATGGTTTCTCTTCTTCTTGCTAGAAAGTTAGATGAAACATCCTAGTGAAACTTTCAAAAACACTTCTTGTATCTTATAGTTAAGATAAGTGTTGTATTCTGAGTTGGTAGAATGAGAACAATAAGATGTTATGTTCTGTTGATTAAGATGAATGATAGGACCAGCCATACCTTAATTTGTAAGATAGATATTATAGATTATAATCTGTTCTTCTTTAGAAGTGAACTTTAGTTCATTAATGATCTTCTTTTTTTTGGTTATTACTTATGATTAAAGTATGAAATACTAATTGTTCATTAAAGCAGGTTGTTTTTATTGGAACAATTAGTGGAATGCACTTCGTTTTAAGGCTTAGTGCTTATCATGCTCAGTTCATTGAACTGACCCATGCTAGCAATTTTTGCAGATGGACTTCGTAAGTGATATAAGATGGAAAAATCTTATATGATGCATTGGCTGATCTAAGTTTGATTATAGTGAAGAATTCTGATTCGTTCTTGAGATGTATTGAAAAAGAAAAGTATTATTCCTTTTTGAATGAAGATTGTTGTCATACAGTAAGCCTAAAATGTATAAGTTGTAAATGCATAAGTTTGTAAAGGTATAAGTTTGAAAATGAAATTGAAGGATGAGAACTTACTTGCATAAGTTGTGTGAATTATCTTGTTCCTTTGTAAAAGAAATGGAATCTTATCTTGTTGATATTCTTCATATTATTTATATGATTAAATGAGGATTCTTGAATAAGTAGGATAAAAAGGAATTAGAGTAATCTCCCTAATTAAGATGTAGCTAGATAAGTTGCAGAATTCAATGTTCTTATATAAACAATTTAATATAGTAAGGTGATGTGTAATGAACACACAATGAAAACTATAGATTATGTAAAGAACAAAAAGGGTGTGTTAAACCCTAGAACTTAACTATGAAGAGGAAGACTCTTCCTCACTCATGTAAAAGTAAACAAGAAGACAAGGAAGATATGATTTATACTCATTAGACCTCATTTAATAAAGTCTAATAAGTTACAATCTAGGTGGTCGTTACACTTCCTTGAATGGTTAAGTCACATTAAATGGAACTTATGAGGTTGTTGTCCTTTCTTTTTGGTAACTACTTATTAAGCCAAAATTAACAACATCGAAAGCAATCATGAGTTAAGGAAGTTCTCCAAGGATTAATGGAACCTGATTTGGAAAGGAACTTAGGAGAGTTGGATTAGGGTTTGGACAAGGTTGCTGAAATCTGCTATTAAATATCCAAATTAATTAAATATTAATAATCTCCTAGGGGTATGTACATCTCGACGAGGTATTTATAGGATGTTGGCACACGCCAACTGTAGAGTTGTACCTTCAGAAGATTAGGATCTTCTCGAGGATACAACATTGTAGTTGACATGTGGCAACACCCTTCTGCATTGATCGTCTAGATCTACATGCTTATGGACTTGAACTTAGTTTTTCTCTAGTCCGCTAGGTAGTAACATAGTTATGATACGAAGTAACCCTCTAGGACTCTAGGTACCTTGGCACATGGGGTTAACCTAGGTTGACCCAGTATGCCAATATATCCTAAGTCTTTGTGAGTCTCTCCCTATCATAATCTATGTTGTTAACCTGAACTAGGATAAACCATGGGCAAGTGGACTGACGGAAGTCAATAAAGGACATTCTAGATAACAATTGAGTGAGGTGAAGGACATATTCTGATTGATGAGTATGTCATCAAGGAATGAGTAATACGAATAATATGTTAGAAAACTTTGGCCAAAGTATCGCAAGTCTGCTGATTGCGTTGTCCTATGTCACCTAGTCTAAGGATCGAGATGCAGATGAATATTAGTAGCAAATATTTAGATAGGTTCCTAGACAGATCACTCAATACCCCGAATAGGGTAAGAGAACCAAGTATACTTAGTATACAGAAAAGTATTCATTACTTAATGTTAAACATGAATAGATCGGTAGTTCACCAAGTCATGAAATGAATAGATCGGTGGCACACCGAGTCATTACAACAACATATGGTTATTTGTTATAAGAATGGATGTTATGGAATGTGTGTTCTAAATTATGTATTTAGAACAGAGAACGTTACTTAAAAAAAAAAAAATAAAATCCCTTGTTTCTAAAGTGTTAAAATGGGAATGTTACATCTTGGTATCAGAGCTGAAGGTTGCAGCTCTTGGACCTATTGTGTCCATAATCTGATAAAAACTTGAATTTTCTTGTAACAAAAATGGTTAGAACAAGAGGAAACATTGCGAATAATGCTCCACCTGATGAAGGAGCAGCAACAACCCAAAAACTTGATGAAATCCTTGCTGCCCTGTTGGACACAAGAGATCATTTGACTGTACTCAAGCAACAAGTGATGGGTAATGAGGAGGAAGAAGAAGCTGGTAATAACAATCAGCCACCTCCTGAGGACAACCCCAATATGGGTGTTGATAATAACAATACTAATGTACTTGTCCAGCCAGAAAACAAAAAGGCTAGGTTGGCAGCTGAACTCACCAATGATATAAAAAGGATAAGTCCACCTAAGTTTGATGGCACCACATTAGGTGATGGAGCTGAGAATTGGCTCAACGAGATGGAGAAGTACTTTGCAATAAGAAACTTCTCGGAGGAAACCAAAGCTATTTGGGGAGCATATCAACTTTCCCATGAAGCATCTTCATGGTGGGACAACTGTAAGGCTGAGCTAAACATTGATGAAACTAACATCACTTGGGATCAATTTAAAAGTTATTTTAGGCAACATGGCTGCCACAACTTTATTATGATCAGAAAATGACTGAATTTCAGAACTTGGCTCAAGGGAAGTTAACTATAACTGAGTATTGGGAATGGTTTACGAAACTACTCAAGTATGTACCTCAGTATCAAACTGATGAGAAGTTTAGGATATGGAAATTCATCATGGGATTGAATCCCATTATTGGGGGAGAGGTTGATGTTCACAGCCCAACCACTATGGAAGGGGTTGTTGAAAAATCCATAAGGCAAGAACAGAAATTAAAGGCTATTTCTACTCACAAGGAGGAAGTACGGAAGAAAGTTCCAAACTCTTCTTCAGCTTCTCTTGCACCTAAGAAAGGACCATGGAAAAATTTTGGTAACAAAAGTAAGTTTCCAACTGATAATAATAAGAAAACAACAATGAATAAGTTTGCTAGAAATACACAGGAACAATTTTTCCAAGAATAATAATAACGGAAAAAGTCCTATGGAGGTCAAAATGATAACTTTAAGGCTGGAAATAATTTTGAGCCTAAAAAGGACCGGTAGAGGTTGTTATATAACTGTGGAAAGATCATTACATGAATCAATGTCCTTTGAAGAAGAAGGATGATCGTAATCACAAAGACAAGATACATGTTGCAGAGTAGAGCGAAAGCAAGTGAAAAGCAAGTTACACCTATAGAAGTTCCTGGTAAGTTATTCGGTATACCTGTAACTATTCTTTTTGATACGGGAGCTACTGAATGTTTTATTTCTAGTAAACTTGCTTCAAAACTTAAAAGAAAAGCTGGAAAAATGGATAAATCATGGACTATACATTATGGTAATAATTCTATTCATACAGTTAGTATGTGTCTTTTTGGGGCAGTCCTTGACTTACCTAGCTTTTCCACAGAAGTTGATCTCTATGTAGCACCTTTGGGATCTTATGATATAGTCATAGGCGTAAATTGGTTAGCAGAGCATAAAGCAAAGGTAGACTATTTTGAAAAGCATATTAGTTGTTTAGATGATCTACGTAAAAATAGCAGAGATTCAAGGTGTAAAATGAGAAATTTTATGTTAGGAAATTGTCAGCTATGCAACTTAAAAAGGCCAAAAATAAGGGTTGTACCTTATATGTAGTAAAAATTTCAGAATCTACTAAAGAAAATAGTGATTTCATGGAACGTTACCCACTATTACGGAACTACAATGACGTGTTTCTAGAAGAATTACTAGGATTACCACCCAAAAGGGAGTTTGACTTCACGATTGAAATCAAACCAGTACTTAAACCTATTTCTAAAGCACCTTATCGAATGACTACCACAGAGTTAGTAGAACTTAAGGCTCAGTTGCAAGAACTTTTGTCTAAGGGTTTGATTAGACCAAGTGTTTCACCTTGGGGAGCACCGGTGATCTTTGTGAAAAAGAAAGATGGAACACTTAGATTGTGCATTGATTACAGGATGTTAAACAAAGCAACAATCAAGAATAGATATCCACTTCCTAGAATTGATGACCTATTTGATCAGATGCGTGGGGCATCGGTATATTCTAAGATAGATCTTCAATCTGGATATCATCAATTATGAATTAAAGATGAGGACATTCATAAAATGGCTTTCAGACAAGGTATGGGCATTATGAATTCACGGTTTTACCCTTTGGATTAATGAATGCACCTGCAGCTTTTATGAACTTAATGAATAATATCTTTCAAGAATATTTGGACAAGTTTGTGCTTGTATTCTTGGATGACATTCTCATATATTCTAAAAGTATTGAGGAGCATCATGAACACTTGAAAATAGTTTTGGAAATTCTAAGAAAGAGACGGTTGTATGGTAAGCTGTCCAAATGTTCTTTCTATGACTCCGAAGTTCACTATTTGGGTCATGTTATAAGTAAAGATGGGATAGTTGTTGATCCTTCTAAAATTGTAGCTATAACCGAGTGGCCTACACCAAAGAATGTACATGAAGTTAGAAGCTTCATGGGCCTTGCAGGTTATTATAGAAAATTTGTTAAGGATTTTTCTAAGGTGGCTGCACCAATAACTTCATTACGTAGAAAAGGATAAGAAATTTGTTTGGAATGATAAATGTGAATCTGATTTTAAAATTTTGAAAAGTCAGTTGACTTCAACACCTATCTTAGTTGTACCTGATCCTAATGGAGACTTTACTGTTATAATTGATGCATCCGGGAAGGTCTTGGAGGTATTTTGTTACAAAATGATCATGTCATAGCTTATGAAAGTAGAAAACTTAAGTTACATGAGTTGAATTATGCTCCACATGATTTAGAGCTTGCTGCCATAGTTCATGCACTTCAAGTTTGGAGGCATTATCTGTTGGGTAAACCATTTGAGTTGAAAACTGATCATCTAGGGCTGAAGTACATTTTCACTCAACCAAATCTGAATGCAAGACAACGAAGGTGGTTAGAGTTTTTGTCTCAATATGATTTTGACATAAGTTACATTAAAGGAAAAGAGAATAGAGTGGTTGATGCTCTAAGTCATAGGAAGCACATTTCTGCTCTTATAACACTAAGAACTCAGTTTAAGGATGAAGTAAAAAGTGTTATGGAATCTGACTCTTACTTTCAGCAAGTAAAAATTGACACTTGCTGCAGACCCAAAGGATGAAAGATATAAAGGTTTTCACTTTGATAATGAAGGAATCTTACGATATGAAAATAGAGTATACATACCTTTTCCTAATGATTTGAGAAAGAAATTGTTAGCAGAGTTTCACAATTCACCTTTTTCGACACCTTGGCATTACAAAAATGCTTGCTGATATAAAACAACAATATTTCTAGAAAGGAATGAAAAAGGATGTTATTGATTTTGTGACTCATTGTCTTGAATGTCAACGTGTAAAAGCGGAGCATATGCACCCAGCTGGTTTATTATATCCTCATAGCATACCGTAATACAAATGGAAGTAATAAGCATGGATTTTGTACAAGGATTGCCTATGTCAAGAAATAAACATGATGTTATTTTAGTAGTAGTTGAAAAACTAACGAAAGTAGCTCATTTTATTGTTGAAATCTAAAGGATGATTCTCTTGTTTTGGCTAAAAGATTTGTACATAAAATTTTCAGATTACACGGAGTACCTGAATTAATCATATCTGATAGAGACCCTAGAATGACGTCAAGGTTTTGGAAAACGCTTAATGCAGCTCTTGGAACTAAATTAAATTTCAGTTTTGCGTATCATCCAAAAATGGATGGACAGACTAAAAGAGTAAATCAGGTTTTGGAGGATATGTTACGGATGTACTTGTATGGATCAGCAGTACAAGTGGGAGGAGTACCTTCCATTAGTTGAATTTGCATACAATAACACATATCATGCTTCTCTTAAGATGGCACCTTTCGAGGCACTTTACGGAAGGAAATGCAAAACCCTATTAGTTGGGATAGCATTGAGGATAGAGAGGTAATTGGACCTGAAATCCTTATGGAAATGGAACAACAAGTTAAAATGATTCGTGAACACTTGAAAGAAGCTGCAGATAGGCAAAAGAGTTATGCTGACTTAAAGCGGGTTGACAGAAATTTGAACTTGGAGAGAAGGTTTTTCTTCGGGTTAAACCAAAAAAGAGCTCTATAACTTTTGGCAAGGCTGCCAAGTTATCACCTCGTTATGTGGGACCTTTTGAAATAGTTGAAGTAATCAACCCTGTAGCTTATCGTTTAGCACTACCACCTACTTTGTCATGAATGCATGATGTTTTCCATATTTCTTTGCTTAAGAAATACATTTCAGATTTATCACATGTGTTAAATTAGAATTCCTTGTAGGTCCAAGACCCAGAATAATCGTGGTTAAACCCATTCGAGTGTTGAAACTCACCAGTTGCATTTAAGAAATAGAGAAATAAGTCAATGTAAGGTCCAGTGGGACCAGTTTAACGAGGAAAGTGCAACTTGGGAAAATCTAGAGGATATAAAAACTACTTTCCCATATCTATTTGAACAGAATTGAATCTGTTGACTGATAAAATTTTTATGATTTTATCTTTATATGACATTAAGTAAGCTAGTTTTGGGCAGATAATTATTTAATTTGAACAAATAGTTATTTAATGCTTGAATTCTAGAACTATAAGATTTTGAAAATTTTGACTTTGAGTAAGAAAAGTGAAGGATTTGACTATCCTTGATGTAAATTGTTAGAAGAAATAATCATCGGGACGATGATTCCTTTTAGGAGGGAAGCATGTAACACCCTTGACAGTTGTTATTTTCTTCCTTTGCATCTCAATTGTTGGCATGTGATTTTCCTTTGTAGGATATGTTCTTTTGACTTTGGGAAATCATGCTTGATGTGGATAAGTCTTTTCTGCTCTTAAGATCTTCTAACTAAACTGGAATAGTTTTCTTGAATTCATTTTTCACTTCTTGAAGGTGAGATTGCAAATTGGTTTTAAGAGTTGTAAACTTATCTATTTACCTGACTCATCCTTGGATCAATTTCAGTGATCCAAGGAATGTTTTAAATCTGTTCAGAGTGAACAACTAATGAATTGGCATTCCATGAATTGAGAAACACATGGACTAAACTTAGTAGATGCAAGTTCTTTAATTCTCTTTTTTGTGAAAATATTTCCATTCAGTGGTATGTTTCGTTTGGGTCTCTGGAGATCGACCATGGCAGGTCATTACTGACGTAATTGGGATTTCAGCCTATTCATGGCATAGGAGAGAACTAGAATCCTAAGCCAGGTAAAAGTATTTCCTACCTAAGCTATGTAACTTGATATAATTCTGATTCTAACCTAAACTTGGTGCTAAGGGAATTGGAAAAAGTTACTAGGTATTAAAACTAAACATTGAACCTATTACTACAAGGCTATATGGTGACCTAACCTAGTGTTTTAAACTATGGCACTTTGAATTATTTACCTATGAGGGTTTATCTAAACCTAATTGCTAAGGCCTATGGTGGGGGTTAGTTGTTAGTGTTATATCCTAAGGTATAAAATTTAATCTACCTAAGATCTAACCTAAGCAAGTAACCTATCCTAAACTATTGGGCATGAATGGGGACTTATGTAGTCGCATGCATATTGGCGATGGTTCCTAAGGCATTTATGATGTTGATAAGGTTTTTTATTACACTCGGTACTACCAGCTTTGGTAGGGGTTAGTTGGCTTGGTGGAGGCTTAGGTGGTAGTATCACTAAAATGGAAACACATGTTAATTTAGACTTGGCATTCGCCAGACTTGGCAGGCGGTGGCAAGGAAGATTAGGTGGAGATTTGGAATTAATGGAATTAATTGCTTTTGGTTTATGAGCCCAAACCATCTTGGTAGGCATGCCAGCGTAGATTTTTCTTGGGTTGTTTCACTTTGCATGTTTTCCAATTTTCACTCTGCATGCGCTCTAGTTTTTCAAACCAGCAGGTTGAACTACACTTCATGGCTATTTTTGAGGTTTTGAATCTATTTTCATTTCATGGAATTTATAAGAGGCATTGTGGAAGAGGTATCTGGTTGTTTGATCTTTCATGGAAAAGAGGAGAAGGAGTGAGCTCAGCTAGAGGTCTTCTTCGATTTGACAGAGACACTATCAGGCATGATAGGCTCTAACTGTTAAAATCTCTTGCTTTCCTCTAAGTGTTTTCATTAAAACAACTTTGCTTTATGAGTTTTAAGCATTGCATGATGTATTTGGTTGTTTGGTTACTAATTTATTAAGTCTTGTATTCTTGGTTCGAATCCTTTGCAAAAGTGGTCTGGTTTAAGATATAGTATGTGATTGTTTGAACTCATGCAAAACACATGCAAAAATGATTCTGTAACTCTGTTTGGCTTAACTAAATTTGGTAATTTGGTTAGGTTTTGTTACTTTCAAATGAATGTATTCTCACTAAAGTTCTTTAGAGAATCTTGCATTCCACTCTGTATCTATTGAAGCTATTGTTTTGTGATCTGTATGTGGTAAAAAGCTCATGTTTGTTATGAAAACTTGTATGTAAGCTCAAGTTCTATTGGAAACTTGTGGGTATTCGAGAACTATGGTCGGGTTCTTGGTGCTATTATGCTTGTGTTTCACTTCATAAGTATATGGAGCTATGAATAGAGTAGTAGTTGGTTGGTTCTTGTTTTCAAACCTGCGAACATTTGTTGTTGCTGAAACCCTAACACGGCGTGAGAATTATGTGGTGTTATCAAGATATTATGAACTATTACTGGTCCACATTTGGTTGATGTTTGTGTTTTACTGTGACCTTGTGTATTGTATTGTGAGTTCATTATGAATACGGCCTTAGCACTTATGGTGTTGGTCTGAACTCTTTTAAGTGATCTCCCAAACCGCTTCAGTTGTTGAGCAAGGTTTGATATGACAGTTATTTGAAAATGATGCTTGATTTTTAATTTGAACTATTTAAAATGTTGTTCATTGCATTTTATCTAGCATTAGAATGCGGAAGTTATATTAACTCAATAAGGAGTATTGTGATGCAAAATGAGTCGAGGGAATTGTTTCTTATTGTTGGAATTAGAAACCTGAGCAAGGTGTCAGTCCAGTTGGGATTCTTTCTAGTTTTCTTTGTTAAAATATGCAAACCAAAAGGGAACTTAAGTTTCCCAAACTTGTTTAAAATCAAGTGAATGATTTTGATCTTGGTAAGAACTTATGTTCCACATGGTGCTCAGATTGGGATTTCAAATCTTGGGTAGAAGGTATCTTGTAATTATGTTGTAAGATCCTGTCATATTTATTGAGTTTATTACTATAGGAAACTATTTTAAAACTCTAAATTCCTAGGAGGAAACAGATGCATGTGCATGGAGAAAACTAGAAATATGGTTTTATGAGTTCGGGTTAAAACTCTGTTAGATTTTGACTAGAACCATCTTTGTAGTTTACAAATCTTATTGGGAATTCATTCTTTATTTCTATTCTTGAAGCAATATGTTGAAAAGTATGGTAAATAATATTGTTTGATTTAACTCTTGGGTAATTTTGGTGTTAGCATTTACTCATATTTTTCTTCTGTTAGGTTCCCATAAAGAAATGAAGAACCCAAAAAGAATTAGTTATGATTCTTTTGTGTAAATGGACTATGTATGACCTTCACTACTCTAATGTTCCTATTTGAATGGATCCTTTGCTTACTATAGGGAGTTTTTAAAGGAAAAGTTTCATAGATACCTATTCACTTTAAGGTGTTCTTGTTCTTCCTTTGGAATCCTTATATGAACTTGAACTGTATATATTTGAAGAAGGGACTTTGTTAATTAAGTTAAAGGAAATGACTACGGGTTAGGATCATTTCTGTTAATCTTCTTTTCTAATACAGTTGGGAATAAGTTCATTTGTTTGGAATCTTTTGTTGATTATTCTATAGGAAGAGTTAATCATTAATTTGGCTAACCTTCTCTTACTTATCATTAATGGAAATGAAATAGAAGGAGAGTGATGTCTGGTTTGTTAAA
Organism: Taxus wallichiana var. yunnanensis; assembly: GCA_018340775.1. Classification (NCBI taxonomy): domain Eukaryota; kingdom Viridiplantae; phylum Streptophyta; class Pinopsida; order Cupressales; family Taxaceae; genus Taxus; species Taxus wallichiana. Next base: position 665,821,494 of record CM031234.1, on the reverse strand, counting down.
AATGTATCATGCTGGTTGGTTGATGTTTCATCCTTCCATCTGGGATCTTTATTTATTCCTGTTCTGATGAATATCTTAAATGTTTGATTTGAAATAGTTAATCTTAAGATGAAACAACTTAGGTTATCATATGAACTTGTTTCTACCTTGTGGATATTATGTACTTCGGCATAATGAAAATGGTTTCTCTTCTTCTTGACTAGAAAGTTAGATGAAACATCCTAGTATGAACCTTCTGAAAACACTTCTTGTATCTTATAGTTAAGATAAGTGTTGTATTCTGAGTTGGTAGAATGAGAACAATAAGATGTTATGTTCTTGATTGATTAAGATGAATGATAGGACCAGCCATACCTTAATTTGTAAGACAAATATTATAGATTATAATTTGTTCTTCTTTAGAAGTGAACTTTAGTTCATTAATGCTCTTCTTTTTGGTTGTTATTACTTATGATTAAAGTATGAAATACTAATTGTTCATTAAAGCAGGGTTGTTTTTATTGGAACAATTAGTGGAATGCACTTCGTTTTAAGGCTTAGTGCTTATCATGCTCAGTTCATTGAACTGACCCATGCTAGCAATTTTTGTAGATGGACTTCATAAGTGATATAAGATGGAAAATCTTATATGATGCATTGGCTGATCTAAGTTTGATTATAGTGAAGAATTCTGATTCGTTCTTGAGATGTATTGAAAAAGAAAAGTATTATTCCTTTTTGAATGAAGACTATTGTCATATAGTAAGCCTAAAATGTATAAGTTGTAAATGCATAAGTTTGTAAAGGTATAAGTTTGAAAATGAAATGAAATTGAAGGATGAGAACTTACTTGCATAAGTTGTGTGAATTATCTTGTTCCTTTGTAAAAGAAATGGAATCTTATCTTGTTGATATTCTTCATATTATTTATATGATTAAATGAGGATTCTTGAATAAGTAGGATAAAAAGGGAATTAGAGTAATCTCCCTAATTAAGATGCAGCTAGATAAGTTGTAGAATTCAATGTTCTTATATAAACAATTTAATATAGTAAGGTGATGTGTAATGAACACACAATGAAAACTATAGATTATGAAAAGAACAAAAAGGGTGTGTTAAACCCTAGAACTTAACTATGAAGAGGAAGACTCTTCCTCACTCATGTAAAAGTAAACAAGAAGACAAGGAAGATATGATTTATAATCATTAGACTCATTTAATAAAGTCTAATAAGATATAACCTAGGTGGTTGTTACACTTCCTTGAATGGTTAAGTCACATTAAACAGAACTTATGAGGTTGTTGTCCTTTCTTTTTGGTAACTACTTTTTAAGCCAAAATTAACAAACATCGAAAGAAATCATGAGTTAAGGAAGTTCTCCAAGGATTAATGGAACCTGATTTGGAAAGGAACTTAGGGAGAGTTGGATTAGGGTTTGGGCAAGGTTGCTGAAATCTGCTATTAAATATCCAAATTAATTAAATATTAATAATCTCCTAGGGGTATGTACATCTCGACGAGGCTGTTCTATAGGATGCTGGCACACGCCAACTGCAGAGTTGTACCTTTGAGAAGATTAGGATCTTCTCGAGGATACAACATTGTAGTTGACATGTGGCAACACCCTTCTGCATTGATCGTCTAGATCTACATGCTTATGGACTTGAACTTAGTTTTTCTCTAGGACTGGGTAGTAACATAGTTATGATACAAAGTAACCCTCTAGGACTCTGGGTACCTTGGCACACGGGGTTAACCTAGGTTGACCCAGTATGCCAATATATCCTAAGTCTTTGTGAGTCTCTCCCTATCATAATCTATGTTGTTAACCTGAACTAGGGATAAACCATGGGCAAGTGGACTGACAGAAGTCAGTAAAGGACATTCTAGATAACAATTGAGTGAGGTGAAGGACATATTTGGATTGATGAGTATGTCATCAAGGAATGAGTAATACTGAACAGTATGTTAGAAAACTTTGGCCAAAGTATCGCAAGTTGCTATTGATTGCATTGTCCTATGTCACCTAGTCTAAGGATCGAGATGCAGATGAATATTAGTAGCAAATATTTAGATAGGTTCCTAGATAGATCACTCAATACCCCGAATAGGGTAAGAGAACCAAGTATACTTAGTATACAGAAAAGTATTCATTACTTAAAGTTAAACATGAATTGAATTATTAGATAAACATTCAGATCGGTAGTTCATTTCAAATCATGAAATGAATAGATCGGTTCCTATGACAAGGTCATTACAATAAATGGTTATTTGTTATAAGAATGGATGTTATGGAATGTTGTGTGTTCTAAATTATGTATTTAAATAGAGAAAATTAAAAAAAAAAAATTTTCCCTTGTTTCTAAAGTGTTAAAATCACTCAAAACCACCTCTTTCCTAGTTAATTTTGGTGTACTATGATCTTGTATTCTAAAAACGAAACCTAATCATCCTCTATAATATTTTCCATGACTTAAACGTCTTAAAAACATAAAAAAAAACAAAAAAACAAAAGGGATACAACTCCTTGAGTCAAACTTCCAACAAATAGATGACTCCCTCAAAAATGACATCTCTACTTCATATTCTACCACTATTAATAGACTTCTCCATCGAAGGAAAAATATGTACGGTCATTACAAAAATGTAATAAATATTCAGAAGCTTCCCGCATCGATAAAATTTACAAAGACCTCAAGGAGATAATATATTCATCCCATATAGACTTCCCACATTGATCAGTCTATTAAAATCAAGCAAATCAAGAAAAAGATGAATTTTTTTTCATGGACTTGCCTATTTTGGATTCAAGTTTCTTGTTCCAAAAAACACATTGTCGTACACTCGCCATACACTAATCTGTCATCCTCACCTCCTTGTCTTTTCCACCTAAATTCCTCGTTACTCAAGGGACTTGCCGTAAATGTGACATTTTGTGATCTTGTGACTTTTCTTCACCCTTAAAATAGTCCATTATGCAAGGCTTGTAGGGTCTTACGTTCATAATCCCATCTAAGGTAGGATCGAATCATCAGGGTTCTTATCAATTACGTAGCTCTTTTACCACTTCTTACCATTCACCTTCCTCATTACCTATTGATTATCCTATACAGACCAGCTCCTCGAAACATGAATTTAAAAATCAATTAACCACACCTACAACCTAAACCCAATCATACCTATGACCTCACGTCACCCATACCTCAGCCCTACCCATACCATGACCTAGCTACTTAGACCTGGAACATTCTAGTGACCTCGTGAACTCATGTGCTTGCTATGAATGTGACATTGTTACCTGTGTTATTTGACCTAATGACCTTACCTTGCCTCATGTCGCACCATTTATCCCCGACCCAACCTTTGGTGTGCCGAACATGCCTACACATTCTTGCGCTTGACTTGTGAAGTTCTTCTCGCACCATATCCTATACCTTGGATACCAGAATCACCTCAACCTTGTTTGGATAAACCTATTGATCTTAGAGAATGTATAGTTTGCATGATCTTCAACCTTTGTACCGTGTTGCGTTTATATGTTTGCATGCATTTAATCACATTACCTTTTACCTTGACCCATCACTGGATTACTAGGTTTTGAAATGGGCGTTGGTTGCGAAATAAAGGGTAGTTGTGATGCGACTAGTATATATGAGGAAAAGGGGAAGATGAGGCCATGCTCAAGGTGTTTGGTGAAGGAATGGTCGACACCATGGTGTAATAGACGTCATTGGTGAAGTAGCTACAATAGACGTGGGGCCCAGTTGAGTACCACAAAGGGTAAGGTGGATGAAGGAAATGTTGAGCTAGTGGTAGCTTATATGGAAGTGGGGCGAGGGTGGAGGAATAGATACGGGCATACCATATACTAGTTTCCCTGAAGAGTCTCGGGTAGATGAGTGGGAAAGATAATATTGTAAGGCTATGGGATTCTGGTCAAGGAGTCTTGCAAACTCCTCGTCACCGGTAGAAATGATGACAGCCGAGTTAGATTCATAGACAATAGGATGGAAGGTGGTGATGATCTAGGTGGGAGTGATTGAAGACTATCATGAAATATAAGGGCGTTAGCTTGGTTGTGAGTCAACACCATGTGAATTAGCATGTATCAGGTTAACTGTATTCTGTAGATGACACAGAAAACAACATAAATGGAAAATAATAGATACTAGTAGGTGGACTTGGTCAATGTTTCAATTAAAAATCAAAATAGGGAAACCTATGCCAATTGATCTCGACAATGAAGGTTATAGTAATCGATACCGCCATTCGTAGAAAACACCATTTTGAGAAAATGAAGTAGAACTGATGAAAGATGAATCGGGACAACTACATTTGACAAAGGTGATATCAAAATGTTGTTAATATGATAATCTCTAGATGACTTCAAATAGAAAAGAGAAGGTGATGAAAGTTGTTTTGGGTAAAATAACCAAAAGATCTAGTAACCTACACCCGGTCAAGTAAACCGACGATGGTCGATGGAACTAATGATGGTTGGCTTTGATGACACTGTTAGTCATGTGAAATCTGAAAAAATAAAGAAAAAAGGATTTTGTTAATTAAATCAGATGAAGAAATAACCTAAAAGACCTAAGAATGATAATATGAGGTTTTGACACACTCAGAAATAGTCAGAATACTCCAACTATGATGGGGGAGTGTGAAAGCAAGAAGAAAATGAAGAAACATAATCCTCGCAACTCAAAACACAATTCAGGAAGAAAGCTAAGAAAAACATGTAATCCTGCAAGTGAATTTTATGGTATTTAGCTTATTATATTTAAGATTGACTTGTGAATTTAGAAATGAGATTTTTTTGGTTGGGAAGGTGTCCTATGAAGAGGTAATCTAAAGGGGAGGCTTCATGTTATGTTTTAGTGGGGGTGGTCCTTTCTTTGAGATAATGATTAGATAGAGAAACCATTGGGTACCCACCGTCAATCCTCTAATTGTGTGATCATCAACTTCTTCCACGTAAGGTGTTATTTAAGAAGATGTGTAAATTCAAATTTGTGCATTTTGGTAAAGAGGGAAGAGAGAAAGTGATTTCTACTATTCAATTGTGTCAACCATCACCGGGGCATGGCTTCTAGCATATAGGTTTCCCGAGTTTTAAATGTGAGATAATAATGCAAAGCATATAAGGATGAAATGAAAAAATTTTATAACCCAAATCGATAGTTATATTTGATGTAGCAAATGATGAATAGGAGAGAGGATGATTTTCACTAATGTAGAAATAAAGAAGAATGATTCTTTTTAAATGCACCAAAATAAATGTTTCATTTAGAGAAATTAGAAAGAAGGATCAAATTACCAGAGAAGAATATTTAGTGAATAACAATTTAGAAAGGAAACACACAAGATGTAACCTATATGAATAGAAAGAAACCCACAAATGAGGGTCCCACTGGGCATGCCAAAAATTTCACCAATAAGTTGCATACGTATGAGCAAAACAAATAGGGTAAGGGTGAGGAGGAATACCTATGAATGAAGGTGGAAGGTAGAGTGCATGCGTTCTATTTCCCGATCCAGTTATAGACACCAAAATTGGGTCACACGCTCCTTCACCTTTTGTTAAATAATCAACTTGAACACACTCACCTAACCATGACCCCCTTACACCCCACATGAAATATTAATTTAATTAATTAAATTAAATTAATCCATGTCCTCACAATATTTATTATTTAATTATCCTAATTAAGATAATTCCCACCCCACCACCTCACCTATACACCTCACCTAGCCACCTCACCCTAAGTCTATTCTTAGTATGTTGTCATAACTAACTAAAACTTAACTAAAACCTAAAAATCAAAGTCTACATTCCCTCTAACCACATTCCCACATAAGAAAAGGTAATTCCCACTCTTTCCCGGATGAATAGAGAGATTTGGCGGAATTCATTTCCATGATCTCCCATTTTTAGTAAACCTAGGGAATCCTATCCTAACTCTTTGCTGTCACCCCCCGAACCAATGTTGGTTAACCCAAAACCATCATCAGTCACCTTTTATTCCCTTTGGTAACCTTATTTCAAGGTTGGCACATTTTTGAGAGCAAGAAAGGAGATTCAGAGCTGCATGTAAGTGAGACAAGCATCCTTTTACGCACCCGATATCCGATATCAATCAGAGCCATTGCATTCATGGGAGCACTCTGAGAAAGCACCACTACAGGACCATACATGTATTCTCCGATCAACCACTTCCACCACCCAGCCATTAGATCCTTAATACAGTAAGTACAACCCTAATCAATATAGTTTATTTCAGTTAGTAATCTTTATTACTCTTATTATTAATCTATTCTTTGCATGCTTATTGCTTCATCACCCACTTTCTTGTAAATCCAAAGATCCCTTCACCCACATCACCAAATCACCTATTCTCACCTGTTGTATACTTCTGAGCATACCTAAGATCTCCACAGACCCCCCATTCACTTACCCAAACTTTATTTGACCTCAGATCACCCCTACCATTTAACCTATTTTGAGTTTCTTTCACCCCAACCATACCAATGCTGGTTACCCATAACCGTCGTTGGTTCTACCTAACAGAACTTCCTTTTTACGATAAATTCCTTTTTGCTAGGAGGAACTACTTGTGAATGAAAAACAAGACCACAAGAGGAATATTTAAAAATATATGTCAGTAGACTACCTAGCATGTGCTAGATCCGAGAAGTGTAATACTTCCTAGATTTCTATCAATCCACTTTTAATACAATTCAATGCAAGAAATAACATAAATAAACAACATCCTACTTTAGTTGATATGATTTAGGCATCTCATTCAAATACAATAAGTAAATTTAATCTAATGGGTAAGGTTATGATCAGATTTGGATGCAGCAGGTTGCCTAAGGTGACTAGGGTAGGTCGGATCGGTTTTGGGTGGTTTGGTTTATTTGGGTGAAGGTTATGAGGTTGCTATTATAGGTAGAATTACCAGATATAGAGACCGACATCAATCTGATATGACTGATTCTGGTTGAGAGGAAACTGATGGTGGTTTAGGTTAACCAAATATTCGATAGGGGCAAACTAATAAAAAGTCAATAAAACTTGGTTTTGAATATTCTCAGTGATTACACAGAGAATGGGAGAATGAGGGTTAGGTTATCAAAACACTAATAATTATCGAGACATCTAGTAGTTAGGTATAGAGGGCTAGGAGGTCGTATGTGGTTAGGTGGAGGGATTGACAGGAAGGTGATGAGATGTAAAGGAGACTAGGACTCTCAAAACAGAGATAAAGAAATTGATATAAATAAGTATGGAAAGATACATATCCAAATGCACTTACTTGTATTTGTAGACTAGTGGTTGGATGAGGGCGATGGTTGATCTATGAAACTAGTGGTCAGTGCTGCGGAAGTGCTTCCTAGAACATACTCATGAATGCTTAACCTTCATATGAGTCTTGGTGCTGATTCAAAATGTCTTGGATGTGCAAGAGGGCTCTAGTTCATGCTTGCGTGTATGATATATCTCTTCTCAAACTCAAATAATTCTTCCAACCTCCTAATAAGGTTACCCAAGTGAATATATGGTAACCAATGACGCTTAAGGTTAATCGGTGCTAGTTTAGGGTTAATCGGCATTAGTTACATTGGGAAATCCTTGGTTTTCCAAAATAGCAGATCTTGGCTATCTTTTTACCAGATTCTACTTGTTGGTTCGGGTCTAAAATTGTATTTTCCATGTAAGTAAGTGGGAATGTAGTTAGAGAAAGAATAGGCATCTAGTGTTAGGGTTAGACTAAGTCTCAATTAGTTATGGTAAGTAGAGATTGAGTCCTAGTTAAAAGGAAACATGTTAAGAATAGGTCTTGATGAGGTGTTTTGGTGATGTGGTGGGGTGAGATGTCTAGGTGAGGTAGAAATTAATTCAATTAAGGTAATTAAATCAATGAATTTTGTGAGAATGTGCATTAATTTAATTATAGGTAATTAAATTAATATACATGTGGGGTAAAAGGGGAGTGTGACCCAAATTTGGTGTCTACACTAATATGTAAATAAGTGCGCATTGAACCAGATGTACGGTAACCTTATTCATGCACCATCACATCCTTGTAACCAATCACAACACCATGACTGTTCTCTATGTGGGGACTAGATCTCATAGGGAAGCTCACTCCTACCTCCTCAAATGGCCATACCCATATCATAATTGCCATAGAATACTTCACCAAATGGGTGGAAGATGTTCCTCTCACGTATGTTACTGGGGCACAAATTTCAAAATTTATCATCAATCATCTTATCTCTCATTACGACGTCCCTTCCACTATTATATCTGAAAATGGTAAGTCTTTCAAGAACAAGATGGTGAAATCCCTATGCCAATGCTTTTAAATACAAATAAAGTGGTCTACTCCCTATTACCCTCAAGGTAATGGATAAACAGGGCCTCTAACAAAACACTTGTTCGCATAATGGAAAAGATGGTGAGTAAGATTTTTCACAATTGGCATTTGTAGATCCATCTCACCCTCTAGGTGTATAAGAATTGTATTTACACTACTACTCAAAGTGCAACACCCTATTATCTAGTTTTTGGAACCGATTCCATCATCCCCCTAGAAATTGAGCTTCCCTCCCTGAGAATATCTCTCAAAGACTATTTGGATAAAGATGAAGACTACCACATGGATAGATTGGCAGAAATTTAACTACTAGATGAAAGATGCCTCCACTCACTCAACCACTTGAAAGTGTATCAGAATCGAGTGTCTTGGAGCTACAACAAATGGATCATACCTCATCAATTTGAGGTAGGAGATTTGGTGCTGAAGGAAAATTAGTTCAACACTATGAAAGAAAGAGAAAATAAGGGAAAGTTTGAACCTAATTAGTTGGGACCTTATGTGATAGTGGAAAAATATGGGTCAGGAGCATAGAAAATTTCTCATCCCGATCAAGATGAGTTGCATGAACTTACGAAAGCCATACACCTCAAGTGGTTCTATGCTTGAATATGGCGTACAAGTTCAAAAACAACAAAAAAGTATTAAAATACATAAAGCAAAAATGAGAAAAATGAGAAAAAGTAAAGAGAAAATAGGTTATCCAAGTGTGAAAACCACGCAATTGTGGCACTTTGGACAGGTCCCTTGGTGAAAACCAATTTTCGGTGCCTTGGGAGGATTCATTGTTCACAAGCATCTCACGTCTAGGGGGTACTTTTTTCTATGTCTATATCTACTTTATTCACCCACATCTAAGATTCCTTTTGAGCCTGACCTTTTGAAACATTGATCCAGTTGATCCTCCTCTTGTAAATATGTGAAGAGATTGCCTTTGTACATTCCCATCTAACACCGAGGGCATATTTGCATATCACTCTCTTGTACATAATCTGTGGTATATCTCGCCTTGTATATTCCCATGTAACACTTGGGGCATCCAAATTTCCCCATTTTTCTATACATAACTTTGGAAAAATTTAGAAAATTTCTAAAACATTCACAAATATGTCGGAATTTTTTTAAAAATTCACAAATATGTCATAAAATTTCAAAAAACAATCAAATATGTTAAATTTTTTTGAAACATTCAAATATGTTGGAAAATTTCAAAAACATTAAAATATGTTAGAAAATTTAGAAAACATTCAAATATGTCGGAAAATTTCAAAAACATTCAAATATGGTTGGATAAACCCAAAACATTAGAAAACCTGTCTCATAGAAAATACAAAAACAATAGAACATTGTTTCCCAAAAATCCTAAAAACAACATAAAACGCATCGAAAAATGGTCTCACAAAAGCATTGTATTTCTTTGTTTTCTTGTTTGTTTGTTTGTTTGTTTCTTTTCTTACTTGCTTGTACCTTATGTATAATGTGTTGCTTAACATACTATTTCCAATTGATCTTTTGTTTCTTATATTAGATTCATTCTTTCTTGTTTATACTCAATGTGTTTTGTATGCTTGTATATATTTGTACATAATTATGTTGTCAATTTGTTTAGTGTGTAAATTTGGTAGATTTTTTAACTTTTACGTGTGTTTGTTTGTTACTTGTACATTTTTTGTTATCATATCATCATCTATATCATCACATCTAACATCACATACAATATATATCTCATCAATAATGACTAAGACACATAATCATGAAAATAACATCCAACATATATGCTAAGATAACTATCATCCTACCATATCACCAATGGGGAAATAGGGACCGCCTCTTGTCCCCCAAACCAATATCAAAAATTAATAATGTGGACAATCTTAAGTATCTCGTAAAAAAACAATGTGATATCATCTAATGTTATCTCATAAATAAAACACATGTGATACAATCATACATCATAATAAAATTCCATCATCATATACATAAAAATATGTCAAAATATCAATGTCCATATACAATGTGTCTCTGTACAAAATCATTAGATACAAAGTATGCCATCATGGGCATGGATCAAAAATGTGCCTTCATATTGAGGCATAACCAAAAACAATACATATACATCATCTCAAAAATGTGCCTTCATATCGAGGTGTACATTAAAAATATATATACCTATAAATACATCGTCAATAATCAAGTCATCCCTGGCTCTCTCCTACCCCTGGACTACCTCACCTAGGTGGTGGCACCTATTGTACTAAGGGACCATGTATAGACCTCACCGATCGAGATGTCCTATGTGATCTGGATCCGATCGCTAAAAGATAAATAATCTGAATGGAATGACCCTCTGCTCCTCTGGGACAACCACATGGTATAGAGCCTTGTAATAATCAGCTTCACTACAAGTTGTGGCTAAATCATGAAATACATGTTGTACACTTGATGTCATGGCCACCTATCTCGAGTGAAGTACGCTCTACATTAAGTCTTTCCACATCTTCATGAGTCTAGATCCACTCTACAACTAATAATATCTACTTTTTTGCTAGCTGATCTCTTTCGATCAACAAATTGATCCCATTGTGCGCTTATTACTACAAAATGGCTGAATCCCCACCAATCCTAATAATATACCTAGGAGGTGAGGGTGTCATGTAAGGTGCTCTCCATCCCCTACCCGATGGACTATGTGATAGTGTCCCCATCCATCTCCACCTCCAACTCTACCACTAACTCCACCTACCTATCCACCTCCTCCATCCCATATATCTTTGGGATCCCATCCATCTCCATCTTCACGTCCAACTCCACCTCCACCTCCACCTCCCCCATCCCTAGGTGGAGTGTGTGGTGGACTAGCCACATGCAAAGGGCAACAAGGGAACATGTGGTATCTATGCCTGTGGGCCAACCTATTGTACCGGGCCCTATGGGCCACCTTGCTCAGTAAAGGAATTTGTGTTATAAATTACTAAACAATAACTTTGAGGTTGCATTGGAATCTGTCGTTGTGATGGGTCTTTTCCATGACCCTATTCCCGATCTTGGGAACCCCGATGTAGTAACTACTAAGATCTATCTCTATGATATCTACCTTGTAACCCCTCTACAGCTACCGCTATCCTTGCTGCAATGACAACCCGTGGAATCATAAGTCTTCCTAAGAGCACTGTGATATACCACCCATGATAATCAGTTGTCTCCCCTAGATCTACAATGTTTCGTAGGGGCACCCAAAGATGTGGTACGATCTGATTGAAGATCTCTCAGGCTTGTACTAGTTGATAAGAAGGCCAATGTCAAAAGTCTCTCTAGAGTGATGATCATACCACATCTCATCACATGGGATACCTGGCATTTGATCAAATTGTTGCTAAACACAATCCACCCTATACCATTCATGATATAATCATGGATACCAATAAATAATTGCTCCACTTTGTTGCTACACTCAACTCCACGATATCCTCAAGACACCGATATGTTCTATAAGGGCGTCAGTCACTCTACACAACTATAACTCATCAAATGTGTGATGATAGTAATAGTTATCTCCAATGTGGCCTTGAATGTTGTCACCAATCGACACCCATCCCATCATCGAAGGATCATCTAGAGCCTAAACTCTAAGAAATCCCGTAGGGCAAACCAATGGAAATATGGTTGCATGCCCATATCTAAAAAGAGTGGCTAGACCCATGGTCTTCTCGACCGTGGTAACTAATAAGATGAAAATCCTACTATCGGTGTAAAAATATACATTGTCCCCAACAATATCTCTCTCCATGATCAATCCATGAATCACTCCAATAAAGCCCAATGGAAAAGAGGTACCCTTCTTGTCATGCAACAAAATTCCACTTATAAGAGCCATCAAATATACAACTACACAAGATAGTTGTTGATCCTAAAAGTAACTATATAACCGCACTTCCATACCCTTTCGGGGTATGTTCCCAAGGCCAAACATCTCTACAAGACACTGTGTAATATGGGAAGCATCCCTATCATACTCTATCCTGCTTTCACATGCAATTAATAGACTTCTTGGAATAGATTTGCTTCTATCCATTCATTCCTTTGAGAAACAGATAAGGGTTAGGGCTAGGAGGAATACCAGTTGAATGTTGAGATGGTGTGCGTGTACCATAGAGAAAGAGATCAGGTCGACTGTGAAGAACTCCTTTTTGTCTTGGAAGGACTACTATAAGTAAGAATACAAGACCACCAGATTTTAATTAGATAATAAATGAGAGAACTACCTTGGGCCCAGAAATATAAAACTTCCTTTCGAAGGTGGTCACCTCCGCTAATATGAATTAACACAAATTCTAACAAATAAGCTATTGTCCAATTACAATTTGTTTACCTTGTTAGAATAATAGAGAAAGGGTGGTCTTGGTTTAGAATCACGGTGACCGATGTTGGTCACATCGTAACTGCATACCGGTTGTTGGTAACCGATATCGGTAGGGGAAATGTTTTAGGGCTTTTAGTGAAGGTTGGTTGTAAGGTGGTTGTGTTGTTTTAGAAGGCTGATAAATGGGTGGGGTTAGGTAATGGGGTGATGAGAAGGACTCGTAGAGTACACGGGGGTGTTCTTGGGGTAACGTAAGGGTAGAGGAATGACAGTTAGATGTAGTGTGTTGCTGGGTAGTAGATCTAGGAATAGACTTATGATGGCTATGATTCAAAAGTTCAAGAAATGTTATTAAAAGGACATACAAGATACTACTTACTGATTATTGATAAGGATGCAGGTCCAAGAACCGTGATGACAATGGCGAGAACTCGTGTAGGATGACCTCGACAATCAGAGAGATGAGCTATCTTCCTCCCTAGATGAATGTATGAGTGTCATAAGGCTCAAGTTACTCGGTTGCAGCTTTTGGGCTTGATGTCCTTCTCTCGCAAACTCTTCTTCTTTCTTTCACTTGTCTCTCTTCACCAAGTAAATTCGGATCCTTCCAATGACTTCTCCTTCGGATCACGAAAATCCAACCCTTTGTTTTTGGTCGGAGTGGTCATTTATAGGGAACCGATGGTGGTTACATAACCGACGGCGGTCGAGTAGGAACCGGTATCGGTCAGGTCAAAGTGGGCTATTTTTAGTAAAATAGCCAGCTTTCCCTCCTTTTCTCCCGAGGGATTAGTTGCGGGCTTGGTCAAGTCATTATGAGGTTGGTTTTAGGTGCGGGTGAGGAGTAATTAGTCATGGGTGTGGATGTAGACCAAGTTATAGGTCTTAATTAGGTTAGTTTAGGGTTAAGACTAGGTCATGATGAGGTGGCGAAATGAGGTGGCAGGTATGGCGATGTGGATTTATTAATTATAAGGTAATTAATAAATAATTGTGTAAGGTTTAGGTGATGAGGTTAGGTTGCAAAATGAGATGTGGGGCACAGGGGGTCGTAAGACACAAATTTGGTGTCTACATTAGCCCCTTGTTGTTGTGTAGCTTGTCTTGTTAAAGCTGCATGGACAATAATAAGAAGTGGTTACCCCTGTTAAGGGTATAGGTAATCCCCCTCAAATCTATCGCAGATTGAGGTAGCGTGAAATCAGGGATAGGGTTGATAAAGGGAAATGGTGTTTAGATGATGGTAAGATGGTGGGGTAGGTCCAAGGAAGCAGACGCACGTTGAAATGCAGTAGTGCGACCAGGGTACATGATTTGAAGAGCAAACAAGCAATTCATAGGCAAAGGTCGATAGTTTATCCAAACGAGGGTGATATAATCCTGGCATCCAAGGCATAGGAAGAAGCTCCAGGGGATATAATGGGTAAGGTACAGGAACGTTTAGGCATGTTCGGCAGTGCCAAATGGTTGGTTTGGTCGAGATAAACGTCACGGTCTTGGTCTAGGCAAAGTTGGTCGACTGATCAAGTCAAGGACCCTGATCATGCTAAAACACGAACAGGTGAGCTCGATTGAACAAAAAGCTACATGATGGGTGGATAAAATTGTAATTTGTTGGTTTTGGGCGAGGTATTTAATGGGTGCGGCCTTGGGTCGGGCCGATTGATTAGTAAGGGCCATGGGTCGGGCCAAATGGTTGGGTGCGGCCTTGGGTCGGGCCAAATGGGTTGGTTGCGGCCGTGGGTCGGGCCAAATGGTTGGTTACAGCCTTGGGTCGGGCCAGGTAGGTTGGTTACGGCCTTGGGTCGGGCCAAATTGGGTGGTTGCGGCCTTGGGTCGGGCCAAATGGGTTGGTGGCGCCTTGGGTCGGGCCAAATGGTTGGTTACGGCCTTGGGTCGGGCCAAATTGGTTGGTTGCGGCCTTGGGTCGGGCCAAATAGTTAGTTGCGGCCTTGGGTCGGGCCAATGAAGTCAACAAAGGGTTTTCAGCGAAGGTGGATATAGGCGATGTTGTGAGAAAGGGCGATTAGTAAATAAGGGCAGAAATTTGGTGAAGGTAGGTATTAAACCGATATCGGCTAGATATGACCGGTATCGGTTAGGTGACCGATACCGGTTCCTTAGGGCACAATATAACCGATATCGGTTATAGGTCAAAAACCTATAAAAAGAAAAATACGGCCTGTCATTGTCACATTGTCAATTTGAAAACCAATTTGAGTTGTCTGAGGTGTATTGTTGAGATTGGTGCATTTGTCGGCTGAGGTGGCACTATTTGAGTGGAGAAGTGAGTGGTTGGTAGGCCCTAGTGAGTAGGAGGCAGCAGTTGATTGGTGGAGGACCCAACAAAGGAGAGTTAGAGCCATGGCACAACCCGGAGGAGCAGGAGGTGCTGGACCAGCTGGACCACCACCACCTATCCCACCACGACGACGTGTCATCATACCGGTAGGTTCAAAACCCTTCATTGTGTGAATTTGAAGTTGTTAAGCTATATTTGGGGGTTTGGGTAGGAATCCATGTTTTTAATAAAAGAATTAATAAATGGAAGTGGTTTGGAAAAGGGAGAGGGTAGGTAGGTTAGTTAGGCTAAAACGGTAGGGTGGGTAGGTTTTTAGGGTGTTTGGGTGGGTAAATAGAGATAAATAGGCCAAAAATGGATTTGGGGGCCGCGCTGGTTCGCTCCGTAATTTAACAAGGACCAATGTCGGCCGCTAAGCTTGACCGCATCGGCCGCAATTTTGGGGTAAGGTTGTTTGTGGTTGACTGTGTCGGTTGTATGGCGACCGGCGTCGGTGGAGATATTGTCGAGGGAGGACCGGTGGCGGTCATGGGTGACCGGTACCGGTCCGTAGTTAGGATTATTAATTTGGTTGGTTGGGTTTTGTTGTTGTTTTGAATTTTAGGTCATTGTTTAGGTGGTTGTGTGGGTGTTGTGGTATTGTTTGGGTTGTTGTTTGGGTGTGTTGGTATTAATGGTTTGGGTTTTGTGTTTATTGTTGGGCTTTGTGTTTTTGGGGGTGAAGAGGGAAGGGGTAGAGGTTGAGAGGAAGGGTGAGTGGTGGGTGGGGGAAAAAAGGGGTGGTTGTGTGGTCGGGTGGGTAAAAGGGGGTATAGAAGGTTAAAGTAGTTGTTGTAAAGAGTAGGGCTAATGAAGTGGGTTGGGTTTGTGCAGCACGCGCAAGAGCTGACTACGCGGGATAGGATGCCCCGCTGTTGAGACGGATGTGGCCACACGTGTCCGCGGCGCGTAGTGGGCCATCATGCGTGAGGTGGGACTCGCGAGTCCAGCGCATCGGGCTATAGAGAGGGATCACGCTCTTATGGTCACCCTCATCGAGAGATGGGATCCGGCGACCAATGTGTTCCATCTCCTGACTGGAGAGATGACTATCACGCCGGAGGATGTGTGTATCGCATCTTTAGACTCGCCGATCGATGGAGAGGCGTATTCCGGTAGATGTAGAGACAAGCCATGGACAACATTCTACAGGTATTCGGGATGCAATGCACTATTGACTTATCACAACAGCGAGTATTGCCTATGGGGACATGTATCGTGCCCATAGACATGAGACATGGCTTTCGTGTTGATGATGATCAAGCATCACATGCTTCGCCCTCCCGGACTCAGAGGGAGGCCACTTTCCATGGGTGCCCGATGGGGGTACCTACACGAGATGGTGGAGGAGCATACATGTTATGCTTGGGCACCAAAGATACCGTGCAGCTTATACAGAGAGTGGGGCTACCACGCCGGATGAGGTGATTCGGATTTGTTCTACATTCTTGTTACATTGCTGGGCATATGAGCATATCATATGCATTCGACTAGTAGGGCTGCCCCAGCAGCCAGGGCCACAGGTGATTTATAGATATGGCTTTCAGAGGTGGTTGGGGGTCATGGGCCAGCCACGAGCAGGCTCGCCGGACGGGATGTAGCGTATTACCATCATGTATTAGAGGGCGTGACTACCTTGGATATTGTATGGAGGCCTTACAGAGGTCATCAGCCCCACGGAGGAGCCCGATCATAGTTGCGTTGGATCCAGTATACATTCTGGATAGCAGGACGGAGGCCAGGAGAGCATGAGCGGATACCCCTGGAGAGGGTACGACGACAGTTGGGGCTACGACAGGATGAGCCACCTCCCTTCCCTCAGTACCGGAGGGATGATGTAGAGGCCCCACTACCTGCACCGCAGCCCGTTGACCCAGATTGGGTAGCAGAGAGGCCAGCAGATGATACAGTGGATGACGCCGGGTGCACAGGGTCATTTTTGGTGTGGTGGGCAGGGGAGAGAGCAGCGAGGAGAGCACACACACACAAATGACTTAATGGGTCGTTAGAGTAGAGAGGGACCGGCTCGTGGACAGTACAGTTGTTACAGGGGCAGCTTGCTGCACGTAGCACAATAGGTGTCCCACAGGGCAGCTTAGCCCAGCATGGCACAGGCATAGCACACGAAGCACCACCACACAAGCACCACCAAGCACACCACATCAAGCACCGTGCACCACAGGTACTCGCCACCGGCATAGCATGTATAGTACCACCACCGCACCACAGCGCACCACCGACCATAGCAGCATGTACATGTACCACCACCGCACAGGGGCCATTATTATTAGGAGTCGGGGACCAGCCCCAAGCGATGATGGTGGCACGGGCCCGTTATATGGAGGTGAGAGCGGAGGCCCGGTACTATCAGGACGTCCTTGATGGTACCAGGGCTGACTATCACCCCGTATGTAGTGCACAAAGTGGAGACTTCACGAGTCGAGATCCTGGTGGTGCAGCTACAGCCGGTGGGTCGGTGACAGGGAGGAGGCGGGAGCCAGGGCCAGGACCCGCAGGGAGAGGTGCTGAGGGCGGTGGGGAGAGTTGAGACATCCCTGGGTCAGAGATAGATGTTTTTGTTTGTACATTGGATATAGGCACCGGTCTGCGAACCGGTTATGTTTATAGAGGCCTGCGTGCCCACATATGATGTATTCATTCATTTATTCATTTATTGTATATACCGGCCTGCGAGCCGAGTACGGGTTGTATAGTTGATACCGGCCTGCGAGCCGAGTATATTTTTGATATGAGAGACCGGCCTGCGAGCCGAGTCGAGATGTTGACAGTTATTGCGGCCTGCGTGCCGGCTTTGTATTATTATGAGATCACAGAGGCCCCTATGCAGGTAAGTTGTATATTTGAAACCTTTGATATATAGATATATATGAGGATTTTGACCCACATGGTGCATATGAAATGTTTTATGTGTTTTGTTGATGGGTTGTGAACTTTAATGTATGATGAGTTTGATCCACATGGTTTATATATTGATGGTGTTGATGTCTTTTGTTGATGGCTTTTTGAAATGGAATGTATGTATATATAGATGATGAGTTTAATTCACATGTTGTGTATGCTGATTTTGATGTATATATATATGATGTCGTATGTATGTTGTCGATGGTTTGTCTTATTGTAGATAGATGATGGTGATGAAATAGCGATAATATATTGATGTGATTTTGATGACAAATATTGGTAAATGGTGTTGTTATGCAGGAAAAAGAGGCGGGCGCCACAAAAATTTGCTAAAACGAAGAAACGGCTTAGGTTTAAGCAAAAAGGGGGCACATGACCGATATCGGTTATGTAACCGATGTCGGTAGCTATATGACCGATAACGGTTATGTAACCGATATCGGTTATTTCAAAATTATATTTCCTAAAAATAGAACTACTTGGTTGGCAACTTAAGTTCTTATTTTTAGCATTCTTATTTTTAGAGTCATGCAACAAGTTAAATACGCGAATGCGACGCTGTTTGACGACTGATACAGGTAATTGCATGAAAGAATTTGAGTGATAAGGAGGAAAGAGATAGGTGAAGTGAGTGTGGGTGGAGATTCAGAAGGCAGAAAGACAAGTTATATTTGAAGAGGGTGGTGAACATGGCCGAACGAGGAGAAGCATCCAGCAGGCAGGGACGGGGGAAGACAAGTTCCACCCCAAGCTGCTGCATCCCGAGAGGTAAACTGTTTGGTTGTAATTTGATTCTTGCATGTTTTGTGTGAATAGGATGAGAGAGAGTAAGTGGGTATAGATGAGAAAGAAAAGGTGATAGGAAAGGGTTTGGGATGGGGTGAGTGCTATGGGGTAGGTAAGCAGGGTGTTCTCGTGTGTTTTTAGGTATAGATAGGAGTAAACGGGCAAAATAATTATCGTAGGTGTATGTTTTTAAGCAGGGTGTATATTTTTGATAAAGGATGACTGGTATCGCTTTAGAGATAACCGGTATCGGTTTACAAACCGTATCGGTTATCTATAACCGATATCGGTTCTTGTAAGAGTTTCCAATTTGAGAAAAACCCGTGGAGATTTGTTTTATTGAATAATTATGTGTCGCTTTGATGTATGCAGTGGAAGAAGGGTTAAGGATGAATGATACATGCTTAGCGTTGTTGTCACGAATCGAGCGGATGTAACACCAAATAATGGGCATTGATAAATCATTTGGGGTTAAGTGGAATCCACTATTATTCACGAATCGCACGTAACCATGCTATGTTGCGCAGCGTTGATCGAGAGATGGAATCCGAAAAGAATACCTTCTATCCGCCAACAGGAGATGACAAGATGGCGTTGGAAGATGTGTTCCGTATTTTGAGACTCCCAATGATAGGAAAAATAGTGTATCAGGCGTTGCCTAGCGCGGGGTGGCAGCGCAATATAACAAGCAGTATTTGGTTCAGCTGCACGAGATTTGACACAACGAGGTTTGACATTCACTTATGGTACAATGTATGCAACACACCCTGAGGAAACAAGGTTGGCAGTGGTATTAATGATAGCGGTAGGGTATTATGCATTACCGAGGGCGGAGGGTGGAAGATTTCCAAAAGCATTGATGAGTGTTATTTGGGAAATGATAGAAATGAGCATGACTTTCACATGGGCACCCGCATATCTGGCAGAGTTATATAGGGGTTTATGGGCCTGCAAGTGAAAACACAGGATGACACTAGATTGTTCGTACTTATTACATTGTTGGGCCTATGAGCACATTGTTTGTGTGTGTCCAATAGGCCGACCCATCGAGTCGGGAGAGGCAGGAGTGCAGAGGTTGGGATTCAGACGATGGGTCCAGATAGAACAAGAAGCGAGATCCCAGGCCGTGATAGATGACATCGAGTATTATAGACAGGTATGGGAGATGGTAATGATTGTGGATATTTGTTGGAGGCCTTACGGGAACTACATGGTAACAGAGAACATAGCTGAGGAGTTGAGGGGTGTAGAGCGATTGAGGTGGATTGCGGGACACAGGCCAGGTGAGTATGAGAGGATTCCTCTAGATCGCGTGTGGCGACAATTTGGATTTGTGCAGGATATACCCCGGCTTATAGACCATATATGAGGATCGACGCGAGGCATCATTCTCACCTCCCGGCCGACACCTCCGTAAGGACCAAGAGAGAGAGATAGCATCGATCGCAGGGTAATGGATGCGGGAATGACAGAGGCCTATAGAGTATGGTGGGTAGTAGAGCTGCGAGGCACACGTGAGTGCCCTGACATAGCTGTGATTACAGTGGAGAGAGATCGTCTGTAGGATTTGGTTCACCAGCTTCAATCACAGGTGAATGAGACAACGGGATTGTTAGAGGTTTCACAGTTACGAGTGGAGAGACTAGAGGCAAGATTCCTCCATGCGAGAGGACGTATTCGTATGTTACAGGAGATGTTGGCGGATCAGTGGGAGGAACCAATAGCAGTGGCACCTTTGAGGATGGAGAGGCCAAGTGAAGGGCATCGACGATCATGATCACCACCTGATTCGGGAGGAGGCGCAAGGGTCTAAGTGAATTTCGTAGGAATATAAGAATAAATAAGGATGCCGACCTGTGAGTCGATGATAGAGAAGATGTATTTGTTTAACATCTAAAAATAAAACTAAATATGTATATTGTTTTGAGTGATGATAATAATAAGAATGGTTGTGTTTTGAATGTTATTTTTGTTTGTTTTGAAAAAGGATAAAGATGAATGTTGTCAAATAGAAATACACAAAAATATTTATATTTACAACACATGATAGGGTATGGTAGGGGATGGTCGAGCTAACCTTGGGAGACATCATATCTCCTAAGTGCTGCCTACATAGCCCATTGCACAAAGCAAGGAGGGGCCTCAGACCGATGTAGTTCTCCCTTAGGACCAGGGAGAGGTGAATTCAGGCAATTTGGGTATGGTGAGGCAATTTGTTGGTTGATAAGAATTTGATGTTGATAGGGTAATGTTGTTGGTGTTGGTAAGGTATGGGCGATGTTGATGTAGGCATAGGTGAAGCGAAAGTTAGCGTACCCAAATAGTAGGGAACCGTATCCTGATTAAGGTCAACACACAATCCTAGAGTCGAGAAAAAGAGGCAAAAGTGCTCCGTAGGTGAAAAGAGCTAAACAAACCACATATTAATGTAGGATGAGCTTGAATCCCTAGGTACCTTGCATAGGTGAGAAGTCGATAGGTGAAAAGAGTTGTATAATCACAATATATCGGATATACGTCACGTCCCTTGAGTTTTGTTGTTTTGACGAATGGTGAGGTGAGGTGGCCAGTATAGTTGGGGTGTAGAGAACTTATTATAAGATGATTATTCTGACGAAAGAGAACCAAACCTAAATAGACAAGTCCATGACTCAAAAGTGCTTTGAAATACTGCTTTTATTTTTATTTTATTTTTCTGGATATAGACTGATCGATGCGGGAAGTCTACATGGGATATGTATTTTGTTGTTCTTGAGGTCTTCACGAAGCTGATCAATGCGAGAAGCTTCTGATAAAGGCTGACTGTGTATAGCTGTCCTTCAAGGGAGCAGTCTATTTATAGTAGCAGATGCGGTGTTTATGTATAGTTGTCCTTCGGGGGAGCAGTCTATATATAATAGCAGCAATAGTTTGGCATATAGCTGTCCTTCAAGGGAGCAGTCTATGTATAATTTAGAGATCTAGATGTCCGTTGGGCATAAAGCATCTAGTTTTGTAGGAAGTTTGACTCAAGAAAATCCCATAAGTGTTTAATTAAGAATGTGTCATTTTGATACTTTAAAATCATGGACTAGACTAAAAAGGGGAAGGCATCTTTAAGGGGAGGTGATAATCAAACCATGTGAGCTTGATTTGATTTTGAGATGTAGGTAACAAAGTATATGCGGTGGTAAAGGAGCTCAAGGGACAAGCGCAAGGTAGATAATAAGTGATATAACACTAAATTCAACAGTAGAATGGTCGAAGATGCAAGGCATTAAGGGGCTCAGGCTCAGGTTTACCATTAAGCGAAGCTAAATGATAAGTGCCTGTTCCATAAGTGTGAGTGATAATGTAAGGCCCAATCCAATTGGGAGAAAATTTTCCACGTTTGCTCTTTTCTAGTTTGGTTACATGTTGATTCTCTTTGAGGACAAGATCACCAATCTTAAAGGTACGCTCATGAAGTCGCTTATCATAAGCACGCTTGATGCGTTTTTGATAGATTTGAAGGTGGTCAAGAAGCTCTAATTGGGCTCTAACCAACCGCTCTTGGCGGAAATCATCGTTGGTGAGAATATCCTGAAGAGATATTCTGAGGGAGGGTATTTGTATTTCGAGAGGCAAGACAACCTCGGTACCATATACCAAAGAAAATGGTGTGGCATTAGTGGAGGTATGAATGCTAGTACGATAAGCCCAAAGGGCAAAGGGGATGTGATCATGCCAATTTCTTCCGGAATCATTAACAACTTTCATGAGGATTTTGGTTAGGGTTTTATTAGAAGATTCACCACCATTGGCCCGTGGATAGTAAGGTGATGAGAAACTAAGTTTGATACCAAAGTTGTCACAAAGGTCTTGTAATAACTTATTTTTGAAAGATTTACCATTATCTCGTTATCGGGCGATGAGGAATACCAAAACGACAGATAATGTGATGGTTAACGAATTCGACGATTTTTTCTTTTTTGGTTGAAATGAGTGGAATAGCCTCCACCCATTTTGTGTAATATTCGGTTGCGGTGATTATCCAACGGTGACGTTGCGAAGAGGGTGGGTGAATCTCACCAATAAGGTCTAAACCCCATTGTGAGAAAGGCCAAAGATCTCATGCGACCTGTAGCGGATGGCTAGGAGTATGTTGAAGGTTGGCATGTTGTTGACACATAACACAACGCTTAACATATTCGTAGCAGTCGTCATTAAGAGTAGGCCAGTAATAGCCTAGGCGAAGGATTCGTTTAGCCATGGCAAGGCCGCTAAAATGTCCACCACAAATACCGTCATGGACCTGTTGGATGGTATAGGTGACCTCCGCGCCGGTTAGACATCGAAGGAGGATGCCATCAAAGCCACGTTTGTAAAGGAGTCCCCCCATGATGACATAATGAGAAACACGTTTAAGAAAAGCACGTTTGCCGGTACTAGTAAGGTCAGGTGGGAGAACAGAGTTTGTAAGGTAGTCGTGAAATTGGTGATACCAGATATCCTGTGAATTAGCAGACACATTATTTATCATACAAACAACCGGGCTGAAGTAAGATGGGGCAAAGAGTTGTTGGACCAAGACGAATATGTCAGAGTCAGTTGGTGAGGTAGGAATTTGCGAGGCTAAGCAAGCCATAGTATCCGCAAATTTGTTAGTGGAGCGGGGAATGGTTTGGATAGAATAACGAGTAAATGAGGTCAAAAGTGAATCCACGTAATGTTTGTACTTTTGAAGTTCCTCATTTTTACATTGGTAGATGCCCATAACTTGATTGACTACCAATTGAGAGTCACCGAAAATATTAATAGATTTGACACCTAAGTGTAACGCAACCTAGAGACCCAAAACAAGGGCCTCGTATTCCACTGTATTATTAGTGCGGGAAATCGAGTCGAATGAAAAGAGGCATAGGCTCAGTGTCAAGAGGAATGAGAACAATGCCGGGCTCCTCCACCGCACGGGCATTTGGATCCATCGAAGAAGAGGGTCATTGGATACGACTCTTCCCTGAGTGAAAGAGTGGCGATGAGTTCGTCAGGGAAATTAAAATTGGTAAATTGTTCCCTAGGTAAAGGGGCCTCCGCGAGTTGGTCTGCAATAGTTTGTCCTTTGATTGACTTCTGGTGTATAAATTCAAGGTCGAGGTCAGCAAGGAGCATAAGCCATCGGGTGATGCGTTGGTTTAGATGTGGTTTGGCATACATATAATGAATGGGGTCCGCGTTGGTGATGACAAAAGTTTTGTGATTCAGGAGGTAGTGTCGGAGTTTGGTGGCTACGAATGATAGGGCTAGGCACAATTTTTCTACATGTGTATACCTAGTCTCGTAATCCATGAGAGTATGACTTATATAATAAATGGCTTGTTCTCGACGTGCCGAGTCCCGATGTGCGAGCATGGCTCCTATAGCATGGTCAGTGGCAGAAAGGTAAAGGTAGAAAGGGTGATCATCCTGAGGTGGGATAAGCACGGGTGGCTACAAGAGATAGGATTTGAGAGCTTCAAAGGCTTGGTGACATTCTTCACTCCATTGAAAGGCAATATCCTTTTTAAGGAGGTGATGGAAAGGTTGACATCGATCCGAGAGTTGGGAGATGAAACGCCGGATGGATTGAAGTTTACCTTGTAAACTACGTAATTGTTTGAGGTTTTTGGGTGGGGGCATTTCTAGGATAGCTTTGACTTTAGATGGATCGACCTCAATGCCACGCAAAGAGACAATAAAGCCAAGAAGTTTTCCCGAAAGAACACCAAAGACACATTTCTTTGGTTGAAGCCGGATCGAATATTGTAACAAGTGATCGAAAATAATGGTTAAAACATCGAGATGTTCACTGCGATGTTTAGATTTGCCAAGAAGATCATCGACATAATCCTCAAGGATAGTGTGCATAATGTCATGAAAAATGTAATTCATAGCCCACTGATAGGTCACACCAGCATTCTTAAGGCCAAACGGCATGACACGATAACAGAAGGTTCCCCAAGGAGTTATGAAGGTAGTTTTATGTTGATCGGCCGGGCTACCAAAATTTGATTGTATCCCGAAAAGCCATCCATGAGAGAAAGCATTTCATGGCCCGCAGTGAGATCAACAAGTTGATCAATACTTGGGAGGGGGAAGTCATCCTTGGGGCAAGCGAGGTTAAGGTCTCAGAAATCCGTGCATATCTAAAGTCCCCCATCACTTTAGTGACAGGTATGATGTTAGAAATCCATTGAGGATAGTCAATAGGCAAGATGAAGGAAACAGAAAGGAGTCGTTGAAGCTCTTCTTTGACCAAGAGGGCAATGTGTGGATGCATTTTTCTCAGTTTCTGTTTGACTGGTTTGGAATCGGGTTTTAGGGTAATGTTATGGACAGCAATGTCAGGATCAATTCCTGGCATGTCAGCGTAGGACCAAGCGAAAGCTTGGTTGCAGGTACGGAGAAAGGTAGTAAAGGTGGCTTGTTCTGATGTGTTAAGGGATTGTCCGATCTTCACAATGTGAGGATCCTCCTCTGTGTGGATGTTGATTTCTATAGTTGACTCATTCAGCATGGTTTGAGTTTCAGATGGTAAGGCACGTTGAATATAGGAGTCATCCGCACCAAGGTAAGTGAGGATGGAGTCGTCATCCTGGCACTCAACAACATTAATCGAAGGAAAATCCTCTTCGATCATGTCTGGATACAGAAGGGGAAGAGAAGATGGGTCCTCATTATCACGTTGATAAGTGAGAGGACCTAGGAAGATAGCATTTATAAAAAAAAAAAAAAGTTAGGAGGGATAGATTCAGGGTCTATCGACTCTGTGGGTGATGATGGCAAAATGGGTGATGATGGTTTGGTAGGGGTGACGTCGTCATCTTCCAGGATACAACTGACACGAGGTTTCTCCGGTGTAAGTGTTTCAAGAAAACCGAGACCACTACGATCATTGTGTTTGCGTGTAGTCACGGGAATGAGTGTATGTCGGCCTTGTTCATAAAGACCAAAACCAAAGCCTTTCCAAGCACAACGAGTCAAGAAGGTGAGGGTGAAACGACGATTTGTCAGGTATTGAAAATCAGATTGGAAGGGAACCACCCCAAGAGGAGGTTCAGGGGTAATGGAGGATGCGTCGACACCCCCATACGTTAGGTTGGTGTGGCAATTAGGTGGTCCGTAAGAGATTACCTCCCCCACGTGACGGTCGTAGGTAGGATGCGCATGTAACTATCCGTACTCCTGTGGGGTATGGAAAGAACTAACGTTATATAGGCGGTACTCCCCCAGCGTAAGGCATTGAAAAACATCTACTAAGGGGTCTGAGGTTGGGATGTTATCTGCGGAAAGGAAGTGGTATTTGCGATGGCAGTTTCATTGGTTGAAGGCATGGGTGCGGTTGAGGTAGATGGTTGAGGTGCGGTTGAAGTGGATGGTTGGGTTGGATGAATGGGTGTCTTGACTGGTACAAGCACATCATTAGGCGATATAACATATTACAGGTTTTGAAGGGGGGAGGATCAGCTTTTACGGTGTAAGACTTCCCCTCGTATTCAAATTTTATGCATCTATGTAAGGTGGAGGGAACATCCCATAGCCCGGATCCAAGGCGACCTAACAACATATTGTATTGGAACTCTCCCTCAAGGACATAGAAGAGTTTAGGTAAAGTACGTGGTCCTACACGAATGTTAAGGATCACGGTGCCTAAGGTAGAAGTAATAGCATCATTGAATGACCGCAACATGATGGGGTTGGCACACATGCAACTAGAAGGGATATTCATTTGTTGGAAGGCTTTTGAAGAGATGATGTTTAGGCTAGCGCCCCCATCAATCATAACACGACGTACCCTGAATGTCCCGAATGTAAGCTGAGATGAAAAGAGCAGGGTCAGGATCTTCGGCACCAAAGTCGATAATTTCGTCTTCGGAGAAACTAACAGCAGCGGCTTGCTATACAGAGACAGAAGTGGTTGGGGAGATGGGTTGTTTGGTGAGTGAAGCAACGTGATTGGGTGTGAGAATGGAGGTAACAGGAAAGGTTTCATTAGGTAAGACCTCTATCCCTTGAAGGATTTCAACGAGAGCTTGTCGATGAGATTCAAAAGTCTGAATGAGATCATACAGTGTCATTTTTACAGGTGATTGGTGAAGTTGTTTGATCATGGTTCGGTGGGCAACTCCATTAGAGATGGGGTAGGCGGGTCCATGAATAACCACTTTAGGTGGTGGTGCGATCGGGATGGTGGACGGAGAAAGGGAGGCCGCAGGTGTGCTTTCTTTCACTTTCCCATTGTTTTTCTGCCCTCGAGTAGCAACACTAATCATATTGATCTCGTGAATACGAGAGGAGGAAGACGGTATGGATAAGTCCTGGTCTTCGAGAGGTGGAGTTGTAATAATGATAGATTTTGGTGAGGCGGGGACAGGTAGTATAGGAGAGGGAATTGAAGCTAAATGTCTCTCCCTTCGTAAGTTGTCTTTCTTAACTTTTCTATCTAAGAGAGGTGACTGACGAAGTATGGCTTTCAACGCTTTGCATCCCTCTACGTCATGTCCTGGTGTGCGGTGGTAAGCGTAGATTTTAGACTCATCATAACCTATAGGTCGAGGTTTAGATGGATCATAAAGTCTAAGTGGGGGTAGGGAAATGGTCGCATTCTCCACCAACATAGCAAGGATTTTGGCGTAAGACCCTTTGAGTGGGTCAAAGTCAGAGGAAGATGAGGCTATTGACTAGGTAGATTCTGGTAATGACGGGGTATGGTTGATTTGTATGGGTGGCGGTTTAGCCAAGGGGTTTTGATAATGGGTTTTAACTAAACGTGGCTTCTTTGGCGTAGAAGCTATGTTTAGCTGGTTAGATGATGAGGCCACAGATGATGTGGTATCAGAAAACAACCACGGAGAAATAGGAGTGACAGCAAACAAATCTTTTGATGATGGAATTTGTTTAGGGTTGATAGGTGGACAGGATACGCGGGGTGACGGTGTTGATATACCCTTGGATCTCTGTATGGGTGCAGAAGGCGTAGGTCGTTTTAAAGAAAACACAGGAGGTATGATATATTGATGCAAGGTGGAGGGATGAGGTCCCAATATGGAAGGTAGGTGTGACGACGATGGTTTTAGTTGTGATAGAGGCATAGGTTGAGGAGATTGAGTCTGTCTCCTAAGTGGATGGATGGCTTTATTTTTGGATAAGTCTAACCATTTAGGTGGGTGTGTTAGACTGGGTATTGGTGAGGTCCCAAGCGTAGGGGAAGATTTGGTTAGGCTAATAGAGGTGGATGAGGTATTTGGTAGAGATGAGGGGGGTGAAGATGAGGACATAGGCATTTTAAGCTTCTGTAAACACTTCGGGTATATGGTAGAGGCGTCTGGATTGGTCATCTGCATTTGAGTAGAATATGGCGTACTCAAACATTCCCATAGGACCTGTCTATCTTCCAGGGAATGACAGTCCTCACGTGTGAATAGGAACTTTTGTATGGAAGAAAGGTGGGTTGTGATTCCGGTCCACTGTGGGTGTGATACAGGGGGTAGATGAGGCACTGTATCAATGGGCATTAAGAGGTCAACTGTCACTTGCTGAAAAGATTTAGGTGATGAAGAACTAATAGGTAGGAGGGCGTGTTTGAGAGGATCCGTCATGTTTAAAGAATGTGGTGATCTCGGTGCAAGAGGTTTCTCGTCTAAGGATGACAAAAGAAGTGGTGAACCTTCCTCTTGTATAGCAAGAATGGTAGAAGGAGACGTTTGGGAAATAGATAAGTTAGATAACATCCGCTCACAGTCTTGCAAGGATGTGGTGTAAGAGGGCTCATTTGTGAGAAGAGAACTCTGGGCGGTTAATTCCTTGATGGGTAAAGGAACGGCAAGGATTTCGTCTTGTCTTGATGGTGATGAAGGGGGTTCGGGTTCCTGCGTTAGTGAAGAGGCTTGATTCAGAATTTTTCGATAGAGGCTTTTGGCTGGGAGTCGAAGACTACATGGATTTCATGAACACTCTCCTCGGCTAAGATATCTTGGTTTATGTTACTATTAGAAGAGTGATTTGGGAATGGTTTGTTGAAAATTTTCAAATTTCGGTTAGCAGGGGCGTTAGGATTATCGAGGGCTATATCCCCTGCATCAACCATTTCCTGCACTATGTTTTTCAACATCTTGCAGTTTTCATGACTGTGTCCCTTCACGCGGTGGAAGTTATAGAAGTCATTTTCTTTGTACCAAGAAGGTATGGCGTGAGTGGAATCAAACCCAGAGTGAGGTTTAACAGGAGGTAAGGTAATGGCTCCTGGTTTAAGCAATTTTTCCAATATCACACCATAAGTTTCTCCCAAGGGGTGTAGTTGATGGGCTCACTTTTTATACTTATAGGTGGTTTTTGGCGGGGTATTAGATGGTGGTTGGGATTTGACCATCACCGCGTGCACAGCTCCTTTTGATTTCGAAGCCGTCGATGTGTGAGGATTGGTGGTGTTAGGTTTGTTGGTGGAATCTTGGGTTCGAAAATTGGGGTTTTTGTTGCGCAACCGCAATTTCTCTTCCTCTAAGGCTCGAATCTCTAGTTTTCGAGCCATAGTAAAGGCCTCGTCAAATGTGCGGAAAGTTTGAATTTGGAGGGTAGGAGAGATGTGCTTAGCGCAGGCCCGCGTAAAGAGTTCGATAAGTTCGGCCTGAGGCAAGGCATACGTAAGTTGGTTGATAAGGCCCCGCCATCGTCCAACGAAATCTGCGATAGATTCATCTTCAAATTGTCGGATGGCATAAAGGTCGGTGATAGATACTTTCTTGGCAATGTTAATGGAGAAATGATCCAAGAAAGATTGGGCTAGTTGGTTAAAAGAGAAGATTGAGTGCTGGGTTAAAGCACTATACCACTCCAAGGCGGGTCCTGATAAGGACATGGGAAAGGTGCGGAGTAGTAAGGCATCATCGTGAGCAATTAGATAGCAGGCATGTCTAAATGAGCGCAAGTGTTGTTGAGGATCCTCCTTACTATTAAAACGGGTAAATTTTGGTAATTCCCATTGAGGAGGATATGAATGAAGGGGGACAGAAGGGTGGATAGGCTCCCGACAAACTTGCTCGTATGTTAGGGTGCTACGGCTTCCTGAAACAGAAGCCTCCAGATTTTGCATTTTGTCCATCATTTGTTTAATTAAATCAGTAGTTGGATGAGATGATGGTGTGGTTGTGGTAAACGGAGGTAGATTGGGCCAAGGGCCACCGCTAGAAAATGGTGGGGTTAAATGTTGATAAGGTATGGAGGACGAATGTGTTGAGGCGACCAAATAGGGATGTCCTATATAAGACATTGAGGTTACTGGATACGTGTGTGGCAATGAAAAGGTGGGCGGAGCTTGAGAAGGAAAGCTCGTGTGGATAGGTGGCGAGAGAGCAAGTCATGAATGGAACGATCTGCAAGAGAGAGAGGTAGGAGCGGCAATGTGGTAATGACATGTGGGGCCCAAGATTAACCAAAGGAAAGCCAATCATGTCGTATGAACCCCTGAGGCCACTGGATTGGGAGACGGGCTAAGGATGTAGAAGGCAAAGCGGAGTTATCGAGCGAGAGAAGGAGCTAAATGAGCAGCTATACTAATAGGCATGCCAATAAGGAGTTGACCATCGGGCGTACGGTCAGGGGCATGAGACAAATAGTATTGTACAGTGCTAGGATTGGCATCCAGAAATTTTACAAATTCCTTATCTCCTACAGGGATTTTAGGAACCTCACTGGTGTCCGTAGGGTTCCCCATAGAATGTGAAGGGGGTGATTCAGGCAAAGGCACAGAGCAAGCATGTGAAACCATGGCGGTGGCTTTCTTTCGAGTGATAACAACCATGGACAAGAGTACATAGTAGGGTTTCAATCTATCAAGAATAGAAACAGACTCAGAATGGTGAAATTGGTAGGTTGCTGGTTTTGGAAACTGTGAAAGTCAGTAACCGATGTCGGTCGGTGTAACCGATGTCGGTCAGGCTGTAGCCGGCGTCGGTAAGCTAACCGATGTTGGTATAATAGAACTGGTGTAAGAAGTAGGAAGTTGTTGATTTGGTGTTAACAGTGATTAGTATGCCTACCAAACTGTTCTGTAGTGATCACAGAAAATAGTGTATGACAGAGAAACAGAACTGAAAACAAGCAAGAATGCACAAACAAATTAACAGACTAACCCTAGGATTAATTTTAATCAATTTGGGCTTATGCCTTTAGACGTAGAATGATGTCAATCCTAAACAAAAGACTTAGGGGAAATGTCAAGTTTGTTTTGGCTTATAAGGTTACCTCAATCGGGCGGAGGAATACCGCGGAAAAGGGGGGATGTTTTGAGCTGTTGTGTTAATTATGAAGTGATTCGGTATGTGTTGTGCAGTGAAAGTAAGATTAATTTCTGTCAATACCGTGGAAATCACCCCCACGTGTATGACCTGTTACTTAGTCTACGTTCACTAGAATTGAAAACAGCAAGCAAGAATGTAATGCACGTGTTTTAAACCCAAATCGAAAATGATATTCGATGAAGAAAAGAAGATGACTTTCACTAATGAAAAACTGGGAAAGCAAGACAAATTCTTTTACTAAATATAACAAAATACCGTGTGAAATTTTTAGAAGAAGAAAACAGCAAGTATGCTCCCTATATGAAAGCAAGCAAGAGAAACAGAAACCCGAAATGGGTCCCACCGGGCGTGCCAAAATGTTTCACATAATTAATAGACTCTTTGGAATAGATTTGCTTCTATCCTTTCATTCCTTTGAGAAACAGATAAGGGTTAGGGCTAGGAGGAATACCTGTTGAATGTTGAGATGGTGTGCGCATACCATAGAGAAAGAGATCAGGTCGACTGCGAAGAACTCCTTTTTGTCTTGGAAGGACTACCTGTAAGTAAGAATACAAGACCACCAGATTTTAATTAGACAATAAATGAGAGAACTACCTTGGGCCCAGGAAATATAAAACTTCCTTTCGAAGGTGGTCAGTTCCCCTGCTAATATGAATTAACACAAATTCTAACAAATAAGCTATTGTCCAATTACAATTTGTTTACCTTGTTAGAACAATAGAGAAAGGGCTGGTCTTGGTTTAGAATCACGGTGACCGATGTCGGTCACTGTAACCAGTACCGGTTGTTGGTAACCGATATCGGTAGGGGAAATGTTTTAGGGGCTTTTGGTGAAGGTTGGTTGTAAGGTGGTTGTGTTGTTTTATAAGGCTGATAAATGGGTGGGGTTAGGTAATGGGGTGATGAGAAGGACTCAGAGAGTACGGGGGGTGTTCTTGGGGTAATGTAAGGGTAGAGGAATGACAGTTAGATGTAGTGTGTTGCTGGGTAGTAGATCTAGGAATAGACTTATGATGGCTGTGATTCAGAAGTTCAAGAAATGTTATTAAAAGGACATACAAGATACTACTTACTGATTATTGATAAGGATGCAGGTCCAAGAACTGTGATGATGATGGCGTAACTCAAGTAGGATGACACACAATCGGAGATGAGAAATCTTCCCTCCCGACAAATAGATGAGTGTCATAAGGCTCTCACGGTTACTCGATTTGCAGTTTTGGGCTTGATGTCCTTCTCTGCAAACTCTTCTTGTTTCTTTCACTTGTCTCTGTTCAGCCAAGTAAATTCCAGATCCTTCCAATGACTTCTGATTCGGATCCACGAAAATCCAACCCTTTGTTTTTGGTTGGGAGTGGTCATTTACAGGGAACTGATGGCGGTTACGTAACCGACGGCGGTCGAGTAGGAACCGGTATCGGTCAGGTCAAAGCGGGCTATTTTTAGTAAAATAGCCAGCTTTCCCTCCTTTTCTCCCGAGGGATTAGTTGTGGGCTTGGTCAAGTCATTATGAGGTTGGTTTTAGGTGCGGGTGAGGAGTAATTAGTCATGGGTGTGGATGTAGACCAAGTTATAGGTCTTAATTAGGTTAGTTTAGGGTTAAGACTAGGTCATGATGAGGTGGCGAAATGAGGTGGCAGGTATGGCGATGTGGATTTATTAATTATAAGGTAATTAATAAATAATTGTGTAAGGTTTAGGTGATGAGGTTAGTTTGCGAAATGAGATGCGGGGCACGGGGGTCGTAAGACACAAATTTGGTGTCTACACTATCAATCATCCCCTGGATTGAAACTTTGAGAATCCGCCACACATCCTCTAATGTTATGGTCATCTCTCCAATAATGAAGAAAAAGAAATTAATCTTGTTGTGTCATCGCTTAGCTAAGGATTTTATTAGGCTATGATCTAGTGTAACTGTGGCATTTGTGCCACGTATGAAAGTATAGTAACCTCTAGGGTAATGTCTATATAAGCCCTATCCCACCACCCAAAGGTCACCTCGAAAGAGTGCAACCTCACATCACTCCCCCATCTCCAAGAAAGGAAGGTCACCCTAAAGGATAAAAAAACACACTCATTAACTTCATTTGTTCTAAGAAATTCATCTAATTTTATTCTATTTTTACCCCTATGTTCTTCCAAAATCTACTAATTTCTTCTAAGGTAGCCTACAACTACTTTTTTTCCCACCCACACTTTCTTTTCAATGCATGCGCACCTCTTATAGCGTAATCATGCCTCTCGAAAGAACATGCATGCTTGTTTAAGTGCATATGTTACCTCATTTCGTGCATGTGTGTCACATTTTCCTATCCACTTTTTCATGAATGTTTACCACATTTGGTGCATGCATGCCCAGATGCTTGTCGAGTTATGCCCTAGCATATACACTCCCCTTCTGGCACATGTGTGCCCACATCTATGCTAATTAATTAACCTCATCACTTGTGTGACCCCTCCCTAGTGAATGCGTAGCCCATCCATGCATGTGTGCCCCAGAAAATGTATGCATGCCCCAAGGGCACGCGTACACTATCACGCAATTTCCTACCCCTTAATAAATGCTAATAAATGACTCAAAATGATTTTTTTTTTTTACATACCTAGAGTCCATTTCCATGTGGCTGCATGTACTCTCAACAATGTATGTGCACCTCATTCGGGCGTGAACTCGAGCCATCTCTTACGCAGGTCGAAGCAAGATCAATAGAAAATTTTGTAAGAATTTGGTAATAAATAAATACTGCAATATTTTACCCCGAGGTGTGTTTTTCCCACCGCGATGGTCGAGAGGCATAATTTGACCATTGTGATGGTTACGTTTTTTCTACTACATGCTGCAATACTTATTTTTAATAAATGATCATTTTTCGCTTGTTTTTGTCTTGTCGAGGCATATGTTTTACTACCCGACAACCATTTCTTCTCCTGTGGCATTTTCTTTCTTTCGAGTAATCTTCTCTCCAATATTTCTTCTAAAAAAATATAAAAATCTTAAACATTCAAAATAAATCAAAAATATAAAAATTGGTAAAATTCAACAATCCAAAACATAGTAAAATCATTTAAAAATCCAAAAATTAGAAAACACAATTTTTTTCAAAAAAATTGGAAATCACACAACTAAAATCGGTGTTTAATTCATTTTACTTGAGCATCAAAAAAATTTTCCTACAAAGCATCTTTTTTTGAATCTCACCCATTCTTGTACGTGACTCACGAGATCATTTGGATCCACCCTTCATCAACAATTTTTTTTTTTGCTCATTAACTCTATTTTCTTTTACATGAATGCATTGCTTGGGGTAGTATCTTAGGGCATGATTGATTTTTACTAGACTCCTATGTACTTCTCTTATTCACCTCACATGTATCCTAGTTTGGGGTGCCATTCTTAACCCTTGTTAATTCACACGAGTCATAATCACGACTTGATAACAAAAAAATTGTACAACTGTCTTGAACGTTGTTTGTTTATGTGTGTTTCTACTTGTTTCCCTATTAGGTTAGCTTGTTTACTTTCTCATATTGCATTGCATTTTGTATGTTTCATTGAGTTAGTGCTTTGGCAATGAACAAATGTTTGTATTATGGATTTTCATGTCATTATACACTTTTTTTGTATGCGTACATATTTTAATAAGGACCGATGACGTAGATTACTTGCAACATGATGACATAATGTGGTTTTTACATCAGTTGGATGCAATCTATTTCCATCCCCTTCATCTTCCTTTTCTTCCATATCATTCTCTTCTATTAACACTATTCTTCCAACTCACTTGGGGCAATAGGGATCACTGTGTAAATAATTTCCAACAAGATCTATTAAGAAAAGCATATCTTGTGCTTCACAATGATACCCCCATGAAATTTTTAACAAAATACTTCTTATTAGTATTATGAAGGGATCAAGGCCCACATTTATCCTCTCTATCATCGTATGTCTCCCACTGCAATGGGATTTTCCCCCACTTCGGTATTTTCTCTTCATATTTTTGATTGTCATTCAACCTCTTTCATCACCCCATCGACACTCAAAGGGGCATCCTTCACTCTACTAAGTTTTCTTCCATCCCTTCAAAAACATCACTTGTTCACACTTTTCTATTATCTTTGAAGTGGTTTTGCTTACGCCACCTCAAAGAGGGGAAAATGTAAACACCTAGAATTTGGTCAAGCAATTTTAATACCTAAATTTCACTAACTATCCTATTTTCCATAAACTGACAACACTTCGTTAATAACCCATGTAGTATCCAATACAATAACCTATTTCAGAAACCAATCCTAGGTGTGTTGACATAACATCTAGTCCTATCCTAGAATCTCACCCGAGGCACGTGCAGGTGCCAAGCCCCTCCTTTATGTGAGCTTTGTGAGAATGTGTTTTATTAACACAGTGATACAATATAACCAAAGAATGAGTGCATTTATCCATAGTATTTTAGATGTAATCTTATACTCCTAGGAGATATACTCTAAACACATATTTAACATGATCAATTAAAAGTAGAAACAATCACAAAACAACATTGAGGAAACTAGTAACACCCATATGAACAATTAAAAATAACACATTAGGACTCATTTCAGTATTATAGAATTTCTTCATTATATATTGATGATTCAATTATAGTAGCCAAGATTACATTCAGAGGTTCCATCCATAACAAGCCTTTCTCTATGTTCCGGCTCTATATACGTACTACATTATTCTCCTATTCCTCTCTCTTCTTTCTTATTCTTTTCCTCTCTTTTTTTCCTTCTAGGCATGATCCTCTATATCAAGTAGTCAAGGGAATATTATCCTAACTGCTCATGATCATGTGGAAGGCACGATGAAATGTTCTCATGTTTTCTCTACCACTACTTTGGAACATGTCGGGTGTTACCTTGTGTTTCCTTCAATCGAGTGTCTTTAGCATGCTTAGGCCAGCTAATCCTTAACAACCTCAACCGTTTATCCTTCCATGATAACCGTAATGATTCCTTAGAATATCCTTTACGGATCGTAAGTCTTCATAGCTTATCTGCATTTGTATCTCGGTAACTTTTTGGTTTGCTCCTTATGCACATCTTTTTCTGCTTTTATCCAAAACTTTACTAATTCCTAACTCCAATCTATCCTAGCATCCCCCTTCGTGCCCCTCTTAGGACTACTTTTACGCCGCCTTCATGCCATTTTGCTGCATGCCACAGGCTTCACACACTAGGAACTTAGTTACTTTTAGGGTCCAACATCACCCCACACTAAACTAGTTGCCACCCTAGAAACCCTTCATGTCGGCCAAACAAAAGGATAAGTCTCATCGAATGAAACTCGACAAGGTAAAACGAACGCTATCCCAAGGAATAAAGAATAGTGGCAGAAATAATCTGAGAAAATAATTAAAGAATGGGGGGATGCTTATATGGCCAACTATAGGAGCTTAGGGAACTCCACATTTATCTCATCCCTCAGTTTCTCCTAGGCCTTTAGCTTTGATATGGCCCTTCCCGACATGTCTCCTACAATATTGGGCCCCTGATCCGGGATGATCTCTCCCACTTTTCCCTTTAATGCACTGATGGTCACTCCCAACTACATGCAGACACCCTCAAACTCATCCATCTACTCAGTGATGGAGTCTCGGAGTTCTTCGATTTTGAGTTCTAGCTTCTTATGCTTAGTCTTTATATTCTCTTTCTGGTTGTGGTGTTAACAACCAGTTGCGTGTGCTCTACCTTTTTGATGGGGGTGGTCTCTTGTAAAATTTTAATGGCTACCTCTTCCTCCATTACCTGCGCATTGATTATAGGCTCACATTTCCTATAGCTATTGAAGCTTCTATCTACCAAAGTATTTTTACATCATTAAGTTGGGAGATCAAGTATTCTAACTCGTGAGATGGGCTTGATGATGACCTTATTATCCTCTTTTTCTCTTGTAAGTTCCACAACTATCGAGAATATGCCATCGTTGGTGTTAAATAGTAGCATATGTATGAGGTCCTTAAGATATTCCATCTCATCCTTATGATTTGTCCTTTCCTATCTTACTAATGTCAGACATTGTCCCAGAATGGTCTTCATGAGGGTGCCATCTTGGTCATATGCTTCCTTTGTTCACACATGTTCTCCTTCAACCCCAGTGTAATATTTCCATCTCATTTTCTTTTCTCTTTCATTACGTGAGAAAGGTCTACACACAAAGTGGCCCCCATATCTAGAATGTGTCGTATCACCTCTAAGGATATATTTTACAAGGTGTTACATTCCTGCTCATCTGTAAGGTGTTTAGGATCCACCACCTTATATGTGTCTCCTCCCTTCTTCCCTAGGTGAATGGTCTCGATCGCAAGATCGAGACCTTGAACTCAGGTTCATTGGCATGGCAATGCATAGCCCGAATGAGAATATTTCTCGTATTAGGCACACCTTTGTCTTGATCCAATAATTCCTAGATATGCAACTTCTCTTGTGGGAGGGTGGCCTAAAATCTTACGTGCAGGACCTTATTGGGGTAATCCACAAAGTCCATGTACGGGAAACTAGTGTCCACTTCTTCCTTGTCACTTTGCGCTTTGTGATTTTCTTTTTGACCCCGGGGTGAATCCATTTTCACCATTTGCGATGAATTGGGAAAATTTGTAGTGTGCCCTTTTGGACACCCCAGGGCCACGTAAAGGAATCTATGGTTAATGTCCTTCCACCTCTTTGATTCACCTAATTTGTAGATAATGAGTCGGGAGGTGAACCTTAGTGATGGGTCTTAAGATCTATAATTACTTGAGCCCTTTCTCCATCCTCATAATTTAGCTTATTTGATATCTCCTTGATCTTGGTAGTTGCAAATAAATCCAGTGTCATATCTTCTCCAAAGTATTTTGAATGCTTGTTACCATTTGAAGTAATTGGCATGTGATCCACATTCTTCTTCCCACAAAGTATAAGAAGTATTTGTTTACTCTTGACATTAACCACCTAAAAGCGGGGTGGGTTTAGAAAATAAGGGTAGCTCCCATAGCTGCAAAACCTTTGTCTTTTATAGTTATTTCTTCACTGAGTTGTTCACCTTAGGGTCTCAAAGCCCATCTACCTTCGAGTGTTTGACCAAAGTTCCGCCCACATCAAATTCTCATTGTCGGTCATTATTTGGTTGTACTCACTGATCTTACATTGGTATAGCTTCAATTCCACTTCTCGGCCTTGATCATTCCAAGGGGGTACTGCATCTCCGAGTAGATCTCCATTAGGTCCTCCTTTTCCACCACTAGTTTCTTTATGTGTGCCTTCTTTGGTGCCATCTCTCTTTACTCTCCTTCATGCCCTAGGTGTTGTGTTTCTTTATTTTTCCCACCCGAACTCGAAAAATCCCTACTTCTCTCTCACGTAACCTCCTTTCTGTTCCATTGTCTTCTTCCCTTTGTGTTACACCACAGGTATTACTATAGCTTTACACAAGTTCATTGGTTTATGATAGTACTTCACATTGCTCTTCTCTAAAAAATCCCTCATCACACTTCGAGTTTGGGAGCACAAAATAAATTATTTAAGGCAAGGTATTTGAAATGAATAACCTTTTCTTATTTATACTTTATCAATGCCTTAGAGTCCCTCCAACCACGTGTCCTAAGTCACTTTTTAATAAAACACTTTCCTTCACTTAATTTAACTTCATGAATTCCCTCACACTTCGTAGTTATAACCTCTAGGTGCTCCAACACCACTTTAGACTACCACAGACCTCCTTCGCATGTATCCCCATGCTGAAGTACATAACCTCTATGTCATCTACTAAGTAGTTCCCTATAGTTCTTTGTAACTCATGACATATCGCGTAATCGTTCCTTCTTATGGTCTTCATGTTCTTTCAACCCACCTTCCTAACTGCACGAAACTTACGCACCCTTTCCATCCATGTTCCCTTGCTTATCTTTTTTTCATTCATCTACCTTCGCACTAATTTTTCCAACATTCCTTCCTTTGTGATTTTGGTTCTTCAATCCAAGTCACCGAAACTCAACTTCTACCATCTTTCATTTTACTTCGCATTACTCCACCCTACACAAAAATAGATGTGTGGTCCTCTCGCATACACAACCTTTTGAAAAGTAATAAGTGGCCACCAACACACAAGGTGCTCAAAACAACAATGAAAAGAAAGGAACAAGAAATAACAAAGGGAAACACATGGAAAGGAAAATGCATTAAAAGAAACCCTAGGCTAAATGGAAATACTACCTTATTTATGATTACACAGAAGCCTTACTTATAGTAGGGCTTCAGCCTACTCCCATTGAAATGGCCTGGTAATCATGTCCCATCTAGTTCTTGTAACTGAAATGCACCTGAATCGAGGATGTACAAGATGATATATGGCCCTAACCAATGGAATTTCAGTTTCCCAAGATGGCACAAAAATTAGTAGTCATGAAGTAAGACCATCTTCCCAACCTTGAATTGTTTATTCTTAATATGATGATTGTTTCATGCTTTTTGTTGTGCCTTTTCGAGTCTTATGACTCCATCTAGTAAGTGACCACCTTTCGTCCAACTGCATTAACTTCTCCATGTGCTCTTGAATTGCTTTTTCATTAGCTAACCCTCTTATACACGTAATACACAGGATGGTAGCATAAATTCTACAGTAAAACAGCCTCCACGCCAAACACCAATTGAAATAGTGTGGCCTTGTGTAGACACCAAAATTTGGTCACACTCCCCTTAGCCCCAGTCAAATAACCAACTTAAACATGTTCCTCTAACCATGGCCCCTTTCACCCCACATTAATATTAATTCAATTACTTCAATTAAATTAATACCTATTCTCACAATATTTATTATTTAATTATCCTAATTAAACTAATTTCCACCTCACCTAGACACCTCACCATAGACCTATTCATAACATGTTTCCATAACTAACTAAGACTTAGTCCCACTTACCTTAATGAGCTAAGATTTAGTTTAACCCTAAAAGCACATGCCTATTATTCCTCTAACCACATTCCCACTCATTAGAAGGAAACTTCCATTTTGATCTCGTGAGAATAAAAAAACTTGGCCCAAGTGATTGCCAAGATCTGCCATTTTTAGTAAACCTAGGGAATCCCATCTTAATTGATGCCAATCATCCTAAAACCAACGCCGGTCAATCAGGAACCATCATCGGTTACCATTTATTCACTTTAGGAACCTTGTGGGAGAGGTTGGCACATTCTGGAATCAAGGAGAAGAGAAGAGAGCTGCATGCAAGCAGGACCAGAGCCTTTTCATACCTCTAGACATCCATAGCCAGCACCAGGACAGATCCAGAGGTATTGCACTCACGGTAACATTCTGAGAAGCATGGTTACAGTTAAAAATCATAATAGGTGCACCCTCACCTGTTCATCATTTTGCTTCATTGAATATCATATTTCAATTTGGGTTTAAAATAGTTGCATTGCATTTCTTGTATGTTGCATTTAGCTCACAATAAAATTGAGGGCAACCTATATACTGGAAGTCATGCCTAGTTGATGGTTGACATAAAAGAATCGTAGAAAGCACATTCTCTCTCTATCTCTCTTTCCAAACTGCAAAAAAATTGAATATACGCACCTTCTTAAACAACATCTTAGCTGGGAACGCATGTCAACAATCACACGATTAGAGGATTAACAAGTGATCCTTACCTAGTTATATCTATCTAGTACCCCATCAGAGGAAGGACCGCCCCCGCCATAACATAACCTGAAACCTCACCTTCTAGATCTCCTTCTTCATAGGATGCCTTCCCAACTAAATTTTTGTTTTGAATGCACACAAATAATTTTAAAAAGCATAAGCTGAACAAACATAAAGAAAAATCACTCTTAGGATTGCATTTTTCTTAGCTTTCTTCTTGGCTTACGTTTTGAGGTGTGAGACTATGACTCTACATTTTCTTTTTTTTATTTGCACACTCCTTTGCCATAGTTGGAGTATTATGAATTTATCTAAGTGTGTCAGGGCCCCATCTTCTCATTCTCGATTCCTAAGTTTGATTCTTCACCTAATTTAATTCACAAAACCCAGTTTTCTTCATTCTCTCTAAATTTCATAGTAATCGGCATTGGTCCCATGGCCAGTCATCGGTTAACCATAACTTTTGTGTCGCTTCGGCTTTACTCGGGTATTTTTTCCTAGGACAATCT
Source organism: Taxus wallichiana var. yunnanensis (assembly GCA_018340775.1). Classification (NCBI taxonomy): domain Eukaryota; kingdom Viridiplantae; phylum Streptophyta; class Pinopsida; order Cupressales; family Taxaceae; genus Taxus; species Taxus wallichiana. The sequence goes on along the minus strand of CM031234.1, from coordinate 665,780,257 downwards.
TCATTCACTCATTTTGTTATTTTGGCCCTTAGGGCACCAACATATTTTCCTCCTATTGGTATTATTGTCATACAACACTACTTTCTTGCACATTCATCAGTCCTATTTCACTTTTTGAAATCTGGTGTTTTTCCATAGTAATTGACATTAGATTACTATGACCAACATTGTTTCCCCATTAACCGTCACCAAATGATTGACCATCAATGGTGTCTATGTTTAATTTTTTAAATCCAAACCTTGACCGAATTCACCCTCCCAACCTCATTTTTCTCTATTCTCATTGTTTTCTATGTCATTTACAGAATACAGTCTTACTAGGTCAACACTTATTCACATGGTGTTGACTCGTAGCCAAACTAACACTCTTATATTCCACACCACCATCAACCACTCCCACCTAGTCCCTCACCACCTTCTATCCTGTCACCCATGGATCTGACTCCACCTACCACCATTGCTACAGGTGACAAGGAGTTCACACGACTCCTTGATTAGAATCCCATAGCCTTACAATTCTATCTTTCCCACTCATCCACTTAGGATTCCTCAGGCCAGTTGATATATGACATATTTATATCCATCTCTCCTACCCTTTTCCCCACTTCTACATCAGCCCCTACTAGTTCGGCATTACCCTCACCTACTTTTCCCCCAGTGGTTTCACAGCTAGGCCCCACACCCATTATGACCACTTTGCATCTCGCAACATCTCTGTCACACCCATAGTATCTCATTGTTTCTTCATCGACCACCTAGAACATAACCCCATCTGCACTCATTATCTCACATATACCAATTACAACACAACCACCCATGGTGTTGGTGACCCCTACCCCATTCTAGAATCTTGTCCTCTCTATCCTATAGTCTCTTTGCCCCCAATCGCTACTAGAGTCACTTCTCTGTCCCACCTACATATACATATTATCAACAACCCCCTATCTTGTTTGTCATTCATTCTGGGTATATGCCCTCCATGTCGGTCCCCCATTCTCAACCTTCCTATTCTGGCATCACCATACACTAGAATGCCACCCACATCACATGTTCAACACCAACCCTCTTACACCATAGAGCGGCCTTCTATCACAACCTACTAATGACCTCATCAATTTAATGATGGAAAAGATGTAGACATTAGAAGCATTGGTTTTTGGCACACGTAATTCCCTCACCTACGATGAAATCTCTAATGATCTCATTCATCCATCCATTCCTATTCGTCCATACCACCGTACATTGGGAAATGCCAAAATCAACCACTTCAATAGTAAAGAAGACCCAGTAACAACATTTGCGGTCCTTCAAACATGGGTGTTACCTGATTTCCCATGATGACGCTTTACTCCTACGGACCTTCCCGATGTCCCTGACAGGACTTGCATTAGATTGGTACAATGGGCTACCCAAACATTCCATCTATTCATTTAATCAAGTAGCCCAAGCCTTCTTAGACCACTTCTCAATCAACATTATCAAGAAAGTCACCATGACTGATCTTTATCCCACTTGATAGTATGACAAAAAGTATTTTGTTGACTTTGTCACTCATTTGCATAGCCTTATTAACCATCTCAAATTTGAATTACCCCAATCTAAGCTTATAGAGTTGTTTACTCGGGCTTACGCTAGACACATTTCACCAACCCTGTAGGTGTAGAATTTTTGCACCTTTGACGAGGAATTCACCATGGCACAAAAATTGGAGATTCGTGCTATCGAAGAGAAGAAAATTCAGCTACATAACAAAAACACCACGTTCAAATCAAATGATGCTTCCTCATCTTTGAAACCCTAGAACAACTATTCAAAATCCAAAGGATGCTCACATGCCGGGGTTCTCAAAGATGGACCCTCTCACCCATCAAACCAAGCCAAACCTTCTTCTAATCTCTCGCCCATCCAAACTTTCCAGTTTAAATGAGAACAAAGAAAGTACACCCCAATAGGGGAGCCATATTCTTCTGTTTTGTAAAATCTTATTAAGGCTGGTGTCATTACTCTCCCACCTATAAAACCACACACTTTGGTTTTGACCACACGATTGCTTTATGCCGCATGGTATAAAGAACATGACTTTTGCAACTATCATCCTAGCAAAGATCATAGCAACGGTAACTGCATCACCTTCAAGAATATCATCCAAGAAATATTAGACAATGGAGATCTAGTCTTGGAAAACCCAAATGCATCAGCCAACCAAAACGTACACATCTTTAAAAAACCATTCCCTAATCATGCTCCATCTTCCAACCAAACCGTGACACTTCAACCAATGATAGCAACATCCGTGAGGTCCACACTATTTTCGATGACATGCCGCTTGCTTCCCAATTGCTCCATGTTCCTTCCATAGATGAAATCCTAGCCTGAGCTCCCCTACCTACACAGGAACCTATTTCATCTACTCCTCTAGCCATAGAGGAACCCCCTTTATTTTCTCCTTCACCTGTGAAAGATCCCATAATTAGCACTCTGCCTATGGCCTCTCAAATTATTAAGAAGTTGTCAGTAGCACCTCTCCTACTCATAGAGGACACATGTCCACTCCTTAAACCATCACAAAGAGATTCTACCTCATCTAGCCCATCATCTCCTTTACCCATAGAGGATCCTATAGAAACACCATTTCCTTTAAGTGACCATTCTCCATCGGACTTCCAAGATCCTGTTGATTTTATTTTAGCTCTCTTACCCACAGAGTCTAAAGATAACCATTTCCTTATTTCTCAAACACATTTTACAGGGATTGTTAATCAATCCACATTAGCCCCACTTATAGCAATACCATTTTCATGCTTGGCCGATCGCCTAGATTATGTTGATAGAGCCTTACTTTGGGGATGTCTTCTACTTCTTGCTTCAACCCAAATGCAGTTGTCACTCATCGACACCTCCAAAATCTATCCAAAAGTGTTTCAAGAACCAAACCAAACACAACCATGACTATTGGAACACCTTCCATGTCATTTCCCATAACCCAACACACACCTATACCCAAACACCTACCCACACCTATATCATCTCCCTTACCTAAACCCATCACTACCTTAGGGGTCATGCCGACATCGAACCTTACTCATCCACCCATCAAATTAGATTTAGCCACATCTTCCCAAACCAACACTAAACTCATTCCTACGCCTAAAAGGAAGACCCAACCTGCTAGGCCTCATACACCAACCTCACCTACCACACCATTGTCACCTTCACCCCTTCTGTCCATCCTAGGACCTCACCCTTGACCTTAGCCAAGCAACCTTCTTCCACCAGTAAACCAAGAACGCAATAGCTCACCTCCTCATCACGGCCCTCTAATATACCCAAGTGATCCACACAACCCCACCATCACCCATGACCTTCTTACCACCCATACCACCACTACCTTCCATAAATTCTTCACTACCCATGACACTCTCCTCTCTTCCACTCACACCTTCTACCCAACCTCTACCAACCACCTCCACCACAACTTGGTTGCCCCATGGGTAACCCATCCTCTTCCACCATCTACTTTTCCTTCTACATCATGTACTCCCATGTCACCTTTACCCAAGAAGGTATAACCCAAAGCTAAGAATCTACTACCCTCCAATAAGGTAGTCAAACTAACCAAACCTTCCATTGCCGCTCTTCTACCCCACCTTTACCCAAATAGATGCCCATAAGACCTAAGACCACTCCACATACCAAACTAGTAGACCAACCCATTCCCCCTCTTGTAAAGCCTCTTCCTTCACAATCAGCCACACCTGTACCCAAACCCACACTCACCTCCCATTGTGATCCGTTAGTGGGGTCCTATGCCAATATTTTAACCAATCTCCTAGAGACCTCTATCATCACATTACCACCTCTTCTACCTTATGATCCTCTCAAACCCAAACCAAAAGAGTTTGAAGAAACCAAGATTGTGCCTATCATCGTATGCCAGACATGATGTTGAAAATTGTAAGGCCTTGAAGACCATTCTTATCCAAATTTTTCCTCCTGAGCATAATTTCAAAGAAGATGATCTTCTTGATGAGGACCCCATTCCACCTTCACTAATCTCCCCAAATCTTCTTCCATTACCTACTCAATGACCAGTATCTCCACCCTCACAACCCTTTTATCTACCCCAAAATTTGAAATCAACATGGTCTACATAAGAGAGTTGGCCAAACCACCACCCAAATGTCAATGCACCCTACTCATTTCATAAGGCTCTTATCCACCACTAAGATTTTTCCTTCATGTCATTATACCTTCTATGGCACACCCTCTCCATCTACCTCCCCTCAGATTAACATTGTTCACATTGCCACCCATACTTAGAAAGACAAAGGAAAGGAAAAGGAAACTAGCCCATCAACCAACCCTGTACCCAACATACCATCTACACCCACACCCAAAGTCACCATTCGAGGTCCTATGTATCCTATTTTTGATGGGGTCACACATCACACAATGCTAAAACAATTGCACCAATCCTCCCTCAAAATGTCTTTATATGACCTCATCCAAACCTCTGAGTCACATCGTCAAGCCCTCATGGAGGTCCTTCAATCTATCAAGGTTTTACCAAATGACCCCACACCCGTAGCCTCCATCATTACCCCTCATCACATTGTTATGTTTGTGGAGCATATTTTCATGTTAGAGTGTGGTATACCTTCTATGTGTTACACTCGGGTATTTTAACGGTGGTCCCGCTCACGGTGAGCGAGTCGGGGGTTCGGGACGAAGCCCTGAAGCAAATTTTCATGGGTGGTTTATTAACCCAAGGGTAATGGGTAACCGTTATGGGCTATTTTTGGGCCCATGTTTTTCGGTACCCATTGTTTTGTAAACCGCCTCTTTGATGTAGTTACCCATAGGTTTATGGGACAGTTTTGTTTTTCCCCATTGTTTTTATACCCACGGTTTTGTAAGACTACTTAAGCAGTTGTCTATTTATATGGTCTTATGCATATGATAGATGCACAAGTAAATGTATTGCAGATGTGTTTTGAATTCGGGTGTGAATTCTGTAGAGTTTGTTGAGCATAGCTCTAAACGGATCTGGGTATTGTATTGAGAGAGTGGAGGCTTGTAATAAAATCTGAGCAAGTGATTCTTGGTGGACATAGCCCAAATTGGGTGAACCACGTTAAATCTTGTCTCTCTATGTTGTGTTATTTATTTTGCACTTTTATTTGAGATCTGTAATATTTTCTGCATATTAGTTTCTATTGTTGCGATTTTGTAAGGGATTATTCCACATATTTTATCCCTTATTTCCTAACACACGTAGCCTCTCTCACTAAGTGTTTACATTCCTCTTCACCTCCATCTACTCTAGCCAAGTAGTCACCCTCAAATTTTATGATGAAAATATCACCCCCTTCTAGTCATTGACCACAGATCCCACTCTTTTCATCTCTATCTATATCAATAATATATGCATACAATATGTTATGATCGATGGTGGTGCTAGTATTAACATCATTTCCTCCCATGCGTACAACCAAATGCACATACCTACCAATTGCATGCATGGTAACCCAGTTATGCTCCACTCCTTCGGGTGACATCATGACCTCTACCTTGCAGTACCGTCATTCTCCATGTCTACATAGGTCCCACACTATCTAGAACAATTCTATGTCATAGAAGGGAGTTCTAGTATAATTTGTTGCTTGGCTGACCTTGGATGCATGTGCCATGGGTTAGGTCCTTCGACTTTACACCAATTTCTCAAATTTGAACATGAAGGACATAACTACACCATCCCGACCAACCCATCACCTTTCAATACCTGTAACATGCTATACCGGCCCAATGATGTGCTTGTACTAGTCAAGGCATCTGTCACTATCCCCACTTCACCTTCACCCAAAATCCCTCCACCAAGGATGCCACCACCTCGCCCACATCTAACCATGTTATTCCTACTACCTCCATGACCTCTCTCAACTAACTCACATGCTTCCCAATCATCTATCGATTCATCTATCCCGTTACCCACATATCAACTACACAGTCCCTTAGAAGGTGTTTTTCAATGCCTCACTCTGGGGAGTACCACCTATACAATATCAACACATTCCTCACTCCGTAAGAGTATGGGAACCTGTGTCAGCACCCTAGTTATGAATACCACATAGGTGAGGTTTTCCTTATGGTCCTCCCCACCTTCGCACTAATATAACATATGGGGGACTTGATATTGCCACTTATGCACCCAAACCTCCATCCCAAACATGACAATTTTCATCTGATTTACAATCCCTTACTAATCACCACTTCACTCACACTTTCCTTCACCGTTGCACATGGAAAGGCTTTGGCTTCAGTTTTTATGAACAGGGCCTGCCATACTGTCATTTCTTGTACCACCTATAAACACAATGACCGTAGTGGCATTGGCTTTTCCACACCATCTCCCAAGAAGACCTGCATCGACCTCATTGAGGAAGACAAACCATCTCCACCCCATTCACCAACATCACCATCTTCACCCACGAGTCCATAAATCCCGAATCTATTCCTCCTAACTTTTGTTTTCATAAACAAAATTTCTTTGGGACCTTTGACCTATCAACGCAATGGCGAGGGTCCCTCTTCTCTCCCATTCCTGTATCCTAAGATGATCAATGACAATACACCTTCAGTATAATGTCATTCAATGTCAGGATAATGAGTTCATCCTCACCTACCTTGGTGTGGAAGATTCTTATATTCACCAATCGTTACCTTCTGAGATGCAAAACATGTTGAATGAATCGACCATTGAAATCAACATTAACACTCAGGATGACCCACACATTCTAAAGATAGGCCAATCTTTAGATGCTACTGAGCATGAAGCTTTTGCCTCTTTCCTTCGGACCATAGCAACACTTTTCCTGGTCTTATGCTGATATTCTGGCATTGACCCAAAAATCTTGGCCTGATATAGTAACCATTCCTCATGCCAAACCCATCAAACAAAAACTATGGAAAATGCATCCTCACATTGCTCTTTTAGTCAAAGAAGAGCTTCAACACCTTCTCTCAAGTTTCCTTCATCCTACCCATTGATTATCCCTAATGGATTTCTAACATCGTTCCTATCACAAAGGTGACAGGGGGACTCTACATTTGCATGGAATTTCGTGATCTCAACCTAGCTTGTCCCAAAGATGATTTTCCCCTACCAGGAATTGACCAACTAGTTGATCTCACCACCAGCCATGAAATGCTATCACTCATGGATAGTTTCTTAGGTTATAATCAAATATTACTTACTCCAGAAGATCAACACAAGACTACCTTCATCACCCCTTGGGGGACCTTCTGCTATCGAGTCATGCATTTTGGCCTTAAAATGTCGGTGCTACTTACCCAATGAGCCATGACTTATGTAACATTCCCATTTTAAGACTTTAGAATCAAGAGAATTTTTTTAATGATAATGTTCACCATTCTAAATAAAGCAATATTTAGAACAAACATTCCATGCCAATCAAATTCAATGGATAAACATATCTTTCTTTGTAATGAATTTGTGATTCACCGATCTATTCATTCCATAACTTGGTAAGCTACCGATCTATTTATGTTATCTTATGTATTAAATACATATTGTATACTTCATATACTTTTTCATCCTACCCTACACTAGATGTTGAGTGATCTATTTAAAGAACATATATGAATATCTCATTAGTAATATTCATCTCGATACTGTGCACTACTCATTAGCAGGTTTGCGATACTTTGGCCAAATATTTATAACATCTTTGTGTATGTCACTATTCCTAGATGGCATACTCATCATATTAGAATACGTCCTTCACCTCACTCCTCATTTATCATGATTGGTCTTTCTGACTCTTTGTTAGTCCACTTGTTCTAGGTTTAACCTAGACCTAGGTAGGAACATAACCTATTATAAGAAGAAACTCACAATGGCTTAGGGTATATGGGCATACTCGGTTGACCTAATTTGACCGGATGTGCCAATGTACCCTGAGCCATTGGAAGCTAATTCATATCCTAAATATGCTCCTATCCAGACCTAGAGGGAAACAAAGTTCAAGTCTTAATTCATATTGGGTGTAGATCTAGATGATTAATGTGGAAGGGTGATGCCACATGTCAACTACAATGTTGTATTCTCGTGAAGACCCAATCCTTCTCGAAAGTACAACCCTGTAGTTGGCATGTGCCAATATCCTATAGAAACTACCTCATCAAGATGTACATACCCCCGAGGGGATTGTTAATACATTGTTAGTTTGAGTTAATTCTTGATTACAGCAACCCTGCCAAACCCTAATCCAACACTCAATAAGTTATTTTCCTAAATTTGCTTCATTTATTCCATTAAGAACTTCGTTATATTCAAGGTCACTTTTAATGTTTGATCACATAGATAAACGTCAATTAACCGTAATCGTACCACATTATAGTATGTCTTATTTAAAAAGTACAATAACTTTTTAGGAAAGTTCAACTCCAGAATATATCCAATATAAAGTAGACTTCATACAAAATGAAGTCTAATAAATTGTAGTCATATTTTCAAACCTTTTTGGTTTATATTCAATTAAGAAATAGAAAGAGTCTTTCTCTACATGTTAAGTGTTAGGGTTTATCCTACCCAATATCCACATCTCTTAATGTATGTTCATCACACATTACATTACTATGTTATATAGTTTAGATAACGAATATCATATTCTGCAACTTAACAAGCTGCATCACAAGTAGGGAAATTGAACTAAATCCCTCTATCCAACTTATTAAAGGATAACCAATTAAGCATAAAAATAATATGAAGAATATCAACAAGATAGAAATCCATCTTTTTCATACAAGTACAAGATAATTTACACAACAAATACAAGTAAATTCTCAGCTTTCAATTCATATTTATAACTTATACATTTATAAGCCTTGTGCATTTTAGGCATACTACATAACAACCGCCTTCATTAAAAAAGAATACTACTTTTCTTTTTCAATACAATCTTAAAACGAATCATAATTCTTCACAAGGAATTAGATTTAAATCAGCCAATGCATCTCATAAATTTTGCCTTCTTTTATCACTTACGAAGTCCATCTGCAAAAATTACTATCATAGGTCGGTTTAATGGGCCCAGCATGACAATCACTAAAACTTAAAATGAAGTGCATTCCAATAATTATTCCATTAAAACAACTCTAATTTAACGAGACAATTATTACATCATTAATATCAATATAAGCAAAGCAAATGGAAAAGAAGTACATTTAACCAATTGAATTCACTTCCAGAGAAGAACAAAATATAATCCACTATATCTTCCTTACAAAAATTAAAGTTTAATAGATCCTATCAATTATCCTTAAGCAAACAATAGATCATATCATCTCATTGTTCCCAATTCTATCATAATAGAATACCACATTTATCTTTGATTTAAGCCGAAGAAGGGTTTATAGCATGGTTCTCATTAGGATGATTCATCTAACTCTTAAGCAAAAGAAGAAGAACCATTAAAAACCATTCCCAAACACAAAACATCCAAAAAAATAGAAACAGTTTCATAACATGAATTTAACAGTTTCATTTAAAGGACAACTACCTTAACATTCAACGTTTAAGATATTAATCAGAACAGAATCCCATGTCTATCCTTGAAGGAATATAGAATCAAACATTCTGTCAATGAGTTTACATTTTCTGCATTGAACAAGACCAAAACATCTAATCTCTTTTTACATCATTTCGGTCAAATGATATGTACAAGAAGACTAATCAACATATTAAATCTCCCTTCCTAATACGATCAATAAAAAAAGGTTTTGATCAAATGAACTTAACTCAATAGCATAGAAAAGGAGTCTTGACATAATGTGATTCCATCCTTAAATCAATCACTACACTTAACAAAAATTTCCTTTTCTAATCCAAACCATAAGCTCATACACTAGTTTCGGAAGAGAGAACAAAACCAACTCAAGGTAAGAAGAAAATAGACCTGCAAGTCTCCCTTACAATCATTGCCTTCAGTATAGCATGAGTTCCCATTTCATTTTAGAACAAATACACAATAAAGTTCAAAAACAACATACTGTCCCAAATGAATCTAAATTTCTTTTCTCTATAAAAAGAATAAGGGATCATTTACTAAATCCAATCAAGAAATAGAAAATTCCGAATAGAAAACTAACAATTCTTAATTACCCATGAGCTTAACAAAGATTGAAACTTCACTACAAGATTTCAACATTTTATTACAAAAAATGAAGCGGAGTTAATGGTTTGAAGAGAGCAATAATTCAAAATAAACTATCTCATCTTCATGTTTCCAACAGAGGAGACAATGTTTCAAACAAAACAGTCAACCCAAGATGTGGGTTTCCTCAAAACAGAGGGGAAAATACTATCCCACATTAAATGCTAGTGCCTTCTCAGAAAAGATGAAACAGATCCACAAGAGGAGTTCCAATTCCATTATCTTAAGAAAACGTTTCCAGTTAAATCTCCAAAAGATATTTAAACAGTTGATTAAACTACTCTCCCATATTTCCTTTGAGTAAGTAGTTCGAATTAATAGAGTTATGAGCTTTAAAATTTTTAAGAAATTAAAAACCCAACTCAAATACCAAAACCAAATCAAGCATGTTGATAATACTATCAGTTCAGAACTTGAAAGTACAAAATCCAAGCACAATGTCGAATACAAGCTTCTCACCAGGTTCGGGACTACTCAAGTAAATATTCACGGAGTTCAAGGAAGCGACAAGTTCTGTTAGTGCAAAACCACAAAGACACCTGGATGCAAATCAAGGTTCTAAATGATGTCTTAGGCATCCAGTGTAATTGCACAACATGAAACCTCTCTCTAAGTGTGGGACTTGTGAAAATGAGAGAGGAATCTCCAGATTAGAGGCTGGTTCCTCAAACTCCTCTGATTAGATCTAATGCTTGCACAACTACAGAGGTTCAGATCCTAATCCTACTCTAAATTACAAGGAGACAGGGATAGAAATGCAAAAATTGAAACTAACTAAAGATGGTGATGCACCAAAAGGAGTGGTGAATATTTTTGTCATGCAAATAGACACAAACCAAATATTGCAACATAAAACATACACAGGCTGATAAGATATAATTTAGGATCTAAAATGAAGCAAATAATACAAACAAAGAACATTTGAAACCCATTCACAAAGCTTGCATTATCATTTCCAATGTCCAAACCAGCTGCATTACAACCTCAAAGAGGTAGAAAAACTATTCTGAATCTTTGAAGAGGTCTAATTCTTGCAACAATCACTTGCTGGAGGTGAAAGAAGAATTTTTGCTATGCCAAAAAGTGTTCCCCCTTGAAGAAATGAGCCAAATCTTTTTTACATTGCATTAGGTCGAGCCCGGAGAGAGAAAACATACAAAATGTGGAGCCCATTCCTCATTGACTAAAATGCATTAAATCAACATGGAGGACCTTACAAACCCATACCCTGTCATTTTTGACCGAATTGGAGGAGAATGCGACCCATCCTGCATTAAATTTGGTCGCTGAAATGTCATTTATGCCCATGGACACGTACCAGATCCATTTTTGAATTTTATCTCTTGAAACTGAACCAAAATTCAAAATTGACCATGAAATCCTGTAGAGAATTTCATAAGCTTTCTAATGATATGAAGAACGTGCAAATCTGAGCTCTGGATCAAAAGATATGAAGGTTTGAAGTTTTAGGGCAAAACGGCCCAAAAAATGGATGTCGGGCAAAAAATTTTAAATTTTGACCTTTTTGCATTTAAAACATGGAGAAGGCACAACAAACCTTACTACATGTACAGATTACTTGTATCTTGGGGGACAACAATTCCTATCATCCTATTCTTGTAAAGGGATTTCAAAATGACATTTAAAAATTGCGACTAACAAACTATAATTTCTAAGAACACGAAATAATGCAATAGTTAAGTGCATAGCATTGGGCATCAATTTTCTCAAGCCACGGTTCATAAACTATTAATAAATGCTAAAGAACTATTCACACAAGGGTTCAACCCTTTGTCCAACCAAATAAGGCCACTCATAAAATAGTTTTTCCATTGAATATCCGAAAAAAATTTGGATACTAAGATTTTAATGCTATATACGAACATATTAAACAAGTTATCTAGACATTTATAAGAATTGCAATAGGAATAACTAGGCTGTGATCATGAATGATGATTTTCAAGTTTAAGTCCCTTTCTCCAAAAAAGTAATTAATAAATTGACACAATACTTAGGCTGTAGTAATTAGTTTGTGTTGCTCCATCTACCATGACATAGAATACAAATAGGGCACGGGGTTGTTTCATAAGATCGGTGGAAGAGAGTCATAGTTGTACGGCTATGATTTCAAATGAATTTGCATCTAGGTATTGGTGCTAATATATAAGATATTTTCTTTCTTTATTTTTTTAGAACCACCATCATTTATTGGTAAAATATAATAATTAATCCGAAAATCATGAAAAAACAATTTCAACTAATCTTTTTTTTTTGGAAAACCCTAACAAAATTTTAGATTTTAAGCTGCTGAAATCTCGAGTACTTTGCATATGATCTACTCCAAGATACCTTGGATTACTAGTATTGGTTTTCATATGATAACAAGATATCCATCGTTTCATTTTTTTCTTTTCTTTTCTTGTGCAACCATAGAGATTTGGTGGCATTTTTCTATGTCGAGATTTCAAATAAAAACTAGGGTTTCATTTATTTTTTGCAATTTTCTAAGGAACTTCCATTTTCACCAAAAAAACAAAATACATACCCAGATGGCCTCCTCACTCCTCAATGGGTTCATTGGGCATGGTGGGTGCTTGTGGGCTCGGCCTGGTCTTCATTTGTGAGCTCGGTTGGTCTTCGTTGTGGGCTTTGGACGCTTGTGTTCTGCTCTATGTAAACTTCACGTTGTGGGCTCGGTCTTTGGTGCAGGGCCTGGTCTCCTTCAAATATCTTTGGATGTGGGCTCAAAGCGCCATGTAAAGTTCACGTGAACGGAGGCGGGGTGGAGGAAATTGATTTTCTCTGCAGCACCTTCATATATAAATGGGGGTGTTCACGTGAACCCACTTCACGTGAAGTGGGTTCGTGCGAACACCCTCTTCGCACAAACCCTATTTAACGTTGTACATGGGAAAAAAAGGGCCAATGTGTCGGTTCACACGAACCACATTCGCGTTAATGGGGTGTTTGCATAAACCATTTCTTTTTACCACCCAAACTTAATCCCCACTCACATTTTCAAGACAACACGTGGGACTCAAAGCACTATGCATTGACCCAATGGTGGACTTGTTGTCACAATAGATTATAATAGTCTCCTCTTGCTCATGCATTAGATCCTTCAAGATTCTTTGCATCCAAACTATTTGACATGTTGTTTATGTACCTACTACATACTTTGCTTCCGTTGATGAGATTGTCACTATTGGTTATTTCTTTGATGCCCATACTACAATACATGTTCCAAGATGAAATGCATATCCAGATGTTTTAACTCTATCATCTATACTTCCTGCAAAGTCACTATCTGTATATCTAATTAATCGAAAAACATCTGAAGTAGACTACATTATGTCATAATTCATAGTTCCTGCAATATACCTTAACAACCTTTTTCCTGCTTTCCAATGTGATTTCTTTAGTGAAATCATGAATTTTGAAATCAACTAACTCCATATATTATATTCACCTAATTTCGTAAGATACATCAAACTACCCACCAATTTTTTGAATATAGTTGAATCAAAATTTGTTTTATTATCTTCTCTACTTAGTTTTGTGTCTACTACCATAAGTGTAGAAATTGGATTGCAATTTATTATTCTAAACCTTCTCAATACATCTTTTGCATATTTACTTTGACAAATTAAAATCCCATTATCATTTTATATGAATTCAATACCAAGAAAATATTTCATCAATCCCAAATCTGTCATCTCAAATTCTTTTGTCATTGTAGATTTAAACATGTTTATAGAAATATTTCTTGTAAATATCAAATCATCAATACACAATCTAACAATTAGAATTTGACCTTGCTCATTAACTTTGGTTTACAGTGTAGGCTCACTAGTACTTTTGTTGAATCCATTATTTATCATGTATGAATCTATCATGTTATACCATGCTCTTGGTGCTTGCTTTAATCCATAAAGTGCCTTCTTCAACCTATAAACCTTGTCTTCATATCCTTTTACTTCATATCTTGGTGGTTACTACACATAAACTTCTTCTTCTAGATAGCCATTCAAGAAAGATGATTTAACATCCATTTGATAAACCTTCCATTTTTTTAGCTGCAATAGTTGGTACCATTCTAACAGTATCAAGTCTTGCTACGAGAGAAAATGTTTCATTATAATCAATTCTATATTCTTGTGCAAATCCCTTAGCTACTAATCTTGCCTTATATTTGTCAACTTCTCCATTTTCCTTATATTTGGTTTTATAAATCCATTTCACACCTATGGATTCTTTATCCTTGGGTAAATCAACTAGATCCCATGTATCATTTTTTTCAATAGATTACATTTCATCATTCATTGAATTAATCTAATGTTCTTCCTTAATTGCATCTTCAAAATATATAGGATCTTGGGAAAATAAATAAAAATTAGATTGCAAATCTATCATATCTCCTTGATCATATATTTCTTGTAAGCTTCTAGTATTTTTGCCTCTTAGTCTTGGTCTCAATGATGCAAGTGTAGGATTTGAGTCATTACTTACTTGTGGACTTGATGATTCTTCTTGCTTAACTTGGCTTTGTGAGTTTTCTCCTTGTGATGTTCCTCCTTGCTCATTTGATTTTTCTTCTTGTTCTCTTAGACCTTTTTATTTTTGGTCTTCATATGGCATTGTTGTTGTACTTGTAATTATTTTGTCTATATTTTCATCCCGTGATTCTAATTCTTTAAAGACAACATCTCTAATTACAATGAATTCCTTGGTTATAGGATTAAACGACTTAAATATGCCTTAGATTGTTCATTATAGCCAATAATAATACATTTTTCACTTTTATCATCCAATTTACTCCTTGTTTCTTTAGGCACATGTGTATATGAAATGCATCCAAATACTCTAAAATGAGAAACACTATGATGTTTACCACTCCATGCTTGTTGTGGAATCATGTTCCTCACAATATTTGTTGGAATCATGTTCAATATATAAATGGCAGAAGCTACTGCTTCAGCCCAATATTCATTAGATACATTCTTGCCTTTCAACATGCTCCTTGCCATCTCCATTATTGTACGATTCTTCCTTTCTACAACACCATTCTACTGAGGTGTGTATCTTGTAGTGAACTACTTCTTTATTCCATGATACCTGTAATAATCCAAAAACTCATTTGACTTGTATTCTCCTCCTCTATCTGATCTCAATACCTTGATGGATAGGCCACTTTGTTTCTCAACCAATGCTTTGAATTCCTTGAACTTTCCAAATGCCTCATATTTATATTTGAGAAAATAAACCCATTTTTTCTACTATAATCATCAATGAATGTTAGAAAATAAATGCTCGCCCCTAACGATGGTGTTTTCATTGGACCACATATATCTATATGCACAATTTCTAATGGTGCCCAATCTCTCGTATGACATTTCCTTTGGAAAAATCTCTCCATGTTGTTTGGCTGAAATAAAACTTTCACATAATTTGAATGGTGATTCAATAGGGTAAACCTCTTACCATTTCCTTTTTAACAAACACAATCCTTTTAAGTTTAGATGACCATACCTCAAATGACATACACATGCTTTATCTTGACTTGATACCTTAAAACTTGGTCCAATCTCCTCCATCATTTCACTTTTCATGTGAAGTGGGAACATTTTGTTATTTTTCATTTCGAATTTGCAATCACCATGTAACTTGGGAAAATATAAAATATAGTGCAAACATTATCCTCAAAAACAACTCTATAACCCTTTTGAATAAGTTGTCCCACACTTATGAGATTATGCTTTAAACGAGGTACAAATTAAACATATGGAACAGTCTTCTAACTAAGTTTTTATCACATTAATTGCACCTTTTACCATGTATTCAACTATATTATCATTCCCCAATTTGATTTCTAATTTAAGCAAGTATCAAAATTCTCAAAAAATCATTGTTTCAGTCATGTGATTACTACAACCACTATCTAGAAACGAAATGCTACTAGAACTTTCCTAAGCTATATCACATGTAATGAATAAACACCGTGGATTACTTTCGAAGATCTTGCATTTTAATTTCTCATATTAGCTTGTTTCTTTGAAATTCATTAATAAAGTGGACATAGTTCTTGCAGATAGTAACATTACATATTCGATTTTTCATACCTTCGCGATGCATGATTGTTATTGTGTCCCCTTGAGCTAAAATTTTGATTTCTCCTTCCTCTTGGATCTGTTGGAGATGGGTTTACTTGGAAACATTTACAACTATAGAATATCAAATCCAAAACATGCAAATATGGATCTAAAAATCCCCACAAAATATACAACAGTGGAAGTATAAACAAGAATAATCCAAATCACACAAAAATACAAACAAATAACACATCATGTACATGGTTCACCCAATGTGAGCTACATCCTTCAAAGATAGATATCTCATATATATAATATAACAAGAGATTACAAATGAACTCTTATGCAAAAGAGTACATGTATCTCTATAAGAGTATCTCTTCCTCCTAGATCTCCAAGCTGGATCTCAATGCCTCCATTACCACCACCTTTTTCTCCTCCGGATCTCAACCAGATCTACAGAGTGCACTCTGAACCATGCCTCAAACACCACCAGATCTCACATACCTGAAGCTACCCTACATCTGCCACTGTGTAACCAAGCTCTCACTATACTATGAATCTACAAACAAGACCTCTAAAAGGGTCTACCAATGTGCAACCGTAACCATGCACCAAGAAGTAAGTCTCTCCTCCATCACTGCATCAACATGTGCAAACATGAAGACAAATTCCTCTATGATACTAGATTCATATGGATCAACAATACATCATAATCTCATGGTTTGTAATACAAGATCTCACAATATGTGGATCTACAAGAATGAGCAATAACAAGATCTCACAACAACTTATGGATCTAATAAGAAGAAACACTAAGTGATTTGCATATTATACAAACCATTACATGAGACTAAATAATACAAAGAAAATACAAGTAGAAGATAATACCATCTTCTAACTAACAATGTGTACCTTCACTTTCCTTTTGTTTAGCTTCTCTCTGTAAAGCTCCTTCTTCATGCAATCTGATTTTTCCTCTTCTTATTATTCATCCTTTCAACCAAGGATTATGATCTTCTTCTCATATCATTATTCCTTATATTCTAACTCTATTTTCTAGCTTATATAAGCTTATATAAACTTAGGAACCTTAGCTATGCATTTACAACCTTTAAATAAACTTTAAAACAAAAGCTAGATTAAATTCCCGTGAGTCAAATATAAACTTTCATGCACGAGTAACCGAGTGTTGATTCCACGACCAATGTCGATCCTTTGCTAACCGATGTCGGCTCCTTTGATGACCGATGTTAATTCTTGTGTATTCCAGCAACATGTAATGCATGCTTATTGTGAAGCAATCTAGCTCCACAACCTAACAATCTCCCTCTTGGAGATAAATTGCTAAACCTCTATACATGTACTTGTACATCACCATCCTCTACACACCATGAATATCATATATTATTTCCTTTAACAATTCTCCCAAAATAAAACCAAAATATCAAACCATCTTCTCAAACAAAGAATATAAAACAATGACTTACCAAACTTGCATGAAGCTACAACTGATCCATGACACCAAGCCTCAAGATCCCACTTTGAATCGTAACACCATACCGGTTGTTGGTATCAGAAAATTAAGTCAACCTAGCTCCCCATGAAATAAGCCATCATGAATAATACACTGCAAGATCTCCCACTCAAAATGAAGTACATAGCTTTAAATGCAACCATATGCATACCTGTAAAACTAACCATTTTCTCCATCTATATATCCATGTCTACATGAAACAACCAATGCAACGACCAACACAAGTCAAAATAGAATATGTGAAATCAAAACAATATCCTAGGTAAGACAATTCAAATGAGTTCTACATGAAACCGGTGGGTGATTAATCCAAAAACACCTACGTAACTCAAAGAATCCAAATACTGGCAATCTACAAATCCAACCTTGCATAAATAACTATCATGTCCAAGACAATCATCTATAGATAACATCTCCCATGGAATAACATAGTAATCAAGAGGAAATAAAAACATCCCCTACTCATGCTCAAGGCATCCATGTGTAAATCAAACATCTGCATCATCATAGACTCACAAACCTAAATCTATCTACATGTACAAACTCACCATGTGCATCCATCCATATCACCAAGCTCTCTAGAAAGCTCCAAGTCTGCGACTAACTAACTCCAAAGATGAATATGAATCTTGTGCTCATCAATGTCAATAAAAAAACATCCATGCTAAACCATGCCACTAACACTAAGTGCAAATACCAGCAAAAACATGTCATCAACATACTGCACAATAAAGTAAGATGAAAGAAAAATAAGTACACCATCTAAAACTGGTAAATAATCACTATTGTCAAACTTGTGACCAAACTCGGCCATGGTTTCCTAACCAGCCCCGTCACTTTACCAGACCACACAATTAACCCTAACCGACACCGGTTAAGCATGTAACTAGTGAACTTTCTCCTTTTTCACCCTTGAAACACTTGAAAATTTCCTATCATCTAAAACCGGTTGAATCAAATATCAACTACCTTCCCTAAGGAATATCAAGGCACTAAAAAATAAACCGTGAAGTGACATCACAAAACAATAAACTAAAAATACCTACAAAGCAATGATTGTCCTCCAAAACTAACTTGTGCCTCCTGTCACTTTTAATATTAGCAACCTTATCTCACTCTGCATGTGCATCATGTATCCAATACTACAATTCTAATAACCATGGCTTGCTCCCATTGAACACAAAATCACCTACATTTCCTCTAACACAAATTCAAAAGCTAATATCTCGGTGAGAAATAAAAACAAATGATAGAACTATAAAATTGATTCCCTTTATTTTAAGAATACTTCTACACCACATAAGTTTGGAATTCTTGTGAAGTAGGTGAATCACTTCTTTCCATCCATGTGTACTCAACATCTCTCGTTACCTACAATTGTGTCTAATCATGAATTTTCATTAAGGATCTCATCCTTAGACTAGAAACCCTTGTCCTCAAGATTCCACACAACTGGGAAATAAAATTCAAACAACACCAAAAAACCATGGTGTAAATCTGTGCACACTATCCAAACATAATATTAGTTACTCCAAACGAAAGAAATAAAACATGAATCATATAGAGATACCTTACTCAAAGTCTCAATGGACTAACCAAGCCAACTCTGTCCTCTTTTTGATCTAAACCATGAAGTGATCTACACCATCTCTGTCATGTACACTCTGTGCAAGAAAATCGATCCTCCAAACCAAGAAAAAAACCATCTTCCCTCTCTTTATGCTAAAAAAATTATGTACGAGATAAGATTCCACAAAGATCGACCATGGTCATCTCCTAACCGAACACGGTTAGTTGAGCAATACCGGTTCTTCTATGACCAACCTCAATTCTCATACCAATGTCAATGTTGTTGGAATGAACCCAATGCCACACAATTTGGCATAGAACACCACACCAAGTTCCTACTTTGACCGAATCTGATAGTTGAGTTGAGCCAGTCATTTTAAGAAGCATCCAAATCGTAAAAACTACTACATCAATAATATATGCAAATAAATTGCACCAAGATGAAACACATCACCTTACCAACACCAAGATACTTAACCACATCTTCAATTGAAGAACATGTTTCTCTGATGGAAGCCCTATCTTTGTTCTATGTTATTACCTCTCTAATGAAGCCCGTGCATCTAACTGCACCAAGGATGCATACCTGATACTTTTCTCTGTCTAGATTTGCAATCCAAAACCATGTGTGTGCAACCAAAACATATAAGCACTATAATACCAAGATAAAACCATACCTCTGTAACCTGGATCTGCAATCTAACCAACATGCTTGTGCCTCTAAGAACTAGGGACACCTCAACAAACAAGATACATTCCATGCATCTCTCCATTTCTTCATATCTGTGATTTTCTGTTTAAAACCAAGCTTCCCGATGGCCGACCATGGTCACCCCGCCGATGTAGGTTTCCACTTAATCCCGACACTTTAGTCACTATAATTTCCAGAAACCTTACTCTTCCAACTCCCACTTGAGATTCAATCTCTTCCTATGATTTTCTCATCAAGAAAAACAAACCCTGCTCTCATCCATGTCAGTAATAACCACTAACAAAACCATGAAGCAAACCCTTGCTCTGAAATAACCAAGCTAACCATGCTCTGATACCATTTTTGGGGATGGGTCTATGTGGAAACATATGCAATTATAGAATATAAAATCCAAAACATGCAAATATGGATCTAAATATCCCCACAAAATCTATAGGAGTGGAAGTATAAACAATAAATCCCAATCACACAAAATTACACACACATAATACAACATATACCGTGGTTCACCCAATGTCGGCTACGTCCACCAAAGATAGAGATCTCATATATATAATATAAAAAGAGATTACAAACAAAATCTTCTACACAAGAGTATGTGTATCTCTAAAAGAGTATCTCTTCATCCTATATCTCCAATTGGATATTCCCGAGTACACTAAACCGTGCCTCCATACCACCACCATGTCACCTCCATATCTCTAACTAGATCTTCATGAGTTCACTACAACCGTGCCTCGAAACACCACCGGATCTCACATCCTGAAGCTTCCCTATATCTTCCACTATGCAACCAAGCTCTCATTGTACTATGAATCTACAAACAAGACCTCTACAAGGGTCTACCAATGTGCAAACGTAACCAATTACCTAGAAGTAAGTCTTTCCTCCATCACTACATCAACTTTGTGCAAACATGAAGACAACTTCCTCTCTGATACTAGATTCCTATGGATCAACAATACATCATGATCTCATGGGTCTATAATACAAAGTCTCAAAATATGTGGATCTACAAGAATGAGCAATAACAGGATCTCATAAAAGCTTTTGGATCTAACAAGAAAAAGCACTAAGTATTGTGCATACTATGCAAGCCATTACATAAGACTAAATAATACAAAGGAAATATTGTAGAAGATGATACCATCTTCTCACCAATGTACCTACACTATCCTTTTGTTCAGCTTCTCTCTATAAAATCGCTTGTCTTCATGCAATCTACTTTTTCTTCTTCTTCTTATTCATCCTTTCAACCAAGGATTATGCTCTTCTTCTCATCTCCTTATTCCTTATATTCTAACCCTAGTTTTCTAGCTTATATAAGCTTAGGTAAACTTAGGGCACCTTAATAGCTATGCATTTACAACCTTTAAATCAGCTTTAAAACAAAAGCTAGATTAAATTCCTATGAGTTAAATATAAACTTTCATGCACGAGGTAACGGTATCGGTTACCTTACCGATGTCGGATCCTTTGTTGACCGATTTTGGCTCCTTTGTTGACCGATGTTGGCTCCTTTGATAACCGATTTTAGTTCTATGTATTCCAACAACATGTAGTGCATGCTTATTGTGAAGCAATCTAGCTCCACAACCTAACGGGATCTGGACTCTTTCTTTCATCTCTTTGAAAAATATTTTTTCCTCTTCCTCTTCCTCTTCCTCTTCCTCTTCCTCTTCCTCTTCCTCTTCCTCTAAAGCCTATATTTCCTCTTCCTCTGCCTCTACTAAATGTCATTTATGTTTGGAATGCATGCTCTAATTAATTATTGTCATTTCTGTTTATCCTTTCTTCATAATTCTTCAAAGAACCACCAACTCATCTATAGAAAATTTTGTCAAATCCTTGGATTCCTCAATTACCTTAAACAATTGCATCAATTTTTTTACAAACATCTTAAAACATTTTCTACAACCTTTTGATATTTATCTCTCACCACTCTTCCTTATTTAATTAACCAAATCCTTGACACAATATTTGAATTGATCTACTAATTCAGAATCTTTCATCTGTATATTTTCAAATTCTTTTCTAAGTGCTTGTAATCTAGTAATTTTTACCTTACTAGTACCTTGATATGTCATCTCTAAGATGTCCCATGATTGCTTGGGTGTAGTATTTGGCTTGATCCTTCCAATAGTTGACTCATCTAATCCTTGTGCAATGATCTGGAAAGTATTCTTATTTACTTTAAGAATATTCTCATTATCTGGACTCAGGTAAAGTCATCTTGTGGTTCAGTATAACCATTTATAACTATGTCTTATAGTTCACATGAATCAAATGCCAATTTCATTTTAAAATCCCAATTATCATTTTTTTTCTAGAAAATATTGGTATTATACATTTATGTATATTGAATTCCAGACTTTATAATTTATTTTTAATACAAAATTAGATCTTATTTGAAAATAATACCCTACTTTACCTAAGAGATCGCAATGGAATGTTCAATGCACTACTACCTCGACCAACTACTCATGAATCTGCGAGTGCCTCAAGCCTCACCCAATGGTATGCCGGTTCCACATTACAAGCTCGGCCTTATTACTTGGCAACAACACCGAATGGTTTGGAACCTTTTACCCAGGTCTGATGAAACAAAATTAATGTCTTTATGAACTATCACCAAATAGCTTAGATGATTTCTTGGGAGGTCTTGCAAATTCATTTTGTTTATTTCCACCTATTAGAAAAAGAAAAAAAAACTCCTAACAATTTAATTGAACGGGGACAGTGGGAGAATTCCAAGGCCATGCTCCGGAGGAAATGTGAACTCCCAACATTGAGGAGGAATTCCACGATCTAATTTAGGTCAGAACTATTCCATGATGATCCAGCATCCCTTCCAAAATATCCTCACAAAAAATACAGCCTCATTTTTTCATGGATTTGATACCACTTTATTGGTGTACGAGAGATAGGGAAAAACAAAAACCGAAACCGGATGTGCTATGGCACAATCGGATCAAATTTTATTACATGCAAAAACAAGTACATTCCCTCTTTCTCTAAAGGACTTCAAAAATTTACTGGACACTCATTTTTCACATGGTTTCAAACACGGACCACTCTAAATCTGCTGGAGAAGTCGGTGGTGAGGTTGGAGATTTTATTGTAGTCGGTGGAGAGCTAGGTATAAATTATTGTTTCTAACAAATTTTCCCTAAAACTCTTATTCTCTCTTGCCTCTCGCATTAGTATACAAGTTAATCAATAAATTGGTTACTTAGACATACGGTTTGAGACATTAGTATAAACGGTTGGGAGTATGCTAAAAAAATTAAATTTATCGGGTTGGGGACTTGTTTGTTGCATATGGTGAAACAATGTGACTTCCTTATGAAGAAACATATGTCTTTTGTACCTTAATACTGCAATGAGTCATTTATTCCATGGGAATTGTTTCATTGTTTCATGTGGAGAAACACTTTACGGGAATCTAGAAAACTTGTGCACTTGACATACGTGTAAATAATTTTCTTAGGAAAAAAATTTGTAGTAAATGAGACATTATGAGAATCAATTTCTTGTTCAATTGTAATTGTTTCTTCTTATAACCCCATTTTTCTTTAAGCTAAAATTAATTACCTTTTTAGAATCTATTTCAAGAGAATCTATCCTTCGAACTTTGGACTCAATTTATTATAAGAGGAAAAAAAAATTGTTTTAGGTTAGGTTATGAGTGAGAAGCTCCTTTTCTAGTGTCCGAGGCATACCTTGACCTTCCCTCCAAAAAAAAAATGGATTCGTAAGGACTAGGATCGGGTAGGTCTAATGGTAGCTATATTATTTTCCTTAAATATTTATCCACCATTTCTGACTAGACTCATTGGGTTTATTGTTCTTGTCCCCAAACATTCTTGTTATAGCCATTTCGATCATGGTCTTGTACATACCCAAAATTACATTAATCTCACAGTCACTAAAAAGCAGTTGATCACAACTAATATTTGTAATGCACATTATATAGAATTAAAAATCAAAATAAATTATTCATAATCATACATAAATTTATCGTTAGATCTTTAGATAAAACATTATACCTAAAACATGACATTTTCCTAACATCTATCAAGATCATCCTTAACAACCTTCATCGATGGCAACCCAAAATTTCACTATGGTCTCGAAGACATATAATCCACCATTTGAGAACTGATGGAATTCATAAAAAAACATGGCTAACTTCACAATATCTCACACAAAAAAAAAAATTAGAGGTAAGCTTCCATAGTTAAAATGACTAGCATTTCAAATTTTGACGTGGTCTAGAACTAACCACATAATGACAAGAAAGAAAAGGGCCGGAAGTATTGCAAGAATGTAAGGAGGAAATTTTTGATTTCCCAATTATATCTCCAACTCGTCCTCAACTTCTCCACCAAACTTATCATTTCTTTGAATTCTTTTCTGATTTCTATTGGCTGACCTTCCTCACCTCGGATGCATTCTCGTATTGCCACACATTATATTCTATGGTCAAAATCCAAGTTATGTTAGTCCTTGCATTTTCCTATATGCATTTGAGTATTTCTCCAATGTAATTATCTACCACCCTCTTGTTGATCTTGATTCCCCTTTATTTTCATGATTTTGAAATTAAATCTCACAAAACATTAAGACCATTAATAACCAGGAATTCAATGAAAATATAATGATAAGTCAATTATTCCTAGTTAATATCACTCCCCATAGCAAGAGTGTACCCACTCATTAACGAAAAATTTTATTACTATGGGAAAAAATGAATATAATGTGAAATAAGAGAGGCAAAGAAAAGGGCATAATTTCCATCTCTCTACAATCAAGACATCCAATGAATTAAAAACTTGATGATAGTTCGGATGATAAATAATCATCATTCCCTCAAAGGATTTCTCTCCTGCAGCCAACACCATGTATTGTCCATTGAAAATAAGTTTAGAAAAGTTAACAAATCTAAATATTAGTTTATTAGGTAAGTAATCTACCTCTGCATTAATTTTGAAATGATAATCAATCTCTACACTTCAATCGGAAGAAAAATGTAGCTCTGACAACTAATTTAGGAAAAACCACCCATATAACTGCAAAAATTTATTGGTTCTATTTATAGTAATAAGTACCTCCTAAAAATATTTAGATCTAATATATTCATTGAGTTGTTCTAATGGATTGAAACGGTGGACTAATAATAGGACAACCTCTTGTGAACTTTCTATGAAATAATAATTTGACCGAGGTCTCTCGAATATCATTATAAACTAAAATTGTTTTGAAAAATAACTAACTTGCAATAAATATGGAAGATATAATAAAATTTTATTATTTACCCTTCTCTAGATTCAAAATTATCTCATATTCTTGATTCACACTCTCATATTTGAAAACTTATCGTTTTAATTTTTGGAATATGCCCTCATATCTCTTCATATGTGAATGAACATTATATGATTTCTCTAGATTTAATATATGGGACTATCATTCTAGCACTTCTATGATGCTCTACCAAACTATCTTTCTATGCAAAACTTACTTAGTTAACATGTTTGACTTCGCTTAGCTTAATCATGTAGTCATCCCTCAACCGTAGTATCCTATTAATGCTTCCAAGTTTCTAAATTTGTATATTATATGGCTAGGTATTCTCATCTAGTGTTTCTATTCTACAATATTCAAAACCTTATTTCTTTGGTAATTAAATTGTTGTGAGAAGGTGCTTATCTGGATGTTGTTCCTTGATAGTTTACTAAAATGGCGTTCTTTGAAACTTTAAGCTATATGTGATTTACGGTTCCAAAATTTTCTATTTGTATTTGAGCTCACCTGAGAGTTGATCTCATAATTAACTTGTGCATAGGATCTTGTTATAGAATATTATTAGTAAGATTATGTCATGCTTTTTTGCTTATTATAGAATACTTTTAATTTTTTATAGGGAAGTTTTCTTAATCGAATTGTACTTGAAAGTAAGAATTATATTGTATTCATATTTTCTCAAAATGATTCCAGGAAATTGTATTTTCCAATCTCAAGGAATTATATAGCGATGAAGTCATTGCCAACCCTCCTATTTTGAAGTTGGTTGCTGAAACAATCTATGTACATGAACAAGATTATAATGGGGTTTTGAAGCGCACTCACTCATGAGGAACACTAGACTTATAAGTATATTGTATTTCCTTTATCTCATACATGGGTGTATTATGAAAAATTATCTGCTCTTTTCTATTTTGATTCATTTCTGATTTTGAATTTTAATTTCCTACGGCACTTCCACTCGCTATGATTATCAAAGAACTCATCTACATCCCACATCCCTCATTTTTTAAGGAATATTTCCACAAAAGGAATATAAGAAACAAAAACAATGGATTATGGTTTTTGCTTTGAATACCTCTCTTTATTTGTTTGATATATCTAATTTTTCATTTAGAAATCCTTACCTTTATCTCATTTGCTCAAAGCACAAATAAAATAAATGATTTACCATACCATTTTTCTCCTCATGGATTTTATGATATTTTTAATTCAATTTTCTCCACCATTTTTCCTTTCTATGTTATTAGTTATAACTTCAAGAGAAACCTAATGAGTTCAATGAATTTAGGTTTAGTTATAAATTAAGGTGTTGATGATGTTATGTTGTGTATTGATAGTGGGATATTTATGCAACTACAAATGGCGAACAATCCTTAAATGAACTACTAGAATTTACAATAAACTCAAATGAGTGCCTTATAAGAAAATTCCATCCATGTGATAGTGATCTAAGTCTTCCACTTCCCCCAACTGATCCAGAGGACATTTTGGACCTTTATATCTTCCCAGAATTGTCCAAAACATATTTAATATAGAATATCTTTCTGATATCTTTCCAACGCATATTGGAATGTGTAAATCGAACATCGTATGCTCTTGGTGCAACTAGTCAAAGTTTGGGTCAAAGTGTGATCAACATTTAGTCAACATTGGTCAATGGGAAAATGGATGGTATTGAAAACATCTAGAGTTATCATTTTTGTGTAGGGATCATTGATACCTTTCTGATGCATTTTAAATGAACCAAATCCGAGTCCGTATCTGAAATATATGAGCAAATAAAGTTCGGTCAAACTGAAAAAAGTAATAGCATGGCATTAATGTGGATACTCTTGGTGAGTGACATGTGGCATTTTTTTTTATGGGCATGTGGATCTATTTTTTTGGACACTTGGCATGGGTTTTCTTTTTTGAAAAAAGAAAAAAAGAAAAATCATATAATAAACAAAAGCTATTTTGTTTCTTATGTGGAAACCCACGTGGGATTCTCCATCCCTATTAATGTGGCATATTCCCACATCCCATATAACCATGGATATGGTATATGAATGTAATGGGTCAACACCCACATGGAGAGGCCATATAAATGAATAATCCTATAGCTACGTGAAAGCACATTAAAATGCCTATGTCATGTCAGATATGGGATTTAATCCTAGTAAATATAATGGTGGAAAGCCTAATCATATGATTATAAAACAGAAAGGATATGATTCAAATCCTAATCTTTCATGCCAAATAATCCTATAAAATACCCTCATACACATTCACTCCATACAACGAAGACAACTCAAAAGCTCTCAAGCTTCAAGGATTGGAGAAATTCTTAAATCCTTTTAAAGGCATAGTTTTTGAAGAGTAAAGTCCTATTAATTATTTATAGGAAATTTTGTGAGAGTAAGTCCTATTCATTATATATAGGCAATTATTTTGTGGGAGCTAAGTCCTATTATTTTTAATAGGAAATTGTAATTGGGAGTTATTACAAAACTACCCAAAAAGGCCCATAGCTCCACATAAACTTGCAGTAGTATGTCGGGGAAGGTGGAAGATGATTTTGATTGGTCATCGGTGTTCTTCGAAGGACTAGATAACTACTAGGCAAGTTGAAGTTCCATAGGTTTTTTTGTAGGAAACTTTACTATACTTACAATTTTTACTAGTGGAATGGTTCTACAAGAACCTAGAGATGTAGGCTATTTCCAAACTCCGTAATCAATTTTGTGTGCAGTGGGATTTACATTCTTGCATTATTTTGAGTTGATTTGTTTTAAATGGGATAATTTTATTAGCAATATTAACAAGCCAATAGAGGTTCGAAGGTCATTAAAATTTTGTGACCAGTATTTTCGGATCAAGTTGGTATCACAAAGAGTTGTTGACCTACAAACTTGCTAATATCTAAGAAATTTTGGTATCAAAATCGGTTTATTTGACCATGTGATTGCTTCAATTGTGCGTAGTTTAGTGTGATTGAACAGGTATAGGTGCACCATGGGCAAGATGTCCAAATAGGCAAAAGCTTGATGAAATTGAAGCTTATAATCACCAGATCCAAGAAGAGAACTCTCTCCTGTGATCAATGTATTACTCCTTGGAAGAGGAGAATGCTCACTTGAAATCAAAATTACAAACCAAGGATGAGCTCTTGGCAAGGCTGCAGTGTGGTGATCAGAATAAGGAAATACCTTCAACTTTATATGCAAAGACCATGATAGATGATTGCACTATAAGTTGTTCACCATGTGAATCTTCTTCTTCCTCCCATTCGGTTTCGGATTTAGGTAATGATGTCTTTGGTTCATTTGAAAAGCATACTAGAGGCATTGGATCCAAATTGTTAGTTAAAATGGGATTTGATGGAAGAGGCCTTGGTAAAAATGGCCAAGGCATTGCTAACCCAATACAGGTCGAGGATCATCCTCATTTTGCAGGTTTGGGTTATCCTAGTGTGGGAATGGATATTGGAGATTTCTCCAAGAATGTTGATGGGAGACAAGCTTATGAAAGCAAAGAGAATACCTCATTAGTATTGCAAGAATATTTTGAGCAAGAAAATAGTGCTTCGTCGTTACAGCAGGGATATGGTGGGAAAAATTGGCAAAGAGGTAATGAAATTCCACCTCTAGTTTCTTACCATAATCATAAGTACAATAAAACTTTGATCCACTTTTTCAAACTTAAAAAGTATGGCTATGATTTTAGTAAACTATGGAATGCCTTTCCTTGTAATATTTGTGGATTGCATAACCATTTTTGTCCAAATGGTAGAAGAGAAGAACACTAATGAAGAATTTAATGTCATTCTTAATAACTAGGAAAATTATACGACCAATCTCATCATGCAAAGACGAAAATGGCGATAATATTTCCTCATCCCATAAGAGGGAAAATAATAGGAATTTTTGTGCTCATTTCCAGAGGAATGGGCACTGGGTGGACAATTGTTGGAAACTTCATCCATCTCATCATCAAAGTAATGGCAAGCTAAAGATGGAATGAATACTTATTGCAAAGGTAAAAGAAGTTCCTAATCCACCACCATTTGAAATTCCTTTGAAATTGGTAATTCAATAATTTTTCAATTATATATTGCATAACTCAGATTGATGAATAGTATGCAATATTTTTTGTAGTTCTTATTTTGTGAGAAAATGTTGAGAGAAAGGTTTACCATACTCAATGGATTTTCTTACTTGGAAAATTTTATTCATAATCCAATTATATCACCTAATCATCTTTTGAGTGCCTATTACAACTTGGATACAGGATCTAACTCATATTTAAAGCTTGGATATTTTTCAGCCATTTGTGCAGATAGTTGAGCTCATTGGTGTTAGCTCGGATCTTCATTCTGTGTAGAGGCATTGTGACCGTGCAACATAATGGTAGTTGATCACCATTGGCATCGATATCGGGTCGATCTTCATGCTTTGAAGAGGATCATTATGGTCATGCAATAGAGTGGTACCTAATAATTTTCATCAACAAGATGCTTTATACCATGTAGAGGTAGTAGTCATGCATCAGGGTTGAAGTCACCATTATTGAGCTCATGATAAATTATCTCATATCATCATTACGTATAGAGGCATTGTGATGTATGTGCGGCGTGAGAATGGTAGCTGATCATCATGGACATGACATCTTCTGAAGTGTAAGACCCCTAGAGGGTAGATGTGGTGATGTTAAGTATTTTTGAAGTGTAAGACCTCCTGAAAGGTAGATGTAGCAGTACATATTTCTGGGTGTTTTCGAAGTGTAAGACCCCTAGAGGGAAGATGTGGAAATATCTACTTCCATGCAGACTATATGTTGTTGAAGTGTAAGACCCCTAGAGGGAAGATGTAGCAGTATATTCCTTCTGTGTTTCCAAAGAGTAAGACCTTAACAGGAAAATGTGGCAGTACAAGTGTCAAGGATTGTCGAAGTGTAAGACCCCTAGAGGGAAGATGTGGCAATCAAGACAAAGGAAGAATCATGGTGGGACCATAACCCATAGGGCTAGGATCGAGACCAAGTTTTCAAAGTGAGAAGAATGTAGAAGAGTAGACTATAAATTCCACTTTGTAGTAGTACTTCTGATGTGGCAACAAACTATTCATATCCAGACATGGTGCCAAAAGTTTCAGTAAAGCTTTTAGTGGAACAAAATCCTTTCCCATTGGGAAGGTTTTATTTGGAGAAAATTTTGGACCTTTACATCTTCCCATAATTATCTATAACATATTCAATATGAAATATCTTTCTGATATCTTCTTCCAACACATATTGGAACAACGTAAATCGAACATTGTATGCTCCTGCAGTGCGGTTGGTCAAAGTTTGGGTCAAAGTTTGGTGAACATTTGGTCAATGAGAAAATTTATGGTATTTAAAACATCTAGAGTTAGCATCATTGTGTAGATCTCATCAAGACCTTTTCAACGCATTTTAAATGGACCAAATTTGATTCCGTATGCGAAAGATATGAGTAGTCAAAGTTCTGATCAAAGATGACAAAATGATGACTTGGCATTAATGTGGATACTCCCGATGAGTGACATGTGGTGCTGATATTTATGGGTATGTAGATCTATTGTTTTTGGACACTTCGCAGATTTAAAGTGGCATGGGTTGTCTTGTTTTTAAAGAAAAAAGAAAAATCATATAATAAACAAAAGTTATTTTGTTTTTTATGTGGGAAACCCACGTGGGATTCTCCATCCCTATTAATGTGGGATATTCCCACATCCCATATAACCATGGATATGGTCTATGAATGCAATGGGGTCAACACCCACATGGAGGGGCCATATAAATGAATAAGCCTATTTAAAGGCTAAGCTACGTGGAAGCACATTAAAATGGCTATGTGGTCAATATGGGATTTAATCCCTAGAAAATATAATGGGTGGAAAGCCTAATCATAGGCTACTTGGAGCATTCAACACCAATCAAGCACATATAATGGGATTAAGCCTATTCAAAGGCTAATGTGTGGAGTATGGTGGGGATTTTAACCCCTTAAAAAATATACGAAGGATTATAAAACACAAAGGATATGATTTAAATCCTAATCTTTCATGCCTAAGAAGCCTATAAAATGCCTCTCATACACATTCACTCCACACAACGAAGACAACTCAAAAATCTCTCAATCTTCAAAGGATTGGATAAATTATTAAAGCCTTTTAAAGGCATAGTTTTTGAAGAGTAAATTCCTATTAATTATTTATAGGCATTTTTGTGAGAGTAAGTCCTATTTATTATATATAGGCAAATATTTTGTGGGAGCTAAGTCTATTATTTTTAATAGGAAAATTGTAATTGGGAGTTATTGCAAAACTACCCAATAGGCCCATAGCGCCACACAAACTTACAGGTACGTCAAGAAGGTGGAGGATGATTCCGATTGGTCATTGGTGTTCTTCAAAGGAGTGGAGAACTATTAGGCAAGTTGAAGTTACATTAGGTTTTCTTGTAGAAAACTTTATTATACTTACAAGTTTTGACTAGTGGAACAATTCTACAAGAACCCATAGATATAGACTATCGCCAAACTCTATAATCAATTTTGTGTGTAATGTGATTTGAATTCTTGCATTATTTTGAGTTGATTTGTTTTAAACGGAATAATTTTATTGGCAATGTTAACAAGCCTATAGGGGTCCAAAGGTCATTAAAATTTTGTGACCTATATTTTCGGATCACCAACTCTTAGCTATTACCATAAAATTTTGTTTCACTTCAGATATTAAATACATCTACTCTAATAGATGTGTAATAAATAGGGAGGAACTCGGATGTATTTTAAGGGTGATATTAAAAACTCTAAGTATGTTATCTTGTATGTTCTCTAAACCTTAAACTATTTGACAACATTTTTCTACCCTATATTTCATTATAGCTAAGTGAGTTCCTAAAACTTTGAGAACAAGCATAATCCCACCATAAATTTGGAGAAGTTCAATTTTATCTTTGATCTTTTGAAGTTTTTGGGGTCACTATACATAAGGTTTTTAGCATGTTTTTCGAGAAGGGTATTGACACTATAGTCACCTTATCCTGCAAATTAGGCCTTTTCTCCATTACCTCATCAACAACTTATTTGGCTATCTTAAGGAATTTATGCATTTTTGCCTCAACTTTTTCCTTTTCTTTGGTAAGGAACCTTATCTCTTTAGCTACATCCTTTTTATCATCTAAAAGTGCTTAAATAGTTTCCAATTTATCAATATTACATCGCACAACTTATGTAAACATCTTAACCATCACATTTCTTACTTGCTCATTTGAAACCTATGTGGGCTTGATGGTAATATGGCAGGTATGTGGTTCCCTCTTCATCCTACGTAATACACTTGAATCTTCAAAAACATCAAAGTTAGGCTCATCCATGTGAGTCTGCATGCTTGAATATAACTATTTACGAGTGCATGTAGTCGTCATTTCTAGATCCATTAAGTCCTAGACATATAACTACTCCCTAGGTAAAGTATTTTGGAACCAGGTGTGTTGGTTGGATATTTTATCAACTCATGTGATGAGAAATTGGAAGCATTGTCAGCAATAATCTTGTGAGGTATGCCGAATCTAACAATTATATTCTCCTTGAGAAAGTTTCACATAGCTTCGGAGGTTTCTGTTTGATTGGCGCAGCTTCCACCCACTTGGTGGAATAGTCCAGTGGCGGTGAGCACATAATTATGATTGGCACTGGAGGCGGGATTCGATACTCCAATGAAATCAATTCCCCATTGGTGAAAAGGTTCTTCATGTTGGTGTGTGTTATTTTCCACATCATTAGGTGATTCATCTCACTTAGGTGAGATCGTGAGGTCCATGTGTCATTTAGGGGTCATTATGAGATTCCATTACACGTCGGTGCATCAGGCATGTCGGTGTGTCATATGCATCATTGGGAGTTACACTTATATTATGGGAATGTAACTCCCCCTCTCTACTCGAGTTTTCATGATTGCAAAGACCTTGGGGGTTACTCAACACCTCCTATATGTACACCCCATTTGATCTATGAGAGAGAGGAGAGTTTTATGGCTTAACTAGGTTCTGCCCGTGTTTCAAATCTTTACATGGACATTCGGTTGATGCTAGCTCCTCCCGAGATCTCTTGACGCTTTCGTTTGCACATCTGTTGATGTGCACGTCATCCCTCATGATTCTCGCTTGCAGGTTTTAAACCCTCTTTCATGGTATCAAAGCGGATCTTGTGGATCTGTGCACCCATCCGCATCTCTGTGCAGTCACTCCCAGTGAAAATTTTATCGACCCTTTGACCGGGTAGTCTCTACAAAGAATCGTCAATACAGATCTCCTCGGCGGTTTGGAGATATTCCTTCCCATGTACCTGCTCTAGCACGTAGCTCCAAATCTGCTTCAACTTGCTGCAGCACCTCCATGTGGGCTCTCCTGCAGCTCTCCTCCACTCCTCCACGTGGCGTTATTTTGCTGTCCACTCTTCCAAATGTGGGCCCTGCCACCTCCTTTTTTAATGTTTTAAGGTGGTTAAATAAAAACATTTCTTGGCATTGTAAAACTTTGGGTTATTTGCTTGTTTTAAATCCCCTCCTACTCTTGTCGAAGATGAAGGGCAAGGTTCAAGGTTGGCACGAGGCTAACACCCCCTCGTAGTCAAAACAAACCCCTACTAAAATTCTCGTGTCATTTCCAACAAGTAGTCACACGATACCCTTTGCACTCGTTTTGAGCACTTTTTTAATCAGTTTGCAATGTTTATTGACTTTTTCCATCAGTTGCGGGAATTGTATTTATGCCATAACTTTTGACTCGCTGCTCATTTTTGAGCACTTCCTTGGTCAAAGTTGCATGATTTCTCACACACTACGTGATGGAATTGTCAATTTTGTAAACACACTACTTTATAAAGTGCCACATTTTGGGGGGTTGATTTGTACTCTTGGGCTTTCACATGTAGACGCATTATCGGCCGAGTCCGACATCTTGCTTTTGTGCATCTTGCATTCTCGCATCATGGAGAGTGCTCTTTTCAGACTTGAGCATCATAGGATCGCTTTACAGCCTCCACCACTTCTCACTAGGAGAGGGAACTATTCAGCTTGGCGTGCTTCCATGGAACGTTACTTCACTCACAAGGGTCTTTTACCCTTCTTGCTTGGGCCAGTTCCTGCACCCATTGATCATCATCATCTAGAGGACTTTCTCGACACTTGTGACCATGTCTTTGGTCACATGATGATGCATGTCTCTCATTCTCTTTCGTTTCACATGGCGAGACACGAGATCCACCTCACCGTGTGTCTAGAGCATTCTTGTCCTTCTATGGAGACCCTTCACATACTACGGTCATTGTTTCGTTGTTGATTCGATTTATCTCCTCTTCTTCGTGTGATGACAGTTCCACTGACATAGACTCATTTGGTTCTACTTCGATAATGAGGATTTTGCACCTGTTCGATGTCGAGAGTACTATAGAGGACTCTTCTCCTCTTTCTCTCACTATTCCAGACATTGTTATCACCCCCCACATCTCATCAAATATCAAGCAGTCTTCTACTCAACCTCATACCATCATCACACCTACCTCCTTTCCACTTCCAGTGTGTGAGGCCCCTTCCACTCCTTTACCTTCATTGGATGACTCATACCTATCTGACATCGCTCTTCTGTTTGTTGAGCCCCCTCATTGGGATGAGTATCTGCTTGACCTTAGTCGTCTTTTCGTAGAGTCCACTTGTGATGCTCTATAGGTCCCTCATCCATCTATAGGTGTTTCAGAGGAGTTCATCATCTCTGTTGTTGGGAGTTCCCCTTCCGGGAATCATGTCACTTCCACATTTCTAGAGACCTTCATTGATCCACCCTCAGCTGTGGATCCCTTTTCTGTTGTGGAGGATGTTTTGTTCCCTTCACATCACTTGGACATCCTTTCCACGGGTGTTCCTCTTTTATACTCTGACAGTTCTGCACTCGTGACATTACCTTCGGTTCCTTGGCACTCACTCGCTAGACCTATGTCACACTTTTGTGCACCAGACTCAGAGTTCTTCGTGTTGCTGCCTTCGGTTTCCTTTGTGGAGTGGGCGGACTTTCAACATGTCATTTCTGTCCTTCCTAAGGGCAGGCACACTATTCGGTGTGGGTGGCTCTTCTTCAGTCTAGAGGTAGAGGATCTCGTCATCGACATTCTTTTGGGAGACTTCCTAGAGCTGCAGAGTTCAGATCCGTCCATGGCATCTTCTGCATTCCTCTCATCTCCCTCTTCTTCTCTCTTCTTATTCTTTCGAGAGATTACCTCTTTGTACATGGGTACCTTTTCAGGCTCGTCTATGGTGGGACCCATTTTTGGTATCTTTCTTAGATTAGAGAGTGTGTTTTTCTCTTGTGGTGGATGTTTTTCCCACTGGGTTTTCCTTCACTACTTGGGACCTTTTTCTTGTGCATGGGTACCTCATTAGGCTTTGTGTCGGGACCCATTTCTCATTTCTGACTTGCCACCTCATCCTAAGTTACGATGAAGGGGGGTTTTGGTGTGTGTTATTTTCCACATCATTAGGTGAGTCATCTCACTTAGGTGAGAACCTAGGTCTATGTGTCATTTAGGGGTCATTATGAGATTCCCTTACGCGTCGGTGCGTAATTGGGAGTTACACTTCTATTCTAGGAATGTAACTCCCCCTCTCTACTCAAGTTGTCATGATTTCAGCACTAAGGGCTACTCAGCACCTCCTATATGTACACCCCATTTGATCTATGAGAGAGAGGAGAGTTTTATGGCTTAACTAGGTTCTACCCGTGTGTTTCAAATCTTTGCATGCACATTCGGTTGATGCTCGATCCTTTTAAGATCTCTTCACGCTGTCGTTCACATGTCTATTGATGTGCACATCATCCCTCATGATCCTCGCTTGCGGGTTTTAAACCCTCTTTCACTTCAATTATCACAAGATTTGAGGGAAGAGCTGCCACTTAGGACGGCTAATGAAATGTTGACAAGCTTCACACTTAGCCACCCATTCCGCTGAATCTCGAAAGAGAGTAGGCTAATAGTACCTGTCCCCTAAGATCTTGTAAGTTGTCACATAAGAAGAGAAATTTCCTCCACATGATAGAGTTTGGAAGGATTCTAGCAACCTTATCTACTGAGACTTGTCGACACAACGCAGGAATACACCATCAATACCCTTCTTATATATACCATTATCCCATAGAATGTATCTTGCGGACCTTAATTTAACTGTCCTCTTTTCTTTTTGGCTTGAATGTGAGGGAAATTCACCATATGCTAAAAATAAAGTGATATATGCATACCATTCATCGGTTGTGCTTACAAAAATCACCATGGGCGATTCTGAAGAAGTACCTTAAGTTTCCTTGCATTCTGTCTCAGAATTGTTTTTTGCGATCAATTGGCATAGGCCTTTTCCTCGTACCAACTTAGTAGGTCTAATGTCTAAGTCATATTCTTGGAATTTGGCTTCCAGCTACCCCATTGACTACCCAAATCTTGTTGAGTCAAAATGGACTTAACTGTAGTATCAGGAACAAGAACAAGAGTGTGAGAACTCAACACATAATACCTGAAATGCTTCACTACTCTCACCACTACATAAGCATGATTTTCAATTTGTGACATCTTCAATTCATGTTCCTTTAGTGGGAAACTCATGAAAGCAATGGGGCTTTGATTCCTTCTTCATTCTCCTGCATCAGGATGGTTGATACTATATGTGTGGAAGTGTAGTTGTACATAATGAAATCCTTCTTGAAGTCTGGGCATACCAGAATAGGAGCATGAGCAATCACCCTTTTGACTTCTTCAAAAGAAATATTCCCTTCAGTGCTCCATCGAAATGGATTCTTACCTTTCATCATCCCAAGGATATCCTTGGTTTTATCGGCAAGTCGTACAAATATTCTTAGGAAATTCACCTTTACGGAAAAATAATGCACCCTAGTTTTTCTTGTAGGTAGGGTAAGGCTTTGGATGGCCTTCACCCACTTTGGGTCAATTTTGGTTCCTTCTTTAGTCACAATATGACCCAACAACTTACCCTCTATTATTCCAAACATGGACTTTTTAGGATTTAATGAAATCCCATGATGCCTGCATCTTAAGAGTATCTACTCTAGGTGATCATATTGATAACTTCGCTTCTTAGAGAAGACTTTCACGTCGTCCAAATATACAACTATGAATTTTCCCATCAAATCTCTGAAAGATAAGTCCATAGCTCTTTGAAATGTGGCTCCAATGTTAATTAAACCAAAAGGCATCCTCTTGTAAGCAAAGGTCCCCCATGGGGTGGTGAATGTTGTTTTATGTTGATCCTCAGGCCACCTCAACTTGATTATACCCAAAAATCATGTCAAGCATGGATAACATTTTTGATCTAGTGATAGTCTGCAACACTTGATCCATGATAGGCAATGGGTAATTTTATTTTAATGAAGAATGATTAAGGTTCCGGAAGTCAACACAAATCCAAATCTCACCATTCTTTTCGACGGAGACGATGTTAGCAACCCAAGTAGAATGATGGATTGGGAAGATAATCCTTGCATCTAACATCTTTTGAATTTCTACAAGGATAGTCCCTGAGATATTTGGGTTGTAATGCCTTTGTTTTTACCTGTAACGTTTGACATCAGACTTCAAAGGGATGCTATGTTGCACATCCTTGGGCTTGAAAGACTTCGCATCCGCATAAGACCATGCCAAGACATCCATATATCTCTTTAGGAGTGAAGTGAATCTTCATTTATCCTCTGGAGAACAACATTTTCCAATGTTTACCATTTTTGGTTGGTCAGAAGAGTCCAGATCAACTTGATCTACCTCCGACAAGGAAGCACCTTCAACTTTCCTTTTATCTTAAATAAAAAGTCATGCTTGTCAAACAGACCTTCTAGAGAAACTAATCCCTTCGGAATCTTATTACCTTTGAGCTAGATGAATTCACCATCAATCTCTTGATATGAATTCAATACGGACCATGGAAAGCTGATTCGATCCTTCAAATTAAAGCTCGCTAAAATTATCACTTTCTCAAGAAAAGACAATACCTATTGATCATCATTAAACACTTGCCAATGTCTTTGAATCATCTGGAACACTTAGATGATACACAATCTCAATGGTATATGTGTCCTATTTGAGATTTGGGTGAGGAAGGTGAAGAGATGCAGACACGGCTAAAGAATCACTTTATCATTGTAATCTCTCAAAACGCCTTAATAGAAAAAACATCAAAGCATTCTATGTTATCCCACACCTTGTTCTGTAATGCCTTAAGCGATTGGTTTTACCGATAGATCCCCCTTACTTGATTTATAATCAACTCAGCATCTCCCTACACTTTAAGATTTTGGATTCGCTTTTTCCTTTCCTTTTCTAATCCTAATAATAGAGCTTTGTATTTGGCCATGTTATTAGTATTGTCAAACTATAGCTTGAAGGCGAAGGGAAAGATCTCAAAATCTAGAGATATAAGAACCACACCAGTGCCTGATCCAGTAGTTAAACAACTCCCGTCAAACTTGAGGGTCCAAATAGCATTAGGATCTTATTCCTTGATTTCTATAGAAGGCACCTCTGATGTCATGAAATAATTTCCCAAGCTTGCATCTTCGAAGAGAATTTGAGCTTTGGGGTCATCTAATTTAGTGACCAGGTACTTCGCTTGTGCTTCAGGTGGAGGACATGAGGAACTCCATTCATTGGAATTTTAGCTTTGGTCTAGTCCATATTGATTTCTCCTCCGACATCTTTGCAAAAACCTCTTCCTAAGAGAATACCATAAGAAACTGGGATATCAGCAACCAGGATAGTCATTTTTACTCTATTTTTAGGGAATGCGACAAATGCAAAATGCGCATCCTTTATTCATCCAATCAAGGGGACTTGTTTGGTTTCCATGGAGTAACACCACCCATAAGATTTAGTCAAGGTAATTCCAAGGGCATGGGATACTTTTGTGGGCATCACGTTATCAGAGGCTCCTGAGTCAATTATGCAATTGCTGAGTTTAAACCCATTTATAAGTAATGACAAATAAAAAGGTTTAATCTTTCTCAAAGAAGCAACAGAGGTCATATTATTCTAAGGTAAAGGCTGAGTGGGATTAGGAAACATGCCTTTTGAAGATGAAGGGATAACAACCTTGCTTCTAATGAATTTGGAAAGTTTCTCAAATTGTTCGGGATTTGACTGAAGGTACTCGGCTTCTGACATTTGGATTTTAGTTTTCTTTGCATGATCAATAATGTCGAAAGTAGTATATGAAGGAATGATGGTGGGATCAGTTCTAGTTACATTGGTTTGAGCCGAGGCACTAGTCTTGGGGGTAGGAGAAAGAGAGTTAGAAGAAGAAGTTACCTTTTTAGTCGTCTCCTTTTCAGTTTGCACTAAGATAGGAGAGCCTCTTTTAGCCATAACCACAGGAGCTTCTTTACCCTTCTCCTTAGAGCCTTCAACCGGATTTATGAGGTTCTCGAGATTGATCTTGAGTGAAGACTACAAATGACTGACCATCATGTTCACATCAGCCTTCCTCGTATTCCAAGTACCTAATGTTGGAGTTGCAAGGTGAATTGTCAAAGACTCATCACCATATCCCGAGCTTAAAAGCTTCATGAGAATCTTGATCTTCTAGTTCTTCATCTTCCTCAACTATTTCCACTGTTGTGTTGACAGGAGGAGCTTCAATGGCCAGCCTTGTTGGAGCAGCATTCAACTGATTCCTATCTCTTACGGGAGCGCCATTGGTATTGTTGAAATTTCATCTAGGAATATCCCGATAAGGAACGTTGGTCACCTATTGAGACATTTGCTTCTTCAAAGCAATCAAGTCGTTGGCCATCTTCTGAATCATAGGGTTAGTAGTACTTTGAGAAGAACTCTAATTTTTAGGCTTAGATGACTCTCTTCTAATCTTTCGCTAGAATGAGATCATCTTCTATTTCAGTGGTTGTAGCTTGAGTAGTAGCCAAATTAGGGATAACAAACCTTCTTAATAAGAAGCTCACATCAGGGGGCTGAGCGTTGATGAAGAAACACTTTTGATTTTCAAGAGTGGGAATGGCTAGCACTAGAATCTTCCGAATCAGCTTGTTGAATTTTGCCACGAAGTCCCGCATGGGCTCATGAGACTCCTTCTTCATATGTGTAAGTTGTGCTAACAAGTCATGAGAATCTTCAGCTGGTTTGAACCTTGCTTCAAATACAGATCTCATGGTAGCCCAGTTGGTAATGCATGTATTTAGAAGATGGTAGAACCATTCTGCTGCCACACCATGCAATGTTTCAATGAAAATTCAAATAGAGACATCTTCATGAGCCACCCCAAGGATGCCATGCGATAAAGAATGAAGCAATGTGTTCATCAGGGTGCTACTTCCCATCACCGTTGAACTTAGGAATATTCTTACGAGATCCATGTGGTAGATCATGCAATGACAGAGTTAGGGAAAGAGGACCAATAGCCATACCCCAAGGCACAGGGTGTGTTGTTATTCTTCTTAATGAAGTGTGCATAGGAATCCAAGTATCAGACAAGAATAATGCATGGTAGGTTGTAAAAGCTTCTTGTTCTTGAGGAACCCAAGTTCTTCGGATAGGTGAAGAAATTCTTACTTGGCTAGATACAACACTGTTGGGGGAAAGTATGAAATTGTGTTGTTGAAGCAGATCAAAGAACAAATCAGTTTCACCCCTAGCTTGGCTTGACCAAGTGAATATTTTTCTGGCCAGCTTGAACCGGAAAATGGATCTACCAAAAATAAGAAAATACGAGTCGCCAGACACCAATAGGATAAGCTCGAGTCTTATCAATCAGTATTCCCAGTGGATTCACCAAAATCTGTTGGTTGGATATTTTGTCAGTCCAAAATATGAGGTTCAACATCCCTCCTTAAAGCCCGTGAGGTATCTTGTTTATTACCGATCTAAAACATAGCAGAAATAATATGTGCAATATTCACATTATTCTAACCATTGGGGTTGGGATAAAATCCCGAATTTCATATCAACACGAGATGGAGATGTTACGGTTTTAGAAATAGAATGGATTAGAAAGGAAACTATTATAGATGAAACAGTGGGAAGGGAATAAGAGGAACACATTTTCTTTCAAGCAAACACGAGATCAAGAAATACTTATACGAGTTTTAGATAATGAGTGTAATATTTGAAACGATTAAAATAATCAAGAACACTAAACAAAGAATAGCTTAAGATCTTGGATGTAAGAATAATCTCTCAAGATAGATGAATCCCACAACACAAAGTTTGCAAAATAACACCTATTTCTATTCCTCAATGATTAAAAGAAAATATAATTTTTTTCTTCTTCTTCACAATAGCTCTTGATATTCTTAAAAATCTCTTCCTTTTGGAAGGCACAAGCATCCCTTATTTATAATAGAAAGAGCAGAGAGAAAATAGGATAAATCCTAGAAAATAGTCAGTTTAACAAGAATCCTATTTTGCTTTACTTTCACGCAGGAGAACAAGTCAAAAATTGCTTCCTATGTGACAAAACGAAAATGAAAAAGACATGTCAATCTTTAGATGGAAATGACATGTAACATTATGCTTATTCTTCTTCGTCGTCCTTGTCTTCCTCTCGACAAAGCTTGCTTGTCTCAAAATTCCTAGAATTTCTAGATTATGTCCTACATCTCAGCTTCATCTAGCGCACTGGAATAATCACTTAGAACCTCGCAAGTTTCTTGAGTGTCACTTGCATTGCCAGGAAGTTTCTTCAATCTCTTATTGAGTTTCCTTAGTGATTCCAAAACATTATCAATCCTTATGAACTTATCAATGGTTGTCAGATCGAAGACGGAAGCTGGTTCATGCTAAATTGATTCTTGAATTTGTTTATAGAGATTGTCAGCAGGTAGAATATTCAAGCTTTCATCCAACACCTTGGCGAAGATCCTGGACAACTCCTCTTCTATGTCATTGGTGGCATTGACCAACTAATCTCTAGATTCCCTCAACTTGCTGCAAGCTTCATTGAGAATATTTATCTTGAATATGATGGCTTTGGTTAGCTAGAAATGCTTATCCCCATGCAAAATGATTCCTTCTTCCATCAAGATACGGGATGGAACCTGTTTTAGTGCATTGAGAGCCTCAAAAGTTAACTCAAGGTTCCCAATTTCCTATGAAAATTCATCATCCATTTTATCACCATCTTTCTTTATTTCCTCCACAGATTTATAAACCTCCACTGTGTCATCAATGACCTCTCTTCCTTGTAGGAGTAGCCTCTGAATCCATTCATCAACCGTTCTCCCCTTCTCGTTGATTTTTTCAATCATAGGTACCGATGAGAAATCAAACTTGATAGGAGTAGGGGTAGAAGATGATGGTATTGACTAAGAAGGATTTGAGAGCTTGAGAAATACCTCCGTCAACTATTCAAATTTCTCCTTAAGCTCATCTCTACTCACCTTCGTTTCCTTCAGCTTCTGGCATAACACGTTCATGGCATCCTGGGCATCCTATTTCACTCCTTCTATTATTACCTTTCCCAGATCAACCCTTTTAATCTGATAATCAACAACTGCTATATCCTCCTTAGTTTTGTTTGTTGCGGAGTGGCAATCTCTGCAAACTTATGCCCTGAGGCATCCACTAAACCCTTGAAACTATTTT
The DNA here is from genome assembly GCA_018340775.1 of Taxus wallichiana var. yunnanensis. NCBI lineage: Eukaryota > Viridiplantae > Streptophyta > Pinopsida > Cupressales > Taxaceae > Taxus > Taxus wallichiana. Next base: position 665,737,161 of record CM031234.1, on the reverse strand, counting down.
GGGTTTCTTGGCAAATTTGGCAGGAGTCCTTGAGTGAACTAAAGTCAAAGGCTGGTAGAGGAACTACCACCTTCCTCTTCCTTGGGGTCTGATCAATTAACCATTGAGGTACAGTGGAAGAAGTTTCCCCTATCGGAGGTGTTATGGTTACATCTGTAGGTGGAGGAAGGTTTACTTGTGGAGTAGTGATGACTGCAAGTGTGGTGACTATGGGGATAGATTCAGTGAATGAAGGTGCAGAAGGAGGAGGCATATCTATGGCCATCTTAGGTCTAGTAGAGAGAGGTGAGAGGTCGAGAAGATGTTGGCCATGGCTGATGAAAGTGGCATAGAAATATGAGGTGAGGAAGATTGGGAGAGAGGAGGTAAAGATTCTAAAGTCAAATCTTGAGAAGTAAGAGAGAGACTTACTTCTGATGAGCAATCAACAAAAGGAGAAATGAGAGGTTGACCAACCTCATCTTCTGAAGGAGTTTTCCTTGTTCTGGTGGAGGAGGTGAATCCAGTACCTCAACTATTTGTGAAGGAGTGGTAGATGATGTGGTTCCTTGATTTTCTCCCCTTCTAACAAACTTAAATTTTATCTGCCTCTTGGTAGGGATTTTATCCTCTTCCCTCTCTCCCTTGGAGGGTCCCGCTTCTAAAGTAGCTATTTTTGAAAATATATTTTCCTTATAATTCATTCCCTAAGAAATGATCCATGCCTTGGTATGGAAAAGATTTTGAGCAGCTCTTTCAGTGATAGAAGCTTTTTCAAACAAAGACCAATCAATGGCTGGGAATCTGTGTTGGTCTCCATCTGACTGTTCATACCTAGTGTCCAGAAACTTTCATTGTCCATGGTGCCTTCGGGGATATCATCTATATCTAACATCTCAATTTATCCAAGCATCAGTCTACTGTTTTATTTCATTCGGAAGGTAGCTTCATCCCGAAGATCAACCTAGATGTCTTCCACTTGGGCACATGCAGATACAAGGTTCCATATGACTAGAGAACTCCTCGGATGTCAAACCCTTCCTTGAGCTTCATATGTTTCTTCAATTTTTCCTAAAGCTCATGCACCATGTTCTTGGCCTTAACCACTATAGAGCATGTATACCTTCCAATGGAAATAGGGAAGGAGATGGCGGCTTTGTGCCTGCTTTGTTGGAATTTGTGAAAATCCAACAATTGTTTGACTAACTCCATGAGGATCAGTTTGTCACCTAGAAACCCAGGGAAAATGGAAAGGGTTACCATAGAACCTTACCACCCGAAGATAAGTAAAATTATTGAATTGCAAGAAGATGCAACCCCATTTTGACACTTCAGCCCATGCTTCATCAGAAACCATTCTCTTCCTCAAATTAGGATCTTACCTTTAAATTTTTTCATAGAAGAAGGTGTCATTCACTCTTCTATATTGGTCTTCAGACCCTTTTATTGTTAGCTAAGGGAAGTACCAATATATGTGTTTCGTTGCTTAGTTTCCCTTTATATCTAGCCCTGGGTAATTTCTCATGCCTACTAGCTGCATAGGTGACATATGACATCATATAGAACTTGTTGGTAGACAAGACTATTTTCATTTGGGAATCTATCTCATCACTTATTAGGCTACCCCAATCAATCCCTTGGTCATTCTTCTTTATGATGACCATGAACTGGTACATCCACCCTTGGAATTCTTTTGACTTTGGGATTCCAAATAATCGACTCAGCAGTGATGATATCACTGATTTTGAGAATAAAATCACTTCTAGGGACTGACTTGGGAAACCTAGAAATGGTCAAGCTTAGCCTTGATCAAGAACTTATTGTTTACATTCTTGATGCATTCTTCTTGATCTTTGTCCCAGGCATTTTGTGCTGATTTAAGGTCTAAATCAACATACTCCATAAAGTCAGGCAACCTTAGGAGTTTATAAAAGTAACCTCCATCCAATTTCACTATAGACTCTCCTGCTTGATTTCTTACTGAGTGGGAGGCTGAGTCATAGTTAGAAGCGCATGAGAATGAATTTAGGGCATTGAGATGATATTGGAAATCCTACCTGCAAGAGGGAGACCGCTGCCTACTATTGACCAATGATATTGAAAATCCCGCACTCTTCTAAAAGGTGTGATAAGTCCTCCAAAAACCACTCATCATGTTGGCTCGAGTGTATGTCATAAGATAACTTAGACAAAAGGTTCTTAAACTAAGCATCATACTCTTGAACACTCTCAGTAGTGCCTTGCTTAATGTATTTCAATGCACTGATAATATTCTGCTCAAACTCAGGGATATAAAATTCTTTCAAGAAAGCATCCACATGTGCGGCATAATCTACACAAGTCCAGTCGGGGTTAAAATTTTTGTACCAACTATGCGTGCACCCTGCCGAGTGTAGTTGAAATCGACTTGCCTTGCACTCTGGAATAGTAATCCCATTTGTGCACCATAGTTTCTCACACATATGCACGTGTTCAGTGCATCTTCAATGTCTCTATATTCTTGAAGTCAAAGAGACATATCCATATAAATTTGTTGGAGCTAGTGAGGATTGTTCCCACCAGATCTAATACCTATATTTCCTCTTGTGTTTCCTCCACCTCCAGAGCTACCAGATCCACTAGCGCTTGAGCCACTTGACCCTCCTGATCCTCCTCTTGAAGTATGCAATGAAATAGAGGATGCACTGCCTTGTGTTCTAATGGTCATGCTAAACTAGAATCCCATAGTTTGTGAAGTTGTGCTACTTCCACATTATACACACATTATGCGCACCCACATTCTATGATGGCAACACACTAGAAAAGACACCTCCACTTGGACCTCCAAATAACATAGACAAAAATTATGCACCATAAATGAATAAGATACCTAATTAACTCTTGAAATTTACTACGAATTGACTCAATCTACTACAACTCTGCTACCTACACAATCTTACTTAATAATTAACTACCATACAATTTGTAAAACCATGCAAAGGATAGGTTGCCGGTAGTTTCATATGCACACCCACAATCGATAATCTTTCTTCCAACATGACTTCATCCAAATCCGAGGAGGGTTATCTTACATGCTTTCCCAAATGGGGGAGTTATAGATGCTCTAGCTCCACATCCTCTACGTGAGCTCCAAATCCTTCATGATCCATCTCCCTCCACAACACCATTATTTCTGCAATCTCTTGCTGCTTCATCAGATCCCTCTCATGCACTTCATTAAACTTAATTTGTCTTTCTTCTCTTTGTCTCTCTACCGCTAGGTCCACCATATTTACCAAACCTACTCTTTCCCCCATGCGTGGTGGGGTTTAGCTATCCATAGGTTTCTCTTCCAAATCCAGAGGTCACGATCAAGATCTTAATTGCTAAAGGAATACCGCACAATTAAGATTCTCTGGGCTCGCAAAAGAACTGGAACTCAACAACTTATGGGAAAGAGTAAGTGGAAATTGCGTACTCAAGAATATAACTATTCAAAACACCATGGAACCAAACATCCACAAAGTGCATCCAAATCAGATATGCATCATAAAAGGCCTATAATTCTTCTTACATCGAGATATGCAAAACCTCTAATTCCTCTTAGACACATTAGCAACTATCCACTTGTATAGATCTATAAGAAAGATGGTGAAAAATTCTCATATAATGTGTCATACAGATTTTGTTCAACCCACACGCGTGCATTGAACTTAGGTCTAATCCTAAATCTTCGATCATACTCTTCCTTTAGATCATCTAACCACTCCTCAATACTAGCCAAGGTCAACTGGTATGTCTTCATCATGCAACATCCAAAAAAACAACTAAGAAAGAGGTCCCAGCAATAGAACTAATGATGTAGCCTAGATTTATAATTATACATAAAAAATAGACAAGATGAAAAATCAAATACCAAGGACATGTAAAAAAGTAAATTCAATAAGAAATTTTATTAACCTCCCTATCAATTTGACTGTTATGCTAACACATGGACACAAAACCATGGGTTTTGAACACTACGGCCTACCTTTTATTGACTATGGGGAAAACTTCACAATAACATCATTTTCTTTGTGTATCAGTAAGTTAGAAGAAACACCGATTGATGAGTATGGAAATTTATTAGATAGTAGTGGGACACCAAAACTCCCTTTACATCATGTAGTATTGAAAAATTATGGGTATGAAAATGCAAGGAGTACAAGATGAAAAATGTGCAATCTCATACAACTAATATTATAAGTAGATTTATAGGTTCATTTAGAAAATAACCACCAGTTCTTTACTTACAACTAGATAGTGATTCAAGAAAAACAAAAATCATACCTTGTTTGCATTTGTATCCATGCTTACAGCCAAAAAGGTTTTCAACATATTGATGTAAGCTTCCTTCCAGTTGGTAACACACAAGAGGATACAGATGGGACATTCAAGTGATTATTAACATCACTATGTAAATTGGAAACATTCTCTTTGCCACATGCACCAATCATGGACAATTATAGAATATTCTAAGAGGAGTCCAACACATTCACTCCATACCGTATTAAGGAAATATATGACTTTAAGGCCTTTATGGAACCACGCTTATTAAATGGAAACCACAAAGTAGTGGATATCATAAAACCAAAAATGATTAAATTTTATGTCGCTAAAAACATTAATGTAGGGAAAATATAATATCAAGCATATAACTGACTTATAAGAGGCTGCAAACAAAAACTTATCACTTTCTCTGCATAGGAGGATCTACTATAAGCCTATAATGGCTAAAACTTTTTATAACTACTCAAACTTGAAAAAACTTGATACTATAACACTTTTAATGACTTAGAATCACCACACACTACTCCTAAAGCTCTTCGTAGCATCACTTCCTTCATGAAATAGCTCATCCTTCATTTAAATTGATATTGTACTTACTCACCTTAACTCAATCTACTCTTGCTCTTAATTTCTTGTACTAGTTATGGTCTCCACATTCTCATTATAACTCCTATGTTTCTTAGCCACATTCTGTGGTGACACTTCAAATTCACTATTAGAATCACTTGAGAAATTCATTCAAACTCTAAGATACAAGCTCTCATCCTTGTTAGTCAAGACTATCCCTTTAAGCCTCTTAAGACCATGTCACTTGGAAAAACCATGCATCTACACTTCTAAAGGCACCCAAAATATTCTAAATGCTTCCTTAGTTCACCCTTGGCTATCTTGGAATGCTCCTAAAATCTTAAGTCTCAACTCAACTCACAACTCTTTATAGATCTCCTTTTGTAAATTGACTCCTAAACCCTTACTAAGTCTACTAAAGGATTTTGTCATGCATAATTTCCTTTTTAGGAAGTTTCAAAGCATGCACCCATGTTTTCTAGACACCCATTATTTCATTTTTCCTTCCCCTAAATTTTCACTATCCAACTTCAACTATTTCACATACTTCCTTTGCAAACTCACCCTTCAAACTAGCCCTTCCAACTGTGTTATAGCACCTCCTTGTTATTGTCAGAAATATATCAACTTTCACCCATTAGAATGTCAAAACATCACTTGAATCATTGAAAAAACCTCCCCATCATCTATACTTCCAATTTTAGGAGAAAATAACTTAGTTTGGTACCTCAAACCTCATACCCTAGCTCTGATTGATAAAAACCCTCCTAATGAACCCGAGAGGGGAAATTTTATCACAAATTATTTGAAATGTAATTTCAAGGCCTAAAATTTGTTGTGGAGGTCTATTACAAGGAGGTTAAACTAGAAAAATTACCAGTAGCTTGGGGAAATGAGTATAAATTCTCCTTTCAAGAGGTGGTTGACTGATACAAATGTGGCAAAGAAGGGTATAACTTTGATGACCACTTTAAAGTCTCTAAAATCATTCAAGCCAATGACTAATCTTCTCCTTGATGTCATGTAACTAATTTAACTTTCCAAGTATTCTCTCACAAGATGAATATGTAGAAGAATGCAACATAATCACATTTTCACAGTTAAATTTTCCAAAAAATTCATGCAAATCTCATGAAGAGTTCCTCCCTGTATGCATACTAATATATCTAGTGCTACAAGAGCTATATTAAACCCACAAAAAACATTCCAACACTACTCAATATACATTTCAAATTTTTCACAGTCCCTTCATGGTTTCTAACATGTAAGGGCATCAAATGCATACCTAAAAGAATTTGGTCAACATAACCACTTACCTTGATCAAGGATCATCACCCCACATGCTCAACATAGTCTTTAGATCATAAACCCTTACCTTAATTTTGAAGACAAATATTCCACTTTGAGAACAAGAAGAATGCACATATACATGAGTACTTCTATCAATCTCCAAGAACACTTGTGTCAAATCTCTAATTTCTCTGCCATCAAAACTAAGACCAACATTTTGCAAGTTTCCAAACCTCATTAACAAAATAGTGAATCTATCAAATTCATGTAATCACCCAATCTAAAGTTCTTACTAATCATAATCCTTTCACGGTACAAGATACCCAATTTAGTGGTTGCAATCACACAAGAACAGAAGTATAAATTCATCCAAATGCACATATATCAGTCACAAACCGACTTTTCATTTCAATTCTTCTTGAAACTCTTACACTTGATTCATATCCAGCTAAGAATAGATATTTTAGTTACTTTTTTGTAATATATAGTCCTTTCCTTAGTTTCTAACTGAATTCTAGTCTTTAGACCCATTAGTCATGCAAGTCCCCTAATTTTAACACTAATTTCTTAGCTAAAAATCAATTCCTTGACTTCACATTATGAATTTTAGACCCCGAAGGAGACCTATTTTACTCATATCATGTCTTCCTTCCATCCTTTACATGGTTTATAAGCTCCAGGAATGTTTTAAAACATTACAACAAGCCAAAAATGGCCTAATATTCAAATATTACAAAATGGAGGGAAAATACTCCATTTGAATTCTTAAAGGCCTCAACCAAAACAAGTAACACATTTAGATTCCTAAGGATCTCCTAGACATATGATCACACCTGCAAGCCATAATTTGATGTCTTCATGAATTATTCATATGCATGGAGTGATGCTCATGCATCAAACATTCCAATGATTTAGTACAAAGCATCAATCATGGATGTTTTATGGTCTCAACCAATTGAAATATAAAAAAACGTGGGTGGGAAATTATAATTTCATAAAGGTAATCCTCCATTGGCAACCTTCAAATAATAAAAATATATGGCAAACCTACAAAGAGGCATTGAGGTATACATTACACATTGAGAAAAGAGTTCAATAGATGGAGGAGAAGCATTCTGGATTCCAAAGATAACATATTGGAAAAATGTTCTGTGTGCCCTAGACAATTCCTTTGTCAATTGTAGCAATATGGGGAGAGATTATTTTTGGGGAAAAACAATCCAAGATGGCACAATGTATGATCATATAATGGGATCCCCACCTCTTGACATGGATAACTACTATAGTTAAAATGTCCTTTCAAATAAGGATATATATGTTGGGCTTATTTGTGATAGACCTTGAGATGAATTCAATCCAATAGTGGATGTGAATGATGGGAAAATGATACTAGTAATACCAACTGATGATAATGTACCTATATGGATGGGTAGGGTAGAACGAGTTCCAATATAGGATGTTCACAAAAAGTCTCAAAATATAAGGGTAAGTTGGTGGGAACCTAGAAGAAAATAAAACATAGAAAAAGCAAAGTATTAAGAATTCTTAAAGAAAAATAAAATATTGAAATAGGTAGCATCATTTGGGAATGGACACCAAGTAAAATATGGAAATGAGATCAAATCAAAATACCAAATCAGGGACATGAAGCCATTCAAGCATACCTTGCACAACTTCAAGAACCCTAATTAATGCATTGTAGTTAACATTGGCTAGATTATATACCCTCGAAAGGGATCAAGCCTTATGTATTTCTCATTATGTTTATCCCAAAGGTATTGGTTTCCTTTAGAAATACACTATGTCAAATCAATGTGTTTTACATTAACATTTCTTTTTTTTAATGATTTATAGAACAAAAAATCCTAGCAACCGCTAAGCTCTATAACTTATTATCTTGTATACAGGTAATTAATATTGTATGGATTATCTTATATTCAAAAATTCCTAACAACCGATGAGTTCCATTATTATGATTTCCATTTAATAAATAGATAAAATTGATGTTAAAAACATGTCAAAATGGTGCTTCACCACATACCCTCAAATGGGATCATGCCTTATGTAACCTAGTAATCGCTAGCCTTATGTAATCCCAACAGAGTTTCCAAATTTATGAATGTGAAATTAATTCAAGTCTTCATTAATATAATCAAGTCTCAATATGCAAAAATAACTTTAGTCTTCATTAATTAGCTTCAATCGAACAAAATTCTTCATATAAATCAAATTGGTGAGAAAATTTAGTGACCCAGATGTGGGATAATTGAATTATGTATTCCATTACATATTTAATTTAGAGATTCTTTTTAACAATTTTTATATATCATTGAAAATGAATTATAGATTAAACAAATTTTGTTCAACTTATTTGACTTAATTTGTGGAAATTATTTATTAGTTCCCCTTGACTTAATTTATGGAAATTTATGGAATCTGACTATAACAAATTTAGAAACTTGCAATACAAAAATTGAAATCCAATTTAATAGATAAATTAGAATCTAAAAAAAGTGAAATTAGAACTCCATTATGTATAATAACAATAATATTGGAATCCAATTGTACTACTAGTGGAAGCCTTAATGTTGGTGTATGTGACTTACCTCGTCATCACTCGGCATCTTGTCCACCTCACATAGTGAGTCATTTCACTTAGCAATATCATAGGTCATTAGGTATAATTAGGGTTTCATGTGTCCATGTGTCATGCACGGGAGTTACACAACACTCCTATATATGTACCCTTTCTATTTGAGCTATGAGAATGAGTAGACCTATTATTTCATGCTTGATTTTCCTTTATGTTTAATTTCTTTCTGATTAATTAGATCATTCATGTCACCATTGGAGTGCAACCTATTTTATGTGCATGATTTTCCATATTGATCCTTGTAAAATAATCTCACATGGTATCGAGTGATTGTTCAATAAATGTACACTCATTTATTCTTGTTGTTAATTACTTTCGGTTTCGTTATTCATGTTTCTAATGCAAGTTTTTCGATAATTTTTGAAATCTTACTAATATGGTTTAACAATCTCATTTTGGAGTTTGTGTTGGTTTTCTGGTTGTGCATGTGCAGATTTGAGGGTTTTCTCCGCTAGATCTAGCTATTTGCATCTAATTTTGGAGTAAAAATAGATTTTGGAGGTTGGTAGATTTTTTGGTTTTATTAGATTTATTAATTTTCATTAAAAGTACAATTTTTATTGAAATTTTCTTTTTGGTTTAACCACGACCTCCGTCCCTACTAGCTTGAATTTTCTTGTTTTCCCTATTGTCTCCATGATACCCATCTCAATCGAGATCTACCTAGCTTGGTGAGCTCTCTCTTAAACTTAGCTCGGTGAGTTGAGCTCTTAGGCAAGCTTGGGTCTCCTATAGGTGAGTTGTTTGTGCCTTGATTTTTATCGGGTTCTCTGGTTTACATTGTTGTGATTTTTTTCGCTATTTTTCTTCATAGTGAGATGCCCTTTGCATTGCGTTTTATTTTTATTGGTTTACAACAACTCCATTTTTTTAAGTCTTTGATTTGGAGAGTTTACATTTTGTTTGAGTTATTTTTCCTTTAAAGTGAATTGTTTCTCAAACCACTACTCCAAGATCCTTTGATTTGTATCGAGCTCTACTCAAGTTATCCTAGCTCGTTAGTTTTGCTCGTTATCACTACTTCAACCCACTAAACCTTTTCTCGGCCCTATTCAAGATACACCATGTCCTGACCTCTCCTATATTGTGTGACTTTTGTAACTCACTCAACGGGTTGGTTTTTCTACATTCCAACTATGTCCGACCTACCCCAATCGTCTTTAATTTCATCCTCGCTCCAACACTTCAACATCTCACTCAACCATTGTGTTGAACCCACAACCTCGACTTCCTCTTCCCCGACTCTCTCTACTCAAGTTGTTTTACATGAGCCTTATCCCCTCGACCTTGGGCTCACCAACCACCTCGATCCCTTCAATGGTTCAACTAAGCTCTACATGCCTTTGACCGAGCACTCCCACTTTGAATCATATTCTCTCTTATCATCGTTAATTAATTACAATACGCTAATTAATTAAGTCACCTATCCAACAAACACCCTAATTAATGACCTTTCGTTAATTAATCACCCCTTCTATCTAGACTAATTAATTATTATTAATTAATTAGCTTTCCCTTTCATTTAACCAATAAATCAATATTTAATTGATTTAATCCCTTCTATAGCCTAAATCATACTAATATTCCTCTAATTAGCTTCTATAAGCTTACATCTACCTATTAGTTAATCACCTTTGATTAATTAAAACACCCCCAACTCCCATGACTTGCTAAGTATAAATTAAACCCTTCTAAAGTAAGGTTACCTTCTATAAAGCAACCTTATCCATTCCTAATCTTGTTTTACCTTTTATCCCACATGCAAAGGGATGAAGTGGTTCCTTTATCCATTGGGCTATATAAAGAGCCCTCCTTCTACTTTTACACTTACACCTAAACTTCTTGAGAAGACAAAAGCAAAGCATATAGCAAAATAGACTAAAAGCTTTCCTTTGTTTTCTTGAGAATTCACCACTTGGAGAGTTAAGCCTCTTTTCTAGCCAAAAGTGCTTAGGTCATATGGGAGGTGTCAAAAGGGTCTTGTAGCCCAACTTTGATAAGCCCCCATTCCTAGGTTCTTGGAATATCAAGAACAACCACTTTGATTTGCCATGGAGCCTACATAGGTTCATTCACTTATTTGTTGTTAATCAAAAGAATAGAGGATTTAGACAATTAGCATGTTAAGTTTCAAAGTTTTAATATGATAAATGTTAGTGTCTAACCTTGTTTAATTCTTATCTTGATGGTGCTTTGTATTTTGCTTTAATTTTTTAATTAAGACTACTAGGTGTTAGTCTTTATTTTCATTAACTTAGTTTAGCAAATCATGCACACATTTGGCACACCTGGTGGGACCTAGTCCCTTGGCATTTTAGTTTAAATTTCATTGTTTTGGCTAACTTTTGATATGCACATGTAGTAATTAATGTCCATTTTCTTGGAATTTTTGCTAATTTATATGTGTAGTTCTTGTTCATAGCCATCATTTTAATGGGTTGTTGCCATTTTTAAACTAACTTGCTAAAATTTGAAGTATTGTGAGCTTTTTTTGTTTTTTTTGTATTTTTTTTGGTTGCAGGGGTGGCAGCAGGCACACTACCAGGAGTGCAGGTACATTTATGGTGGCACAGAACCTCTCGGGTGGCGCAGGCACACTGTCGAAACCTGATTCTCTATTTATCGACCTTGGCACACATACACACTAATCCCGGTGCACATACCCTAACCAAACCAGCGCAGATGCACTAACCTAACCGGGGCAGATGTCCATTTCATATATACCTTACCTTCACTACAACAAAACTACCTTAGAAACCATACATACCCCTAACCCAGCACACACACTATTTTTGGTGGCGTAGACACATTTCTAGTGGCACAAGTGTTCTTTTGTCGGAATCTAAGACTATTTTACAAAGTGGTGGCACACACACTTTTCTAGGTAGTGCACACACTTTCCCGGTGGTGCACACATTTTCGTAGTAGCAAGCACTCTATATAAATTTAAGCCTATTTTTATCGAAGAGGTAGCGCATATCATTTTATTTCTGGGTGGCCTCTGAGTGGCGTGCATATGTCCTTTTGTGGCACATGCCTCTCGGGTGGCTAGTACACAAAGCCAAATCACACAAGTAGTGCATACACCCTAACCCATGTGCAGATGCCAAAATAGGGGCATGTGTCTTTTTGTTTTCTTGAAGTTAATGTGTTGAGGTGCTAACTTTCTTGCAGGTTTTATCTAATTAAATACTCATCTTTGCAGGGTGTTTTTACATGCTTTTACTTGATTAGATAAACTTTGCATGTTTACTTATAGGAATAAGATCATGTATGCTCTTCCCTCACATCCCTTGGGGTGATCTTGGGAATCAGAAATGATTCTTAGGTCCTTTTGATGCTTTGAGGTTGTTAGGAATATTTGAATTGGAATTGGTTAACTTGGTGTGTTTGAATTAAAGTGTTTTTCCATTTGATATCTTTTTGGATTTTGGAAACATCACGTATGCTCTTCTCTTGCATCCTTGGATGATCTGGAGAATCAGAAATGATGTTTACTCTTTTGATGGAAAACTACTAAAATCATCATACAGGACCAAAACACCACGCTTGTCAAAGAAAGGAGGAATCAAAAACAAAGTCAAAAACTACTAATACAGTTGTTATACAGGTTGCCAAAAGGTGTTCAAGAAAACCACACCTAATTAAACAAGATAAAAAGAACAACATATTCAAAACACTATATTGCAGGTTTCGAAAAGGGTACGTCCCTCTCCGCTCAACTGGAACATAACCCCTTTGGCATAACACCTTAAGCTACAACAATGGGGGTGGTTCTAGGAACCCCAAAGTAGTCCATGCAAGAGGGAACCTTGTGGATGAAATGGGAAGTGCTCCACACTACCTACTTGACTAGTGATTCCTTTGTGAGATAGCATTACCGGTTGTCCGTATGGTGACCCCAGTGATAGTACACATAGACGCACTAGTTTCCTACTATTCTTGAAGGGGGTAAAGTAAAGCTGAGATACTCCCAAGATAGTCGGGACTATTTGGGTAAATCACACTCACTTAAGATAACTTTGTAACACCTAGGGTGAGAGAACCACCTAGGAAGATATTCTTTGGCCAGGAGCCCACTTTGACCATTCTAAAATAGTGTTGAGTTGTGAACCATCTTTTCATCACGAAACGTGTGACGCATTACTTTCGCTTAGTTTTTCACTTGCCTTAAGGCAAGGTGAAACTCTTCAAAGTGAAGCCAACATTTTTCATCCCCATTTTGATCTACTTCCTTCACATTCTTTTGACACTTTGTTGATCAAAAGAAGGGTGACTACCTCTGTGTTACCAATCGATTGTTTCTACCACTTTTTTGTCCATTTACGCCCATCCATGTTTGTGGCTGGGTAAGTTAAACATCTAAAGTGTGCGGAGGCATATTCATATCATTGGTGGCCTTTGTGATCTTGATACCCACGTCAAGATCATCATTGTAGTTAGGTGTGGTTCATCATCTTGGACTTCCTTAGAAAGGTTACCTTGTTTGTATCATATCACTACAATTTTGGTATTTACATCTTGTTTCTTGTAAAATCGACCTAAATATCTATATTGTAAGGTTACGTTGCACACATTTTAACTATTCCTAGTTATACTTTGAGCTTTTAGTTTGATTCTATTATTACCTCGATTTTGAAGAGTGCTACGTGTTACCACTTGTGCGTGTTATATCAATAGCATCTTGATATCAATACCTTACTTTCTCACAAAGTTTGGTTAACATATCTTGGTGATATTGTTGTGTCACTCACAAATTATAACTGGCACTTTTTTGGGATATAGGTCTTAATCAAATTTGAGCTCACTTCTAGTATATCTTGTTAGGAGGTCACATTAACTTTTTGTATTTACTTACATCTTGTTCATTCTCTTGAACTTGGCATAAGTGAGAACATCTTGTTAATTATCTTGCAACACTAAACTACTTTTTGAGACATAGTCTAGGAAGTACTTCATTTGATAGGCTTAGATACCAAACATTTGTGTCACTGGTGATTTATCACTCTATCACATTGGTATTCTCACATTGTTATTCATTCATATTCTTGGCAATTTATCTTGCATTTCACTTAGGTGTGGTCACAAAGTTTTGAACACATTTACAACTTACCTTAGTGAAACTATCACAAATCATGGCTCCCAAAACATGATTAGGACTCAAGAAACAAACATACGAGGAACAACAAGCGCAAGCTTGGGAAGCCTCAAACAAGACAAGGGTCAAACCCTTTCATTGGACATGATCTAGGGCCTCTGTTTTCCACGGAAAAGAGATAGAAGATATGGTCGATCATAGTGGTGATGAATTAGAATCCCCACACACAGAGTTTGACTTTGACCCTACTTTATTAGATGAGTTTCTTTTTAGAAATAAGGATAGGGTGCTCAGCGTGGGTTGTGGAATTAGGGGCCAAGATGCCCACTGAAAATGAGACAATCCCACCTGCGAACAACGCTAACGAAGAAGAGCAACCCCTTATCAACATGGAGGATATTTTGACACATGGACATGCTTCTACCTCCAACACAGAAATGATAAAGTAGTGGGACATAGAATACCCTTTATCAAAGTGCCACGTAAAAATAGGATAGGACATGAGAATGTTGAAGAACCTCCACAATACGAAGAAGAGGAGGAACCTTTAGAAGAAGAAACCACAATTCAACAATAAATTAGTACCCTAAGCTAACAATTAGCTTTGCTAACCTCTCATGTACAAAAGGAAGCAAGAAAAAAATGTTCAAAAGTCAAGGCCTAAGGTCAAGATCAATGAACTCCATAGAGAAAATCAAGGAGAAGATGATACGGGTATCATCAGTATATATCCCCGCTTCTCCCACTAAAGAACAATTGCTCACACAAGAGGTACAATCTATGAAAGCAACACTCACAAGCCTTCAAGAGAGAATATAGGGAGCATTAGAAAGTATCAATATGAAGAATTATGTCCCTATCCTTTTGACAAGACTATGACCCTTCAACCTTTTCCTAAGAAATTTGACATGCCAAAATTCAAAAAATATAAAGGGAAGGGAGATCCACGGGATCATGTCAAATATTTCTATATGGCATGTCAAGAGGTGTCCTATAGTGATAATTATCTCATAAGACTTTTTCCCAAGAGTCTAGGAGGTCAAGCCTTGGAGTGGTTTACACGTTTACCTCGGGATCAATTTTCACTTGGCCAGAATTGGCAGAAAGGTTTGTGCATCACTTCTCATACAATATAGAGAGTGATGTCACCATGGCAGATTTATGTGGCACCAAAAAATGCCCTAATGAGACTTTCACCAGCTTCCTACAATGGTGGAGAGGGATAGCTAGCCACTTCCCTTGCGCTTTCCCTAAAAATAGTGGTAAGTATTTTTGTGCCCAACCTAAATCCAGACATAGCCTTCCACCTCCAAATGCATTGTGTTCACACTTTTGAGGAGGTCATTGAAAAAGGGTTCAAATAGAGAAAGCTCTCATTGCCAAAGGAACTCTCAAGTCCCAATCTAGAGATAATCAAAATGTTAAACCCATGGAGAAGCCAAGGTTTTTAACAAAAAAAAATGTGGTAGGAGACGGGATCACTTGATTCCAAACGTGTACAAACGGTTCAAACCGTCAACCTTCAACCTTTTAAACTAACCAAAGGACCTATTCAACCACCACCAAAACAAAGAATGTTCACCCCTCTTAATGAACCTTTGTCGGTTATATTAAAACAATTGGATGTGGCTCACATGGTGACATATCCTACGACACAACCATTTGATGACAATGCTCCAAAACCTTCATGGTACAAGGAGCATGAATATTGTGAAATGCATCATGTCAAGGGACATAAAATAGAAAATGTTCTGTGACTCCATCACTATATCCAAGACCTCATCGACAATGGGGAGATAGAGGTGGAAAACCTAGAAAAACTCAGACACCCAACAAAAATGGGGATATATAAAGAGCCATTCCCCAAACATGATAAATCAAAAAAGTCAAAGCCGGATCGGGAGAGTCATCCCAAGGTTATAAAGCAATGAATTACTTATACACCAAAAAAGACAACAATCATTATGATTCACTTATTGGATGTATTCACTCTCCTACTGACCATGTTAATACCATCCAAATCAAGGGAAAGGATTGTGCCACGGTAACAAGGCATGCCTGCCTCGTGATTCTGAACCTTCTCCATCAACCCCACAAAATGGTAAATACAACCTCTTAGAGAAACTTGAGAAGACATCTGCTAAGATTTCAATCTTAGATCTTCTTAAGATATCAAATGTTCACAAAGACATTCTATACCAAACTCTTCAGGGGTCGGGAGTGCCATTAGAGGTAGATCCTACACATCTTCAAGCCACATGTAGTGAAAACATCATACCAAATGAACACATTGCCTTCAATCATAGGGAGATCCCTACTAAAAATCCAACACATAATCTTCCTTTGTATATTGAGGTAGTAGTTACCCATAGGAAGATCAAATGAGTGCTTGTGGACAACGGATCAGGGTTGAACATCACACTAAAGTTGGTTAAATAATTGGGACATACTGAGGTAGATCTTGAGTCAAATATCATCACTATCACCACTTACGACAACATGGAAAGGGAGTCAGGGGCACAATCACGTTGCCCATGGAGGTGGGTCCCACTTTCCATCAAACAAAGTTTCATGTCCTAGACTTGGAACTTCCGTATAATATGCTTCTAGGCTGACCATGGATTCATGCCATGTAGGCCATGCCATCGACGTTCCATCAGTGCATTAAATTGAAGCATGAGGGACACACCATTACAATACAAGGAGATTCAGAGCCCTTTGCTCACTATAGAGCTCTCAATAGTTTTACACGTAAGGGCACATATGCATGTCCCTCCACCGATATAGTTGTCCCTCTCTAATCTGAGGCCATGGAATCTCGGATAGATTCATATTCTCTCAGTTCTTGCACCCATGGTGCATCTACATCAACCTCTCCTTTTGATTCATGGGAGATGAAGGTTCTAGAATATGGCTATGGAGAATATAATGTGCAACAAGCCCTCTTGGTTTCAGACCTCTCATTGTCACCCAAGACTAGAGGTCGACCCAACTATCACTTTAGAAGACCTAGAAATGAACACACTATTGGGTCATTCTTACCTGAGAGGCTTGTTGGCTTGAAGAAAAATTGTTGGATCCACCTACAACTTGGGTCCCAGAGGATACTCAACCAACCTATTATCAAACCCCTGAATACGAGAAATCTAGTAAAATGATGTACTCCATGGGCTACAAGGGCCTAGGATGTGGAAGAAATGAGCAAGGACAACGAGAACCAGTACCTCTCCCACATTTTAAAATAGAAAGATACGGCATTGGAATTTTCCCTTATGGGGCACACCCCAATGATCAAGATGCTACTTGTTCTAATGTGAGGATAGCTTTGACTATCTAGACAAGTGATACAGATTCCCATTGTAGCCAATATGAGGATCTTTCCTCCACAAACCTATTCATGAATACAACGTTGTCCTAACCATAACCCCTACGGAACCAACCCTTGACCTTGTTTACCCTTCCCTTGTTGAATGGGACCAACAACATCATATGTCACTAGATCTATTTGAGAATGATGAAGCTATCACAGAGTTCATGGGCATTTGGGATACAATTCCCATTGGAGACCACAAAAAGGGCTTCTATATTGACTTGGATACTTGTGCTTACTTTGGTGAGGAGGCTGAGCTTTGTGGTCAAAAAACTTAAGAAAAAGTGAGGGAAAAAGTTCCAACGTAAAGCCTCGGCAAAAATCAAAGTCCAAGTCGCATAGTGAAAACCTCTTTGAGGCACTAGCCGACAAACAAGTGCAAAAATCAAGGGACAATAAAAGTGACCATGCCAAGGATGAAAATCTCATGGAGACATCCTTGGATGAAGATCTCAACCTTCCTCCCGATCCTACGCATATGGAGGACTTGTCAAAATTACTAGTAGAGGAAACTATCGATGTAAACATTGGTATAAAAGAGGACCCAAAAATAGTCAAATTGGGAGCATCACTCTCAACACAGGAACAAAAAATGTTCACCATGCTGCTACTGGGAGTTTATAGATGTATTCACATGGTCCTATAAAGATATGCTAGGCTTAGATCCAACTTTGGTCATGCACAACCTAGTTGTGCATGCAGATGCTAAGCCTATTAAACAAAAGCTCAAAAAGATGCACCCAAGGGTAGCCCTACTAGTTAAAGAAGAATTAGAAAGATTTCTTGTGGTAGGATTCATTTGCCTATTGATTACTCTAAATGGATATCCAACATCATCCTTGTCCAGAAAAATCCTATCGGGATCAAATCTACATGGATTTTAGAGACATTAATAAAGCTTTCCCTAAGGATGATTTTCCACTACCAAATATTGACATGATTGTGGATTCAACAACAGGATATGAGATGCTATCTCTTATGGATGGCTTTTCAGGATACAACCAAATCAAGATAGCTGAAGAAGATCAGCACAAGATGGATTTTACAACTCCTTGGGGTACCTTTTGATTATCAGGTGATGCCATTTGGTCTCAAAAATGTAGGAGCTACTTATCAGAGGGAAATGATGGTAATTTTCCATGATATGATCCATGATATCATGGAAGACTATGTGGATGACATCCTCGGAAAATCTAAGACAAGAGAGGATCACCTTATTATTTTACGGCATATCTTTGAGCACCTACGAGAGTACAAGGTCAGGTTAAACCCAAAGAAATGTGTATTCGGCATGTTATCAGGAAAATTATTGGGCTTCATTGTATCAAGAAGAGGAATTGAGGTAGACCCTACTAAAGTGTCTATATTACTAAATGCCTCCTCCTAAGAACATTAAGCAACTACGCAGCTTACAAGGAAAATATAGGCTATTTGCCACTTCATCTCCCAGCTTGCTAGATAAGTGTCATTCATTCACCCACTTGCTTAAAAAGGATGTCACCTTCATTTGGGGACTAGAGCAACAACAAGCCTTTGCTTTTCTTAAACAATACTTGGCCAATCCACCTGTCCTCATGCCTCCAACTCCTGGGGAGCCACTCTTGCTTTATATCTCTGCTACGTAATTTTCTATTGGTGTGTTGCTCACCCAATACAACCTTGGTCACAAAGAAAAAGTGGTGTACTACCTCAGTCACACTCTCATCGCTTATGAGCTCAACTATCCCCAAATTGAAAAAGCTTGTTTGGTTGTTGTTTTTACTTTTCAAAAACTTCACCATTATCTATTGAATACCAAAACCAAGCTTATATCCAAAGTTGACCCACTCAAGTACTTGCTATCTAAACCCACCCTCACAGGTAGAATGGCTAATTGGATCATTCTACTAAGTGAATTTGATATAGAATTTGTACATCAGAAGTCGGTTAAAGGACAAGTACTCACTGACCAATTAGCAGAAGCACCTTTGCAAGGCACTGAACCTTTGAATCTGGATCTTCCAGATGCCTCATTACTATACATTGAAGAATCTATTGTATGGAAGATACACTTTGATGGGTCCTTTACTTTTCATGGTTCAGGAGCAGGTGTGGTCCTCATTACTCCTTCTGGTGACCCTATACCACAGCTTTTCATCTAGGTTTTCCTTGCACAAACAATATCACAGTAGTATATGAGGCACTTATCATGCAGGATGAAGCTCACCATCAAGTGGGACATTCATCATGTCAAGGTTGTGGGTGATTCTCAGTTAATTATCAAGCAAGTTAATGATGAATACAAGGTTAAGGATGAAAAGCTCATACCTTACAAAAAGCTGGTAGAAACTCTAAAAGAGTACTTTGTGTGCATCACATTTGAACAAATTCCAAGAGCACAAAATAGATCAACAGATGCTATGGCAAACGGTGGGTTCTATGCTTCCATATTCCACTAGGAATAATGACATGCCATTCTTTGTGGAAAATTTATGCCAGCCTGCATATGACATGCCAGAATCTTGTCTGGCTTGTGATGTTGTTGGTCCCAATTCCCCATGGTATGAGCCCATCTTTACCTATCTCAAGGACAACACGTTCCCTCCCAATATCTCCCATTCCAGAAACAAATCCTAATTCACCAAATAGCCCATTATACCCTTTTAGGAGGTACACTTTATCATCATGGCTATGATGGGAATTTGTTACGTTGTCTCGATATGATGGAGTCGATCCAAGTGATCAAAGAAGTACATGAAGGGGTGTGTGGAGCACATACTAATGGAATGGTTTTGGCCAAGAATTATTGAGAGTAGGCTACTATTGGCCTACCATGGAAACCGATTATTGTAACTATGTCAGAAAATGTGTACTTTGTCAAAAGTATGGAAATTTCATCCATGCTCCATCACAACCATTGCAACCCATCACTACCCCATGGCCATTTTCTAAATGGGGACTTGACTTGATAGGGAAGCTTACCCCTACCTCATCTGATGGTCATACCCACATCATCACAGCTACTGAATACTTTACCAAGTGGGTGGAAGTTGTCCCTTAACCTATGTAACAGGAGCTCAAATTTCCAAATTCATCATGAATCATATCATTTTTCGGTATGGCATTCCTACAGCCATTATTACTGATAATGGAAATTCATTCAAGAATAAAACTATAAAGGGTCTCTGTCAATGGTTCCAAATCAGGTTAAAATGGTCTACACCATATTATCCCCAAGGTAATGGATAGGCGAGGCCACAAATAAGACTTTGGTGTGAATAATGGAGAAAATGGTAAGTAAAATAGGTCATAATTGGCATTTGCAAATCCACCCAGCTCTTTGGGCTTACAGAACCTCCATTCACACTCCTATGGGTGTGACACCATATTCTCTAGTATTTGGGATGGAATCTATCATCCCACTAGAAATTGAACTTCCTTCCCTAAGAATCTCTCTTAGGGATATTTGGATAAAGATGAGGATTACCGGGTAGCTAGACTGGCTGAATTAGAGCTCCTAGATGAGAAGCGCATCCATGCCCTTAATCACCTCAAAGTGTATCAGAACAGAGTCTCTAGAAATTACAACAAGAGAATCATACCTCATCAATTTGAGGTTGGTGATTTAGTCATGAAGGAGAATCAGTTCAACACAAGGGCAAAACGAGAAAAGAAAGGAAAGTTCAAACCACATTGGTTAGGACCTATGTTATAGTGGCCAAGTATGGCACGGGGCATACAAACTTGCTCACCCCAATGGTGATGAGCTCCATGAGCCCATGAATGCCATGCATCTTAAGCGGTTCTATGCTTAAACATGGCACAAAATCAAAAAAGCAAAAAAATCAAAAACATGGTAAAATAATCAAAATACAAAAAAAAAAAAAAAAGAAAAAAAAAAAAAAAAGTAGGTCATCCATAAGTGAAAACCACACAATTGTGGCACTTTGGATAGGTCCTTGGGTGAAAACCAGTTTCGGCACCTTGGGAGGATTCATTATTCACAAGCATCTTGCATCTGAAGGGTATTTCTACTTAGCCTAGGGCTAGTTCCACATCTACCTCTGAGATGCCCTATGTGAGCCCAATCCTGTCGAGCCTTGATCCGGCTTTGTCTCCTTTTATTCATCTGTGAGGGGCATGGTTTTTGTCTATTCCCCATCTTACGTTGGGGGCATTTCTGTGACTTCACCTTCCTATGTATAAGCACGTGGCCTCTACCCTTGTATATTCCCCATCTAACATGTTGGGGGCATCCACGCTTTCTTGGTTACCTATGCATAGCTCTAGAAAACCATTAGAAAATGACAAAAAAACAATAGAAAATTGTTTCTCAAAAATTGTAAAAACAATAGAAAATTGTTTCAAAACCCAAAAACAATAGAAAATTGTTTCTCAAAAACACAAAAACAATAGAAAATTGTTTCAAAAAAACAAAAACATTCAAAATATCCAAAAGCACAAAAACAATAGAAAATTGTTTCAAAAACCTAAACAATAGAAAATTGTTTCAAAAACACAAAAACAATAGAAAAACAACATTTACAAAAACATTTACTTACGTTTACTTGCATTGTCTTGTTTCTTGCTTTGCTTGTTTGCTTGTATAGTTGCTTCATGTTTGTGCATTTTGTTTGTTTGTTGCTTGGGCATACTTTGTTAGAATTCATCTTTTCTTGGTTAGATTAGATTTATTCTTACTTGTGCATATTGAGGTATGTTTTTGCATGCTAGTGAATCATGGTGCATTATTATGTTAATTCATTGTGTTCTTTGTTAGCATTTGATTGTGTTTGTTGCATGTGCATTGTTTTTGTTATCACATCATCACATTACCATCAATATCATCACATCTAACATCATCTATACATCATATATCAAGAAAAAATCTAAGTATACATCATACATGAATGCTAAGCTAATCATCACATATCATATCATCAAATGGGGGCAAGAGGGATCACAAATATCAAAATCTATCCCCCACACCCATATCATCATATCATCCCATCCACTAAGTATGGTACATCACATAAACAAACACATTTGATATATTCTACAAGATCAATCATCTAGAAATCAAAACACATGTGATACATCAACAAGATCATGATACATATACATGTCAAATCAAATCATCTAACATCATAAACACAACTATCTATCCATGAGAAATAATAAACAAATGTCCATCTCATATACACATATGTCATGTCAAAAATGTCCATATAATACATGTGTGGTATATCTATATCAAAAATGGATATACATCACGGTAGTACATCAAAAATGCCTTCATCGAGGCATGTATCAAAATATGATACATTCATCGAAGGTGTATCAAAACTACTATACATCAAAAATGCCTTCATCTAGGTGTACAATAAAATGATACATCAAATCACTGAATACAAAAGCCTTCATCAAAGGCATGTGTCAAAACTATATACAAATATAAAATGGAATACATAGAGTATAATCTACTCATAGCCTTCATCAAGAGTATGTGAAAATACAAAAACATCAGGGCTGACTCGAGCCCTCTGATGGGGTAGCTAGTTTGTCTCATGGAGGTGGCATGGCATGAGCATCATTGGCTCTCCTGGTCATGTGCTTGCTCCACTGAGGCCTGTGGCCTCTCAGATCTAGTGCCTCTACTCATTGCTTGGCTATAGGAAGGCACTCACCACTCAGTCGAAACTACCTCAAAATATAAGGACCTATAATAAGAGGCTCTACCCTCTACTATAGCTAGCAGATCTCTATGTGTCCAGGTAGTCACCGTTGTACCCTTTGTGCATCGGTAGATGCTATCTCTCTTTGAAGCTCGGGAAAGCTCGGCCTGGCCCACTACACACTTCTCTACCTAAGCCTATCTCACTCTAATATCACAGGTTGTAGTTGGGCCTACATCTTAATATAGGCTCATCATCTGAGCCATCTGAGAGGCCATCTATCATATCTACTGAAAGTGCACAACACTATCACCTCCTGGCCAGCCTGGGCCCGAGCTTGATCTCACTCTGCTAATAAGTCACAATCTGAGTTCGAGCCTAATCTCACTCAGTTGTCACTATCACACTCAAAGGGGCTCGGGCCTCATCTCTCTCTCTCTCTAGCTTGATCTCTCTCTATTAGAGCCTACTTGTAACTGCTTGTTATTGTAGGGTGGTTGTTGTAGCACTTGCCACTATGTGCCACTAGGACTAGTCCCTGTGGTGCTCTTGGATGACTAGCCCTGCTCTAGGACTCTAGCTCTAGGAAACTATGTTGGTGCCTATCCTGGACCCTATGGCCTCGGTCCCTGTACCTGGGTGGTACCCTACTCATCATGTGGTATCCCATCGAATGGATCCTCTGGGTCATGACCTGCACACCCTCTCTCTACTCACCACCATGCCAAATCTCTAGGTGGTCGGGTGCCTCTACTTGCCCAGCCTCCTCCGGATAGTAAGACACTGGGGTAAGATAGTGGCGTACCAAGTCCAATAATCCACTATGGTGCCTGGATCCCTAACCTGTCATGCTTGGGTCCCATGCCTATGGGACCACCTGAAAGAAACTTGCCCTGCTCGGGTCACCTATATGTGTGGCCCCATAGTCTACCTCTCTGAGTCTCGGTGGGCATACCATATGTCTAGCTGCGGAACCCCCTATACCATGCCTAGTTATCACTGGCATCTATCAACCTATATAACTCGATGATATAGCTCTAACTACCAATGAGGTAATGCTCTACCATGCACACACTAAGCTCTATGACATCCTCTAGCCACTGAATGTGCTGTAGGGTCTCCATATGATGTCTCTCTCTAGAAACTCATCAAACTCTCACCGGTACTATATAGGCTGCCTAGGTGGCCTCGTACATCACCACCTACTGATACCCATGCCATGTAAGATGGCTCCTCTGGATCTCGGGCATGAAGAGTACCCACAAGGGGCACCCGATGGCAATGTGGTCCCATGACCAAATCTGTAGTAATGAGGTTGGCCCCACTATCTTCTGATAGTGGTAAGTGATAAGATGTAAATCCCAGTACAAGTGCACCAATATGCACTGCCCCCAATAATAGCACTCACCACTAAAAATACCATGTACTAATGGTAGTAGCCCTCTCGGGAAAGATGTCCCCATCTTATCAGTGAGAAAAAACCCACTGATAAGTGACATAATATATAAAGGCCCCGATGCGTGTCGGTGTCGGGTCAGAAATACACTCGTGCAATGCAATGATAGTCATACCATCATGTGGTATGTCATCTCTATCAAACAAGTCACTACAGCTGCCCTAATCTGCCCTATATCAGAGGTGTACTCAATCAAAGAACCCATGATCGGCACATGGAGAATCCACCATACATCCTCTAGGGTCACAGTCATCTCCCCAGTAGGAAGTCTAAAACACTGACTCTCATCTGTGCCATCACTCGGCTCAATGCAGTCAGTAATCCATGGTCCAAAATGATGGATGGCATACGGGCTACATGGGGCCTAACCCCACCACCTCTAAAAGTATGGCCATAGCATGCTGGTCTCGATGATGCATGCTCCCCTCTAGCTCGGCAATCCGGGAATGACACTCACATCTAAAGCACTAGAAATCATCTCTTGCAAAATATGACCACATGTCAGTTACTAACATTTCTTCTAAAAATTCTATCTATCATTTTTCTTTTAGGGTTAACCCAAAAATCCTAAATTTTCTTCTAAAATGCCATCTTTTTGGCATTTTCTTGTCTATCCTCCATCATCCTAGTGTGCCTACATGTTCCTTTTGAGGCATGTGTGCTCTCTTTTGGCATGCACCTACATGCCCTTTCTTAGGGCATGTGCACCACTTTTGGTGCCTGCACACCTCTTTTTGGCATGTGTGCCACTCTTTCAAGGTGTGTGTGCCCTTTTGCATGTGTGCCCACTCTTTGCATTTTACGTGCATCATCATCATCGTGCATGCCCATGTGTGCATGTGTGTGCCCCCTTTGTGTGCCTGCTATACGGTGAGTGTGTGCATGCGCATGCACATGTGTGTGTGTGCACACGTGTATGCATGTGTGTGTGTGTGTGTGTGTGTGCATGCACGTGCGCATGTATGCCATGGGATGCCTATGCGCCCCCAAAGAGATGCTTCTGCCCACCTGCAACATGACACTGCGCTGCGCGCACGCATGCACACATGTGACCCTAGCCCTAATTCCTAATTCTAGGGCATTAATTACAAAAATTTGACAAGCAAAGGTTTGAGTACTCACAAAGGCGCCATCATCGGCATGCCACTTGGTACCCTCGACTTGTCTTCTCACCTCAATCGATCCCGTGTGATCACCATCATCCTCATCATTATCAGAGCCTCATGGTAAAAACTCAATAGTGCTCGGTTAAAATGAATTGGTCACGGTGATTTACCCCCAGGTGGGGTATATCAACTTGTTTTTCACCGCCGTGAATGCCTGGAGGCTCGTTTTGATCACCATTTTCTCCTCTGTTCACTGTTGAATAATTATTTTTATTAAATAATTATTTTTCTTTTATTTTTCATCGTGTTGGGGCATTTTTTTCCGTCCAATACCCCTTTCTTCTCACTAGGACAATTTTTATTGTTCCTAGGTGATTTTTCTTCTTATCCACACTCTCGTAATAATTATTTTTTAAAATAATTATTTTATTAATTTTTCCACTAAACAAGGACATTATTTGTCACTTGTTTCTTCTTTCTTCCACCTAGGGCATGTTTTGTTGCCTAGGCCCTTCATTCTATTTCTTCTATTTTCTTCTACTATCCACCACATTTCGAAAAAAAAAAAAAAAACAAAAATATATATATCACATCAAAAAAAATCCAAAAACAGGGCAAAATTTTTTTCACAAAATCCTAAAAAGTAAAAAAATCTACAAAAATAGGTAACCTGCTTATTACAGCTGAAACTTGTGTCTTGCGCATGGTATCCTCTCCATATCCTACTAGTTTGTTTCACATCTTCCCCGATTAATACGACTCATGGATCACCGATTCACAACCATTCACAAAGCTAGTTGCTTGCTTCATCTACTACTGGGGCACGTCTTGTTGCCTAGTGTTGTTTCATTATGCACAAAGCTTTCTACTTGGACCTCGTGTCCATCATCATTTCCCCTTGCATGTATCCTTGCTCGGGGCATCATTTTTAACCCTTGTCATCAATCACGAACATGTGGATCTCTTCAGCTTGATAACAAAACATTTGTACAACTATCTTGACCATTGTTGGGTTGGATATGTGTATTCGTACTTGTTTTCCTTGTTAAATGAGCTTGTTTCCTTCTCGTATTGCATTGCATTTTGTATGTTGCATGGAGTTGGTGTTTTCAGCAATGGACAATTGTTCATAGTATGGCTTTTCATGTCATTCTACTTTTTTGTCGTATGCTTATATTTTTAATAAGGACCAATGACGTAGATCTCTTGGCAATATGATGATACTGAAATTGTTCCAATACAAAGGCTAGAGGCTAAGCTCTTCTCTCCACTTCTCCATATTTCTTCTACATCACTTTCCTCTCTCACCCCTAATCTTCCATCTCACCGAGGGCATTCTACCCCTTCCCATTCTTCTATCTATTTCTCATCTTTTTTATCGTCGATCGTCTTCCTTCATCACCCCATCGACACTCGAGGGGGCATCTCTCCCTCCTACTAATTTTTCTTCTATCCCTTTAAAATTCCATCCATCTACTATCTTTGAAGTGGCATCACTTACGCCACCCCAAAGAGGGGCAAATGTAGACACCCATAATTATGCCCGAGCAATTTAAATACTTAAATTGTGCTAATTATCTCCCTTCTTGCAAATTGGTGACATATCATCAAAAGCGCTCATATTCTCTCTTATCATCATTAATTAATTACAATACGCTAATTAATTAAGTCACCTATCCAACAAAATACCCTAATTAATGACCTTCCATTAATTAATCACCCCTTCTATCTAGACTAATTAATTATTATTAATTAATTAGCTTTCCCTTTCATTTAACCAATAAATCAATATTTAATTGATTTAATCCCCTTCTATAGCCTAAATCATACTAATATTCCTCTAATTAGCTTCTATAAGCTTACATCTACCTATTAGTTAATCACCTTTGATTAATTAAAACACCCCCAACTCCCATGACTTGCTAAGTATAAATTAAACCCTTCTAAAGTAAGGTTACCTTTTATAAAGCAACCTTATCCATTCCTAATCTTGTTTTACCTTTTATCCCACATGCAAAGGGATGAAGTGTTTCCTTTATCCATTGGGCTATATAAGGAGCCCTCCTTCTACCTTTATACCTACACCTAAACTTCTTGAGAAGACAAAAGCAAAGCATATAGCAAAATAGACTAAAAGCTTTCCTTTGTTTTCTTGAGAGTTCACCACTTGGAGAGTTAAGCCTCTTTTCTAGCCAAAAGTGCTTAGGTCATATGGGAGGTGTCAAAAGGGTCTTGTAGCCCAACTTTGATAAGCCCCCATTCCTAGGTTCTTGGAATATCAAGAACAACCACTTTGATTTGCCATGGAGCCTACATAGGTTCATTCATTTAATTTTTTTGTTAATTAAGAGAATAGAGGATTTAGACAACTAGCATGTTAAGTTTCAAAGTTTTAATATGATAAATGTTAGTGTCTAACCTTGTTTAATTCTTATCTTGATGGTGCTTTGTATTTTGCTTTAATTTTGTTAATTAAGACTACTAGGTGTTAGTCTTAAGCTATCACTTAGTTAATCTCAACTAGGGGCTTAATTTTAGTTTAAGGTTGACTTAGATCATTTAAGATGGTAAATTAATATGGGGGTGAATTAATGTAGAGGCTTTAATAAATTAATTAGGGTTATAATTAATATTTTGTAGCTCTAATTAATTTAATTAGTAATTAATTTTTTAACATTATAATCGCATTTTCTAATCCCTTTTGATCTCTAAAATTATATTAATCACGATAATTTAAAGTGCATTTTTAGCGTGATTGGATGTTTTTAGCTACTATTTTTTTTTTAGAGTGTGTAACGCCTCTCCTAGAATTTTTCCACATTTTAGAGTGGTTTCGGTGTCCTAAAGGTCCCTCGGACTCATCTTTAAGACATTTTTAATTTTATCACCCTTATTATTTCTTGTGCACTAGTGAACATGTCCACCACATCCTTGTTTCGTGCTTGTTTATGGTGAAAAATTATCTCAATCAACACATCTTGATTTTTGTCTCCTTACATGTTATTATGATGATTGCAAGGTGAGTGACTGAAGATTTCATGATGCACATTCACACTTGATTGTATTCAATTCACTAAACTATAAAGTGTTGAAATCAGGGGTGATAACATTGATCCAGGGTGGTTGTTCATCCCTTCTTTCTCTCTCTATGCAATGGAGGATGTTCTTTCTAGACTTGTGCTTCGTATGAAAAAATATACATTACATGCCTCCTCCACTTCTTCTTGGTAGGGAGAATTATGCATCATGGCATTCGAGCATGGAACATTTTCTCATTCAATAAGATCTCTATCCATACTTGTATGGACAAGTACCTACCCCAGTGATTCATATCAGCTCAATGATTGGCTTAACACTTGTGACATGGTTCTTGGTCATTTTTTGATGCACATTTCCATGCCTCTTCACCATCATGTGGCACACACAAAGTTTCCTCACATATTTTAGGGAATCCTTCATTCCTTATTTAGAGACCCTTCAGATATTTTTTGTTGTTGCTCCTTCTGATATAATTGTTTCCACACCTACTTCATGTGATGATAGTTCTGCTGAAACAAATTTTCTTGTTCATATTTTTAATGATGAGGTTTGTTCTTCTAGTTCTAATGATGAGAGTATTGATGAGGATACATCCCCTCCTTCTCTCAATCACCCTTCAAATAATGTTGAACCCCCTCTTTATCCATTAGACACCAGGCAGTCATGTTCCCAACCTCATACTTTCATTGCACCCTTTACTCCTACTTCTTGTGTTGATGATTCATACCTGTCATACATTTCTCTTCTATTTGTTGAGCAACCTTTTTGGGACAAGTATCTACCAGACCTTAGATGTCTCTTTGCAAATCCTACTTGTGTTGCAATACAAGGAGTTTCTCTTCCTTTTACGAATCCTTCACACATTTCGGATGATTCCTTCATCTCCTTTGTTAGGAGTGCCCCTTTGGGATATTAATTACTTATATTATTTTGGAT
Organism: Taxus wallichiana var. yunnanensis; assembly: GCA_018340775.1. Lineage (NCBI taxonomy): Eukaryota > Viridiplantae > Streptophyta > Pinopsida > Cupressales > Taxaceae > Taxus > Taxus wallichiana. The sequence goes on along the minus strand of CM031234.1, from coordinate 665,707,705 downwards.
ATCATCATTAATCCACCTCTTCTTATGGATTCTCATTCTACCATTGTAGGTGTTGTGCCTTCACTTCAAATGGACATTATTTCAAGAATGATCTATTCACATTCTATGATAGTTCTAATTCAAAGTGGCATTACTTTTTATTCTTGAGCACCTTCTTGTCGGACCTATGTCACACTTTAATTGAAGACTAGCTTTAGAGTTCTTCATATTGTTTCCTTCGTGTTCCTTCATGGAGTGGGAAGAATTTCAATGTAAACCATTTATATTCTTCCTAAGGGAAGAAACATTTTTCGATGTGGATGGACCTTCTTCAATTTACAATCGAAGACCACATCATCGAAACTCTTCTTAAAGACTTCATAGAGTTGTAGACTTCAAATCTAGTTCTGAGAATTCTATATTGAACCCTTCACTGAAGCCATGTATCCTTACTTGTACTCTCATCTTGAGTGAGGTCCACTAATACTTCTACACATCTAGTTTGAGCTTTCTTTTCTCCCGCTCCTTCAAAAATTCTCTTCCGCGATAGCTTAACCCACTTGAAAATGCATCTATATTTGTATACTCTCACCTCATGGAGCTTGACAGATTGTCTCTACCTCACTTGATATATTGTCTCCTTTACATGTTGAGCCACCTTTAGAGACACTTAATGTTCCTCCTCCCTCCACTATTGATGACAAACTTTTGCGTCCTTCGATTCCATGAGAGTTCATTGAAAAATCATCTTCTCGGAGGAGCTTTCTATTTCTCTTCTTCTCCTCATATTTTTCTTGTAAAAAGATTGTAGTTTGTAATGGGTACCTTATCATGAATTTAGTTATTGGGACCCATATGAAACATATTTCTTAGGTTATTTACGTTTTTATCACTTGTAAGTGGATTTTTTTCCCTTATGTATTTCCTCCATTACTTGAGATATTTATTATACATGGGTACCTCATCATGCCTATTTTTCAGGACCCATTTCTCTTCTCCTCTTCTTCTTTTCCAGAGAGATTTTGTTTGTACATGGGTACCTTATCAAACCTTTAGTTTTCAAACCATATTAACACATCTTTCTTAGTTATCTAGGGATTTCTCTTTCGGTTCTAACTTTTCATGACCTCTGTCTCAACTTTGATGAAGGGGGTGTTGTTGTATGTGATTTACCTCATCGTCACTTGGCTTCTTGTCCACCTCACATGGTGAGTCATATTTCTTAGCGAGATCATAGGTCATCAGGTGTAATTAGGGTTTTGTGTTTCTAAGTTTCATGCATGGGACTTATATAGCACTCATATATATGTTCCCTTCTATTTGAGCTATGAGAATGAGTAAACCTATTCTTTCATGCTTGATTTTCCTTTGTGTTTTATTTCCTACTTATTACTTGGAGCATTCCCATCACCGTTGGAGTGCAACCTCTTTGATGTGCACAAGGACTTGTATTTATCCTTGCATAAAAATCCCACAAGTAAGAGTAATAATGGAATTCAATAATAACAAGAAAGGAATCCACTATACATGAAAAAGTGATAAATTTCCACAAAAATTGTAAGAATGGTTTCTAGATTCACATGAATATGTCCAAATACACTAATATCATATCAAGAAACTAATTTCATATCATTAGTAACTATTAATAGATAAAATAAAATATCGAGACAATATTTATTAGATCTAAAGATGCTTTCAAACAACTATTGAAATATTTTTTGATTTGGAAGAATGTCATGTTATATTTATGTATGTGTACATCAAGTGTAAAATTTTGGTCTTATGTAAAAATGTTTGGTGATGGGTATGGAATCAAGTTGGCCACATCTTCTTAGAGTTACAAATATATGCTTTATTGAAAATGATGATAGCTAGGAAAACATCCCTTTATATTATGGTCATTATAGCATAACACATCATCAATAAATTTTATTTGTGACACGAAAAATATATTAGTATTCATATAAACTTATTTTGATTCTATTGAAAAAAACCAATTCCCATAGATTTGCATTTACTAAGTTTAACTTCTCGATTTACAATCACAAATTTATAAAGTAATAAATTCTATTTGTGTCAATAAATATTAGCAATTGATTATCTTCATTCTATATAATAACAGTTTATATTGATTAAAGTATTTAATATAATTCTCATACTAATAATATATTATATCTATTATTAAAAAAGTCATATTTTAAAAATAATCACATTCCATAAAATTTATTATATATTAAGGAAAAACATGTTTAATTTCTAACTACAATATCTTCAACGCCAATAAACCGTTGCATAACATTTTTGTCAATAAGAAATTCTAGCAAAGTGTAACCCGTAGAAGCAAGTTGCACCTACTCTTGATATTAGGGCCTTTCTCACCTCCTTTTGTGGTGGTTTTTACGCCGAAAGGTGGTTACTCTATGAGAAAGATGCCCCCACTACAACATGTAGCTTTCGGTTAAATTAGCAAAGTGGATATGCAAATGTTTTTCATGTCCGATGGGCTCGAGTCGTTGATCTAATCAAAATCATTAGAATCCAAAAATCGATGGAGAAATGAAGGTGATAAAATTTAAGCCCCATCACTAAAAATGGCATTAAATATTCTTCCTCTCTATAAAAATCGAAAGCATAAATCACGGCAGCATCAACAAACATGCGGACCAATCTTCTCGATTTTTGTTTGTGTGTGGGGATTTTAGGCACATTGTTTGGTTTATTTACCCTCATAAGAGGGAAACCATTGTATAGCTTTAGATGTGGCCAACCATAGGATACACGAAGAAGTGTTCATCTTGGAGGGGTGAACACCAAGTCTTTAGGCTGGACTAGGGGCTTATCCCAAGAGACCGCACAAGTAGGATTAGATGGTGAGACTCCTCATTGATTTTGTAGTGAACTCATAGTTGTATAGTTATCCACAATAGTGATCTCACAGTTGCATGCTTTGAGTGGGGGTTGATATTTATACATGGGGTGGGAGTTGTATGAAGTTTTGGGCATAAAGAGGCCTTTCAATGTTCTTTGCATTTCATTTGTGGGAAGGGTTTTGTTGTGCCTTTGTTTTCTCTGTGGAATTATTTTTCTTTTCCTCTACTTAACTTCTAGTCCGGTGGTCTAGTGGATGCACTTTGGTGGACCCCTGATGATTATTGCGGGACAAAAATCTCATTCACTGCATATTATAGTGTTCCTGTTGGCATTCCTAAAGGCCTTATAGCCCTAATCCTTTGGCTGAAGGAGCTTCATCCAATTGGAGGGTGGTTAAGGTGACTGGGGACTCCCTTTATTCTCCAGGTGATTCACACGCCTGGTTTTCAATTGCTCAAACATTATTCATTTTTATGCTCAATATTATTCTGTGAATTTTTATTGATGGTGGTTCTTACAACCTATCTTGGTAGAACATGCATAAGGTCCCACCCCAATATATTATATTTTCACTTATCCTTGCAATCATGGTAGTGGGGCTTTACTTTTTTATCGTAGAGTGGTAGCTCAAATGGCTTAATAGAAATATCTCAATCTAGGAAATGCATTATGTTATCTAAATAACTCTCCTAGTTATTTGGACAACTTACATACATATTATGGCTTAGAGATCTTCATTACAAGTGCACGCACCTCAGTTGTCTCCTTGGCACATTCACTTGGTCACTATTTCCTCACACGCCCTTGCGTGTTTCCCCTTCTTCCTTTCAAGTTTTCCTTTTCCTCTTTGTTCCACTCTTACCTTGAACACATCTTCTACGCATTCACCTTCCTCCTAATAGAAATTTCATCCTACTCGCAAACCTTACACTTGCTTCAATTAGCTAAGTCCCTAGCCCTCTCGTGCGCCCCCACACATTACCTTGTAATATTTGTGCCTTGACCATACATTCTCCACTCATCATTTTTCCCCATTTCCTTTGCCCCACACTAAGATTGCATGCACCTTCTTTCTGTCTTCATCCCATTACTCATTCTTCTATGCATGTATATCTTTGCACCCTCCTCTGCACCTTTCCATTCCACGTCATTCCTGAAACACTTGAGTGTGCCACATGTAACCAATCCAAGCACACCAACATGGTGCCAATTCTTACAACAAATCAATGAGTGACACGTGGTAGAAAACAACAAGAAAATTTGCATATTATTTGTCCTTTTGCCTAATCCACATGTGCCATGGGTCTTGCATGCGTAGACAACTCAAAAAAATTCTAACATTTGTATATTTTTTTGTAGAGCTCCGATTGGCACGTGCCTAGTCTCAATCAACAATTGATGACATAGGCTATAGTGTTAGATAATAAAATTCAAATTCTTGGTGGATCTGGTAGGTAAGAAATGGGAAAACATCTTTCTAGGCATTAATGAGCATATTGGATTGTTCCAATCACCCTATTTGATCTTGATCTGCCCTCTTTCCTTATCAAACATGCCAAACAGACTTGGGGAAGTGCATTTGACATATTTTCAGGCATATTTCCAAGAATTGAATGCTTTTTTTGTTGGTGGTTGTATTTCAAATTTGGTTTTTCCCTCCTTCTTCTCTTCTTCTTCCATGAATTCATCTATAAATGTAAGAGTTGGGCTCATTGTTAATGTTGGACATTTTGGATCCTTACGCATTTTTCTAAGGACTTCATATTTTCTATATTCTAAGTCACAGACCTCTAGATCTTGGCTCATGCATGTGGATATCGGCCTCTTCACCATTATAATAGCTTTGTGCATTTCTAAGTAATGGAAGCATCATTTTGTGACTATTCTCTGTCCTAAGCGTGTTTGTATTCTTTCTTCTTGCCTTTCTTTTACATTGCATGTTTTTTGTGTCATTCTACATCCCTTGTAGTTCCCTTTCTAGTTGTGTTCCATGAAACTAATCTAGAAAATATATTTTAGTTGTGTTACACATTCCTAGCCTTCTTTCACGCATTTCCCTTCATTTTATCTCAGAACATATAGTGTTCATCCCTCTTTTTTGGTGCCATCACCTTTTAGTGTAGTTTCCTTTTATGTTATCCTTCTATCCCGGTCCCTTGGCATATTTATTCTTAGGATTTACTTTCAACATTATTAGTAACAATGGCATTAGAAATAGATTGAGGAACCAACCTTCTTCGGAGATCCATCTCAAATGCACAAGTCCCACAACTTGGAGATGGTTCCATTGTTGTCTCAAACAACTCGATCCTTCCATATTTGAGACGTGGGTGTAAGTTTGATGACCAATAGTTTTTGGCATGCCCAATGGGACAAGCAATGAAAGCTTAAATTTCATATTGCTAAGTTCTGGTGTGTGAACTTAGTATTTCCATCCTTTGGAGGATTATTTCAACACATCTGGTGACTCCCAACATTTCCAGAGCTCCTGTTTTGCAGTCCTGAGCACCTTTTATGAGAAGAGTGCATACTAGATAGAGTGTTGTAGTTGAAGGATCCTTTTAATACCTCCAACTTTCACCAAGAAAACACAATAATATCTTCTTACGCACATGCATCCCCATCTCCAACACATCACGCGCACTCTAATTCCCCAAAATAGAAAAATCATACTTTACATGACACTTCAACCTCCTCATCCTCCAAGAACTTCGCTAGCTTCACTAGTGGAAGCCCGCTCAATCTCAATGTTGAGCATGATATTCAAGCAAATGGCATACACTCAAAATTATTCCATACTTCATGAGAGAAAACAAAGTCACCCTTGTTTGAACACATTCAAGATGTGGCCAATGTATGCTTTGTCTATCTAATTACACATGATGATGTTGTTATCAGTTTCTCGTGCTTACAACCTCTTTTCAAGGGTAAAGCACTCCAATGGTACTATGGCCTAAGACATGCATCTATTGCTACTCTAGGATGAGCTTGGAACAAATCTTTACAATTACTTTGAAGATAAATCAGATCATTTATCACTGGTGGAACATGTGACTACAACAAAGCACGCACCCAACGAGAAAATGACTAATTTAAACATCATATTCTAGAAGACATGGGACATAATTCCTTAAATGGTAAGACCTATAGCCCAACATGTTTTCTTGTACTATCTAAGGGCTTTGAATAGTGACATTTCAGTCATGATTCAATCCATGGGAGGTAGAACCTTACTTGCTACATACAACATTGCAATAAGGGTAGAAAACAGTCTCATTCAAGTTGGTAAGTTGGCACCTAGGCCTCCTATGCCCTTGTTCTCTAGAGATGTCTCTAACACCCCAACCTTTTATTGCTCAATTCTAGTGTAGAGCACACAACCAGTTACATCTACATCCTACTCTCTTGCACAAAAAAAAGAAGATGATGAATTGAAGGCCCTAATTAGAAACTTGTCCAACAAGGTCATATCATTGGAGAAGCAACAAGTGTAAGCCTACAGAGGTAGTTCCAATCAGTGCAAAAGGAGAAATCAACCTTGGTGGAATCAGTATGGGAATCAAAGGTACAAAAAAACTAGTAGAATGATATATGGCATGCTAATGCGCACTTGCCTTTGCAATTTATTCCTCCTGCACAACCTCTTCCAATGCCCAACACAAGTCAGGCACTTGTCCCTAGTCTAGAACAACATGGTGTAGGATTCTGAATGGTGCTTTCCTTGCAATATGCCTCATAGCCAATATCACTACACTAATGTTACGTGTGCGCAAGCCTACATGATTTAGAATGCTTCCACTATGAACCTTCAATGAGTGCACCAGAAGCAGATAACCAAGAAAATCCAGAATCCTCCCCAAAGGAAAATTTGATGTTATTTGGCTCGAGGACTTTTGTGTAATCAACCAAGTTGTAAAGGATACAAGTAGACTGTGTGCCCAAGTTGTGGACAACACAAGATACAAGAAGAGAATGTTTGAGTCTGGCACACAAGTCACAATTCCAACAACACAAGAAGATCCTCAAAAGCAAAGGAAGTAGCTAAGACATCTAGTAGTAAAAGCACTCAAGTTCCCACACCCGAGGCTCCACGTAAAGATCCTCTAGAAGTGGTGTGTGCCCCTCCTTTGGTAGGTCAAGCCTCTACACCAGCTAAGGTTCTTATCCTTTATACTCGAGCAACTAAAGAAAGGATGTTGTTGTTCCTCAAATGCACAAGTCAATGGGTTTTCCATTTAGCATTATGGACCAGATGAAAAAGACAAACATAAATGTTACAATGTGGGATGCCCTAACTATTCCATCCCAACGTGACTTGTTGTATGAAGCTCTGGCACAACTCCCATGCGTTGATCCAAATATTCAAAGCCACACACTTCTATCAACATCTACAAGAAGAGGAGAAGCAAGTAAATAAAGTTGTTAAAACCCCACCCTTCTATATGTCTTTGATCATAGGAAAACATCTTGTCCATAATTATATGATTGACTCAAGTGCTAGTACTTTTGTCATGCCTAAGAAGATTGTTGATGTCTTAGGTCTTAAGTATATCCCCTTGAAAAAGGAGTCCTACAACTCGATGGTTCAACTGATCACTACCCTAGGAATCATCAAGGATCTTGAGCTAACCCTCCATGCATGTCCAAGTCTAACAATAACTCAAGATGTGTCAATCATTGATCTTCCCCCTCTATTTTTTCTTATGTTTGTCAAGATATTTTACTCGCTAAAGTGGGTGGTTACTTGTCTTCTGATTGGTCTCATATGTTACTCAAGACAAGGTATGGTACCCAATTTACCATACAAGCTGATGAGCCAATATTTTCCTATCATGTAGATTCATATGTCCCATCCCCTCTCCAAGCCAACTATTTGATCCAAGAAGAACAAGCTTTAGTTTCTGAAGAGCAGCCTCTTCCACCTTCTATTCCTAATCTAGTACTTGATGAGTGGGTAGAGAGGCACCATAAATTTGACCCATATGTTGAAGAACTAGAAGCTTATGAAATTGGGCTTAGTACTTACTACATTCTTGAAGAAGAAGTTATGTTACCACATGCGTGCTCAAGCAAAGGGAAGAGAACCCTGGTCTATGGAAATTATAATTTGATGGATCCAAAAGTAGAAATGACATAGGAGTAGGATTTGTTCTCATTTCTCCTAAGGATGATAAATTATTCTTCACTCATAGGTTACATTTACATGTTCTAACAATGTGGCAGAATATGAGGCGTTGGTGCATGGTCTACTTATTGCTGAAAAGAAGAAGATTAAGGTGCTATAAATCTTTGGAGATACTAAATTGGTTATCCACCAAGTCACCAATAAGTGCCAAGAAAATAATAAGCTTCTCAAAGCTTATAAACATAGAGTTTGGGACCTCCTTGAGAGCTTTGATGCTCTAAATATGTAGGTGGTGCCACACAAAATGAATAGGAAGTTGATCAAATGGTCACACTTGGTTCACAGTTCTCTCATGTTGAGGATTTTTCAAAGGAAACAATCAGCACATTAAGATGGTGATCAAACCATCCATTCCAGACAACAACACCAACTAGCAAGTGTGTTTGATAGTGACACACAGATCATCCAGTTCATCCAAAATGAAGTTGAGTTCTCATCAAGTATGCAAGCTGATTTGCATGATAGATATGGTGACCAAGTGATTCAACTAAATTCAAAATAAGTTTCCTAAAGGGCTGGTCACCTTAGAGAAAATTTTTAGTCCCTGATGATGAGTTCAAAGGTGAAGAAAAGTATATGCATGCACACGTGCAAGAAGACTACTCCCCAATCACTATTGTGCATGGAAAATAATTGTTGCTCAATAAAGCTTGCATGCATGATGAAAAATAGGCCTTCATCTCTCTCTCATCAAAAATACAATGATATATTCTCATGGGAGTATGAAGATCTCAAAGGTTTTGATCCAAGTGTTTCTCAACACTCCATTAACCTTGATCTTGGTATCAAGCCCGTTAGACAAAAGTAGTGACCAGTCAATCCAAAGATAGAGCCCCTCATGAGAAAGGAATTATCCAAACTCATTGAGGCGAAGATTATTTTTCCCATCAAGTACTCTACCTAGGTCATGAATCTAGTTCCGTGTGTAAGAAGAATGGTGAAATCAGACTTTGTGTTGATTTCAGATATTTGAACAAGGCATCTCTAAAGGATCATTATCTTTTCCTTCAATGGAGCAAATTTTGTAGACTATGGCCGGCATGCAAAAATATTCTCAATGTTAGATGGGTATTCAGGTTTCAATCAGATCCTGGTCAAGGAAGAGGATCAATTCAAAATGTTTTACAACCAAGTGGGGAACATATGCATATCAGAAGATGCCCTTTGGTCAATCAAACACAGGCATAATGTTTCAATGCACCATGGACATTTCCTTTAAAGGTTACATCAATGAGTTCATCTTGGTTTACCTTGATGACATTATTGTCTTCTCAAAGAAAGCACGGATCATATGGCGCACCTAGAAAAAGTCTTTGAGAGATGTAGAAAATTTGGGGTATCCCTTAACCCCAAGAAGTGCAATTTTGTTGTGGCATAGGGAAAGCTTTTGGGCCATGTGGTTTCAAAGGATGGCATCACAATTGATCCTAAGCATGTTTCAGCCATCCTAGATCTTTCCATGCCGGTGCACAAAAAGGCCTTGCATAGTCCTTCCTGGTAAGATTAATTTTGTTAGGTGTTTTATTCCTAACTTTATAGGAATGGTAAGGCCAATCACCCTGATGCTCAAGAAGGACATAACTTTCAAATGGACAATAGAAGGAAAGGAAATCTTCAACAAAATCAAGCAAGAGATTTTGTGTACCATCACTCATCAACCCGAATTACTCAAAGGATTTTATCCTTTATGCTTATGGTGTTGATGCGAGTGTTGTTGTTTTCCTAACACAAGAAAATGAACAATGGGATTGGAACAACCAATGGATTTCTTCAGCTAGATGTTGAAGGATTATGAATTAAAATACAGTCACATGGAGAAGCAAGTCTTTTCCATCATGCGCGCACTCAAGAAATTCAAGATTATGCTCACCAAAAATCATATTAAGGTGTTAGTCTCCCACTCTTTTGTCAGAGATACTTCATCATGGGAGAAGAAATCAGTGAAAAGAGAGCATGATGGGTGACCAAAATCATGGAATATGATGTGACTATCAAATCCACAAAGTTGGTAAGAGGTAGTGCACTCTGTAAGAAACTTGCTTGAGGACATACACAATGAATCTGAGACTTCATTATTTCTTGATGAAGCTCTCCCATGCACAGAACTTGAGCAGAATACATATCTTGGTGTGCATGACTGGATGAAGGACATGATCACATTCCTTTCCAGGGTGCATACCCTCTTGGCTTAAACAAGGAAAAGATAAGACATTTGAGGTTACAATCTATCCCTTATGTTTTGATTATGGACTTCTCTTCAAGAATAATCTTGATGGCATGCTATTAAGGTGTATCAATGGCATGCATAACTGAAAAAGTGTTAGCCAAATTTCATGATGGATTCTCTGGTGGACACTTCTCTTCCAAGACTACAACAATGAAGATCATAATGAAGGTATATTTTTGCCTACTCTATTTTCAGATACACACAGTGGGTCACAAAATGTAAGGAATGCACCTTCTTTGTAGGAAAGAAGAGATTGAAAGTGCTTCCCCTCCGACCAATCCAATCGGATCAGCCTTTTGCACAATGGGGTCTCAACTTCATAGGTATGATCAATCCACCTTCAAGCGCTAGACATAAATGGGTGCTGACAGCTACGGACTACTTTACCAAATGGATAGAAGTTGTCACACTCAAGGAATCAACCGAGTTAGTCATCCTTGACTTTCTTGAAGGTATAGTCATAAGGTTTGGATTCCTCAAACCATTATCTTTGATAATGTAAATTCCTTCCTTGGCACTAAAATCAATGATTGGGCTCTAAATATGGGCATCTATCTGAAGAATTCTTCCAACTATTACCCTGCAAGGAAATGGTCTCAAGAGTCAACAAACAAGAACCTAATTAGGATCATGAAGCATACAATGAACATTAGCCAAAACCAAAGTGCATACAAATATTTCACACACACTCTAGGAAGATAGAATCATAATTAAAAGGGAAATAATAACTTTTCCTTACAAGCTTGTCTATGGAAAAGAGGCTACCTTCCTTTGATGCTAGAGTTGAACTCATTAGCGCTTTCCCAACAACTAGAGTTTGAAGGCACAGACCAAAGAGAAATTAGAATGAAAAAGTTGGTTAATCTTGAAGAATCAAAAAATCTACCATGATCAAGCTATAACAACATCAAAAACAACAAAAAAATGGTTTGACAGAAAGGCCAGGCCTCAAGCTTTCAAAGTTAGGGACTTGGTTTTGAAATGGGATGTTGACAGAGCTAAACCAAGGTGTCATTCAAAGTTTGATGCACTTTGGAGTGGCCCATACATCATCATTTTGTGCAAGGAGGCTAACTCTTTCGAGTTAACTCATCTTGATGGAGGCACGCTACAAATCCTAATAAATGGGATCTATCTCAAACCCTTTCATTAAGTTTACTACATCATTTTGTATATATTATAGTAGTTTCAATTCCTCCAAGTGCGTTATGCACACATTGTTTTTTTTTTGTACATAGTTATTTCTTCTCACATGTGCTTCCCGTGCATTCTTATTTTTCTTCCACGGTGTCGGTCTATTTTCAACAATTTTTGAGATTCATAATAGAGTCAAGAAATGATCCTTCAAGTGACTTTAGGGGCGTTCTTCAAAGCTACAAATCAGAATTTCATGATCACATAGTAGACTCCATGCCCAATGGATGCTCTAAGGTTACTAATCTCCTTCATCTAGCAAGAAAATGGCCCCAAAAGTCACCAAAATTATTATCCAAATAACTCTCCTAGTTATTTGGACAACTTACATACATATTATGGCTCAGAGATCTTCATTACAATAACGCACGCACCTCAATTGTCTCCATGGCACATTCACTCTATCACATTTCCTTACACATCCTTGCGTGATTCCCCTTCTTCATTTCACATTTTCCTTTTCCTCTTTGTTCCACTCTTACCTTTTACGCATCTTCAATGCATTCACCTTCCTCCTAACATTTATTTCATCCTACGCACGTGCCTTGCACTTCCTTCAATCAGCTATGTCCCTGGCCCTCTTACGCATGCCCTAAACATTACCTTGTAATAGTTTTTCCTTGACCATACATTATTCACTCATCAATTTGCCCCATTTCCTCTCGCGTGCACCGAGATTGTGCATGCCTTCCTTCTGCCTTCATCACATGCCTCATTCTTCTACATGCGTATATATTTGTGCCATCCTCTCACCTTTCCATGCGATGTATTCTCTGACATGCATGAGTGTGCCACATACAACCACTCCAAGTGCACCAATAGGATGTCAAATCCTTACAACAAATCAATTAGTGACACGTGGCAGAAAAGACAACAAGAACATTTGCACAGTTGGTCATCCTTTCATCTAATTCACATGCGCCACGTGTCTTGTGTGCGTAGATGACTCTAACAAACTTCAAAGCTGCCATATTTTTTTTGCATAGCTTTGATCAAGACTTGCCTAGTCTCAATCGATAATTGTTGACATAGGCTATAGTGCTAGACATTCAAATTCAAATTCTTGGTGGATCTGGTAGGTGAGAAATGGGAAAACATCTTTTGGGCATTAATGAGTAGATCTGATTGCTCCAACCACCCTATTTGATCTGATCCACCCTCTTTCCTTCTCCAACACACAAAAAGACTTGGGAAGTACATTTGATAGATTTTCAAGTGGATTTACAGGCATTGAATGCTTCTTGTTAGTGGTTTCATTCAAATTCATTTTTCCCTCCTTTTTCTCTTCTTCTTCCATGAATTCATCTATAAATGTAAGAGCTAAGCTCATTGTTAATGTTGGACATTTTGGATCCTTACACATTTTTCTAAGGACTTCACATTTTCTATATTCTGAGTCAAACCTCTAGATCTGGATCGTGCATGTGGATATCAAAATCTTTCACCATTGTAACAATTCTATCCATTTTTGAAGTAATGGAAGCATTATTTTGTGACTATTCTCTTTCCTAAGCATGTTTTTATTCTTTCTTCTTGCCTTTCTTTTACATTGTGTGCTTGTTGTGTCATTTTATGTCCCTTACAGTTCCCTTTCTAGTTGTGTTCCATGAAACTGATCTGGTAAATACATTTTAGTTGTGCTACACGTGCCTAGCCTTCTTTCATGCATTTCCCTTCATTTTCACTCAAAACAGATAGTGTTCATCCCTCTTTTTCTTGCTATCACCTTTTAGTGTAGTTTCCTTTCATGTTATTCTTCTATCCTGGTCCTTGGCATGTTTATTCTAGGATTTTCTTACAAAATTAGGAGTAGCAGTGGCAATAGAAATAGATAGAGGAACCAACCTTCTCCAGAGATTTGTCTCAAGTGCGCAAGGTCCCACAACTTGGAGATAGTTCCATTATTGTCTCAAATGACTCGATCCTTCCAGATCCGAGACGCGGGTGCAAGTTTGACAACCAACACATTAATTTACCACTATTCGTGGTCTCTAATTTACTTCTTATTCTATATCGATATCGTAAATAACTTGTTAATATTTATGAAAGAACCTTGTTTTTTCTTATTTTATCTAAAAAAATTACGCATTTGTTGAATCATACCAATCCCTACCTAACCCTTATTGGTGTGTGTAGTAAAAAGATAGATGGCTCAATCATCATGGGCATATATAGCTTTTTGAATAGGTTGAAGCCTTGTGTTGCCGTAACAACATCTAACACATGCAAAAATCCATGCGCAAGGCCCCACCTCTTGTTCAAATACATGGCAGAAGACTAGACTCCTCTCAGTTACCTATTGGGAATTTCCTGCTGGTGTGTGTTAATCCTATTATCATTCACAAATAGCATCATGGAAATCACACAAGAGATATCATATGGGTTAAAGGAGAGAGGTGAATGCATCCACTAATTTCCATAGCATTTTTCAAATGTTCTATTTAGTTTTACCGCAACCTGGCTTCTTCTTTAACCCTTTGTCTCACATATATTTTCTCACTCTTCTGCATCATCCCACCTTCATCATAGATATTTTTAGGGTTTTTTACCATTTGTTGAATCATACCAATCCCTACTTAACCCTTATTGATGTGTGTAGTAAAAGATAGATGGTTCAATTACCATGGGCATATATAGTAGTAAAAATACGATGGTTCACTTACCATGGGAAATTACTCCCTTCGTTGCATATTCCTATGTGTTTTTGCTATATAAATCAGGGTTAGTGTTGGGTCCCTCACCCAAAGAAATCAGACAAGGCATGGCTTGTCAACTAGACGACACCACTCATTTGACCTTTTCTACATCAAACAACACCACATATTTATAAATTTAATGACCATGTGTTTCCAGAAAGCCAATTCATCCTTAACAGAGTTACTTTGGCCTTTAGACCCACAGCCAAATCCATAGGAACCACCACAACAATACCAACATAATTGTCACAACTAGATCTATTCACACAGTTATGATGATCTCCTTTATTGGGCTGGTGCATATTTGCTTTCAGGTGTGGCTTGTCTTATCTTTAGCAGTTGGGAAAAAAATTGTCCATGGACAGTATTTTTGTAGTGATTACATATAATCTATTCCAAATTCGTATCAGTTATTTTACATCAAAGTTTCACTTTGATCTTACCCTTAAAATCTTCCTTTCTTTCTTTGGAATAGACAATGATTGGGGATGGAGAATAATACATTTTGTTCTCTAGGGGTGGTGGATAAGGCAACTCATGCTCTATAAATTAAAATTTGACATGGAAAACCTTCTCCTTCAGGGAAGTTCAATTAGACTATCCCCATACTACTAGGAGGCTTTTGTTATGATAAATCAAGAAAAGCCCAATATTAGCTGGAGATGATAATGATGAGGAAGATACTACTTTTGGATGTACACATGGGGTCATGTATGCTTTCCCTTTGCAAGTGTTTAATTCGTTTTGATATAAATTACACATATAACTTATAATGTCCATACAAAGTAATAAAAAATGTCACAAGTCTTGGATTTGGTCACATCAAAGATGCAGGCTTTTGCTTCTGTTAATGAATTCATTATGGAAACCCAAGTGACATGAATAATATGATTGTGTTAAAACCTATAATGTTTTTCAAATACAATGCTGAAAGAGTGTTTAAAATTGATTCAATTATACACCATAAGAAGAGAGTGAGATCCATTTCGCAATCTCGTCCTTCTAGGAAATAGAGCTCAAGTACATTAGTTTCAAGCCCATGAAGAGAAATATGCATAGAAGCAAACTTGGTTCCAAGTATGGTTCATAATTGAAGTTCAAAATCAGATCCATATAGTGCATCTGAAAATGATTCCCATTGACCTTATCATAGGCCAGCTTTACGTCGATCTTTGTGTTAGAAAGTAGAATGGGTCGATAACTATATGCATATCACTCATATTGGTGAGCCTAGCTAAGTCTTGTGTGAAGCTTGGTCTTTAAAAAGTGGAAGGTTGTAATTATAAGAATCATTCACCGTTGTAATAATTTTCCAGATGTTTGTTGTCTGAGACCTGTCATTTTTTTAGTCTAGTAAACTTCAACATGATTTTGTTATCTTGGGAATCATAGGCGGGTGACTACTGATTGTCTTTATGGCATGCCCATTGGTGAGCGTCACATTTTGGTTATGGGGGATGTAGGTTATGAGCCTACAACTTTGAAATTCTCTCTCTCTTGCGCTCGCTATATATTCTCTTCTTCTTCTCTCGCTCTTGCTCTCCCTCCGAGTCTACTTGGAGATTCCACATCCAACACCGATTTAACATATGGCTTTTCACCTCCTTCTATCTCTGCATCCTCTCTCGAAATTCATCTCATTATTTTTTCATATTCTTGTTTCCTATAATTCTATCCATTTCAAAATTTATGCTCCATATCAATCCAGTTCGATTTGGTTTGATGGAAACCGGCCTGTTAAGATAGTCTTTATTGGGACAGGTTGTATGATATGGCTATTCTTACTTTTTGGCTCTCGGTTATTTTTCTTTATCTAGAACAAAGTTCATATCACCTGTAGGGTGCATATTTTACTAGATTAGGCACATTGACATTTGTTTTTCTAATAATAAAGATTTGAACAGGAAAGGAATCTTTGGTAGTACATGCATATGTAGAACAAAATGTAGGAATGGACATCATGCGTTATTTAGGAATGTTATTTTCTAAAATATAATTTGTTTTATATGATAGATTCATAATAACAATAGTCTGAATACCCCTTAAACCCCAAACTACCACAGTATTACTCCTATGGTCAAGTTCCCCACAATGTGACACCAATGAATGTATAACCCACCAAACATATGAAATATAATATAATATTTAACTTGTGATCCAACTGCATAAAGCTTTGACATGAAAACTACGAGCTTATTACATTGCAGAACTAAATGCATTTTGTCAAGGTACACAACATCAATATTCCAAATCTTAACAAGAACTTTAAAAATTTAAGAAGAAAATCCTTAATCATCATACCTACACAATCATATTAACTATATATTACAACATTATCTCATGATCCAACCCGACAATTTGTTCTGCTTTATAGGAATGTTAAACACGTCATTTTTATGATATTGTTGACACGTTGTAATACATTATGGTACTTATTGAAGCCTTGATTAATTATATTATGAATTTTTTAAATCTTTTTGTGGTTATTCAGTTTATTTTGTTGCGTATGTGGTTATTTCTTATTTATTAGGCTGGAATAACAAAATACATACAATCTCATCATCTAAAAGATGGCACACCATTTCGGATTTTTTTTTGCAATAATGAATTAAAATGTGAATTCACCAATCATGCCACTTTACTCAAATTTGATGTATATTTTTATTTTCTATTCATGGGACAAGGACTTTGTACGAATAACTAAAACAACTCTACCTTTCATAGGATTTTCTTTTCATTGGTTACTTAAAGGGCTTGTAAGTCAAGTATTTTTTCCTTTCATTTTCTGTTTTGAATATTTCTGATACTTTTAAATGTAGAGTGTGCTTGCAATGTGTATCTATTTATTGTCTTTGCATTTTGAAATTGTATTATGTACTTGTTATTTAAAATAGAATTTTCTTTTAAGATTATAATTTTTTTGCATGTCAAGAACTAAAAAAATAGTGTACAATACTTTCATTTTTTTCTTTTAATTATTTCATTTAAAGAAACTATAGTTACATTTTTCTCCAATCCTTTTCTAAAGTGACATGTGGGGCCAAGTGCCTTCATCAATGACAGGATTCGTTATGTGTCGAGGGGTTGATTCCCCTATGAGGCCATTTCGAAATGCCCCCATTTGGGTGTTAGACTAATTAGCAACAAGGATTTTAAAGCTTTCCGTCATAAATAAGAATATATTTTTAGACTAACACACTTTTTTTCCCTCTCCAATTTAATACGATGCAGATTAGAAACACTATTATCCTCCCTTCGGTGGGATTGATAATAACTACACCTCATTTGCAAAGGAAGGAAACGTCTTCAATGTGTTGTCAATGTTGTATATTACAGGAAACCAAAACCACCTAAAACAGTGATAGCTGAGATGGTCAAAGATCACCTCCACTTGTTGCCAACATCCCCACTTTTTCTCTCAAAATTCCAAATAATTGGACCACATTCACAAGTCTTCTGTTTGGCTTTACGATTCTAATGAAGATGCATTGAAATATGAACCTCCCCAAAAATTGAGGGATATGGGAATAACAATCGAGACATCTGCAACTTAATTTGGGCAAAAAAATAAGAAACGTGCAAAACAACTTACACATGCAAATAACAAGAAATTTGATACAAAAAAATAGCTTGTACTGGTTTGTTTATAAGTGTTTTTAAAACAATTTGTAACTCATTTCAAATAATTTCATGAATTTATTGTGGCAGTACATATGGGACAGAGAATCAAACTTTTTAAAATACATGTTCAATTTTTTGTTGTTAGTATTGCTCGCTTTTATATGTAAACCAAAAACTGTACATTTCTAATGTCTTTATCATTATATCTGCATACAAATACCTATAGTTTTACATTACCAAAAGAAATTATGCAATTTATAGTTGTGTTCAGCCAAAGTTTTGTACATTATATCTCTTTTTTTGCATATAGAATTGTTTTAGGGGTTTGACTTTATGTTTGCTCTATTAAAAATATAAATGAATAAGGAAGTAAACTTTACAACCTCACATTCTTTACAAACGCATGTAAATTTACTTACATCATATAGAAGGTCACATTTTAAATTATATCTAATTTGCAATATGCAACTTTTTTTTAGATCCTTACTTGTATTGTGGAAATAAATATGTATAGAGATATCTAAATGAAAGATTTTTTAGTTCAAGTGTACATTTTGTTCTTATTGTTTTCCATTCTATTTTCTTAAGATAATGCAAAAAAAGTAACAATTTGTAACTCGTTTCAAATAAATTCATGTATATAATTTGGCAGTATATATGGGACAGAGAATCAAACTTTTTAAAATACATGTTCAATTTTTCCTTCATACTATTGATCACTTCTATAAGTAAACCAATAACAATGCATTTCTAATTTCATTTTCATTATATTTTCATACAAATACCTATAGTTTTACAATGGCAAAAATAACTATGCAATTTATAGTTGTTTTCATCCACAACTTTGTACATTATATCTATTTTTTGCGTATATAATTGTTTTAAGGGTTTGAATTTATGCTTACAAGGTCACATTTTAAATAATATCTAATTTGCAATATGCAACTCTTTTTGTAGATCCCTACTTGTATTGTGGAAATAAACATATAGATATATAGATATCTAAATGAAAGTTTTGTTAGTTCAAGTGTACATTTTGTTCTTATTGTTTTCCATTCTAATTTCTTAAGATAACACAAAAAAAAAGTAATTGCTTTGAAAAATTACAAAATTTGAAATTATTTTGGCATTTTTACAAGGTTGTCTTTCTTTTCCTGTATATATTTTATTTTTGTGTCTATATGTTATGAAGTTTTTGTTTGGAAAGTTTTTTTTTGTCATTGAAATCAACAAAATAAAATTAGAAATATTTTCTTATACAAGTATACATGTGTGACATTCACTTGAAAGTACATAACCTTTTCTATGATGTCCACCCTTCATTTTGGTATGTGCAAAATCATTCAACAAAATGCAAGAATCCTCATTTCATGTTTGACTACATTACAAGTTTACATTTTCCACCATATATTTGCAAAACTCCCACTTTCTCGAGCATATTCTACTTGTCATGGAAATAAATTTGACACACAAAGGAATTTATAGATTAATTTAGGGTTGTTCAAATGTTGAACCTGTGTTTTAGTTACTGCATTTATCCTCCCTACGTTTTTTTTCTCATCATGGCAACCCAACATCGTGTTGACCTTTCAAATGGGTTACATTTTCAAACAGCATGTCTACCCTCCAAATTTACAAGTCGTGTAATGGAAAAATCAATACAAGAAGGATCCATTGTGTGCTTACTCAAATCTCTCATTAGAATGATCAAACATGAATTATAAGCTTAAACCCTTTCTCAATTACAAATGTATATAATTCCCCTATAGTAATTTTAATTTATTTCCATTTTTTTTTCTATTGCAAGATTGTTCTTATCATTGAAATGGATATTGTTGTCAAAACACATATGATAATCGGTGCTCTAATCTGACTACCAACCCATGTTGCACGTCGCAAGAAAAAAGTCCTACTACTAACAAATGTTCTCCAAATAAGTCAGTTTTTGTAAACAAATCCAAGTGCAAACTAGCTTCACAAGATATTTTTTGAGTACACCAAATCAAATAAGTGGATTGAATAAATCTATGTGCATGTGGTCTATAGAGGGTCGCGCCCTAGCAAAAATAACCCTTCACGAATATCACAATGTGAAGGGAGATGGTTCCTTATTTGGGTTTTATTTCATGGATTGGGAAGGAGGGAAAATTCACATCACTTGTTGTAATGAGTTTTTCAAAACATTCTATGCTCTCGATTGAAAATGGGAAGCTATATACAATTTCTAATGGGAGGATTGGTGATGCAAAAGTATGTTACAACCACTTGAACAATGCTTTGGATATTTTCCTGCAACTATCCTCAACCATAACTCCTCTCATAGAAAATGAGGATACAATACCTTCACATCACTTTCACTTCACCAAAATTAGGACATACCTAGAAGCGCTGCCGGATCTTCTATTGATTTTATTGGAATTATTCTTTCCATGTCACCATGCTCAACTATTCATAGGCATGACCAGTCTAAAACAAAGAAAATAACTCTACAATTAAAGGACATGTTAGGATTCAGATATTACTGTGACTTTGTGGGGACAACATTTAGATGAGTTAAGAAAATAACTTGAAGACATTCTTTATATTCCACATCTTCCAGTCCTTTCCTTGAAAGCTTCTCATGTCTCCAGTTTCAATGGGACCTCATTTGACACTATTTCAAGTACCAAATGTTACTTCAACCCTCCAATTTTAGAAACTACTACACTTTATGGTTGGGTTGCTTCTGTTGACTACTCCCATCCAACACCCTATATCACAAGCAAATTTCTGGGACCTCTAAAAAAATTGACCTCTGTAACAACAATTTCACATGTTATACAGATGGGGAACACTAAGAATAATGATTGGGCCATGGTTACAACTGAAATCAAAAATATCAACATGGAGAAATTTTTTACATGGCATATCCTCTTCTAAAAGGTGAAAACAAATGCAGGAAAAAATTCCGAGAGCATGCCAATGGTTCATGGTTTTGTTTGAGTTGCAACATAGAAGTTGAGAACTATGATTATAGATATGCACTCATGATCAATCTAAAGGACCCAACAGGGGAAATTCAATCAGTTACCACTTTTGATGAGACAATTGAGTCAATCATGGGTGTTGCAACTAGTGACCTCCACCTATTATCTATAGATGAAGATGCAACTAGTGAAATTACAAGCAATGTCATCGGCAACCAATATTGTTTCATACTTTCCCTAAAAAAGAGACATACTGTGAAACAAAAAATTGAAATGTGTCATCCTCAATTCAAAGAAAGTGGATAGCAGTGCATCTCCTCCATAACCTTTTTTACACATAATTTTTTTAACGCATACATCCCTTCAAACTTTACACCCTCCCCCATCCCCTTCCATACTCTCTACTATCTACGCTATGTTAGTTATTTCATATCTTTCTTTCCTTCATCTTATTTCCTCCTACTACTACGTGGATTGAAATTACTATTAAGAATATAAATGAATATTACTTTCTCTTTTGTTATGTACTATTTGCATTTTTGTAGACTATGTGTATGTAATATATTTTTCCATATAACTAATATTTTTTCCTTCTACAACATATACAGTTTTTTATCACAATTTTAGTTGTTATGTGTAATTTCCATTAAAACTCCACATGAATTTCAATTACATATAAATATTTCCCCTTATGAAAACAAGATTACAGAGTTTTTTTAAACATTAATGTTAGAAAATGTATATAGTTTATTGATTTTGAATATTTCTGCATTTGTATGTCATCAAACAATGCATCGTTCCTTGCTCACTTGCATGGATTTTTTTAACATGTGGTACTCCATAAGTCTATGACTTCTCAATCATGTCAACTCCTGCAAAACGAACCCAATGGAGAGAGAGAACTATGTAAAAATAAAGTTCACATAACTGTTGAGCAACGTCATCGTCACCTAGAGTGTAAAACAAAGGCAATCTCTAATATCCATCAACTTACATCAACCAACAACCTACCATTTCTTGAATTTCCATTCTTTCCATAGAATTCAAGTAGTGAAGGATTTCCAACCAGCATTTTGCAAGTAACTTTCATGGAAACTATTTTGCATGACCATACCCATTCCTTCCATACGAACTCATATTTTCTTACTACTACCATCTCTTCTCATTTATTTGGGTTGCCACATGAAACAATCTCACGTACCAACCTTGCTTTGGTTCCTCGTACATTTACAACCGGTTCCTCCTCTCTTTATAATTTATTTCCACCTTACAATCCACCATCCACTCAAAAATAACACCCCACCCCTTCCCATACACTAAGATTTCCCATATTACTGCCCTTGTCATGACTATTGAATCCCAATGTAGATTTCACAAAAGAATATATTTGTTAGAGAATGTCTAAAGTTGCTTAATATATTTGGAAAATCAACCTAGAATTAAAAAAAGTTTGTTTGAAGGCTTGCCTTCTTGGAACAGAATGTAGATCTGAAAAAACATGGCCATCGCTTCTCTTCATGGAACAACATGGACCTTGAAAAGTAGCCTATTATTCTAGTGTCTTTAACCCAAATCGAAAATATTCTTATCGTATAATCTAATCCATTCTTGCAAGTCACCAATTACGTGGCGTAAAAATACAAATACTCATAACACACCATAAATTTCCCAGCAAAACATTTCTTCAATGCCAAAAACCTACCATACTACCTTGGAGATTTAGAGATAGTACTCATACAAAGGGAAGGAACTAATTTAACAAAGTATGATTTCTATGTCAGTAGATCTCGTGTTTGGGCAACCTTGTAATATAAAATCTCGCACGATCCATATTACAAATATGTATTAATCAATAATGGTACCCTTTCCTCTCTACCATATGATTCATCAAATGTTTCCTCCTCTCGTAACATAGCCACACTGGAACTGCCCCAAATGCAAACTAATTTTGCAACTCATGGTATTGATGTTTCTATTGAATCAAATGAAACGTATGCACACTCATCATCTTTTGTGCCAACACCTCAAAATATAGGAACTGGAGAAGAGGAAATTGAATAGTTCTTGCTTACCCATGGTGGTAACACTCCATTTACCATGTCATGGCCAAAGCTTGGTCTTTCGCCAATAAATGAATACAATATAGAGGGCCTTTTCTCAATGTCTTTCCCAACTTTGTTTCTAGTAGGAAAAGCATAACCTTGCTTTAAAAAGTTCCAATACATGAATACACCCTACATTTGATGTGCTACCATGATGGGAATTTTAGTTCCCACCCATGATTTTGCTACTTCCTTCTAAACCTCATAACGCGGCATAGAATTCAGTCTACAACAAAAAATTTTTATGAAACAGGACATTAAATCTAGAATCCCTCCAACAATTGGAGATTTTTAAAAAAACTACTGGAATGCCCCAAATACAACCTCCCAAACACTTTAATGCAGTTTGGTTCAAGCCTTCAAGGGACACGATCATTTTGGGATAAAATCAAAATTGATGCTTCAGATATGGTAGAACAATTGGGGACACCAACTTTATTCTTCACTCTAAGTGTTACAAACACTAAATGGCCAAATCTCCACAATATTATTTCTAGTGCATGCCCTAATGATCCTCAATCCACACAATGTTGGATAACCCTTAACATTATCTCTAACCCTCATCGAGTATCAACATACCTACATCATAGATTCACAATATTTTGTGAAGAAATACTACAGAAGGAACTTGGAGCAGTATACTTTTGGTATAGGTAATACAATCTACTTATATTTAAGTTTGATCTAAACTACATAACTTGTATTTATGTTCCCTCATCTCTCAGGTATGAATGGTAACATAGAGGCTCCAAACATGTCCACTAGTTATTGTGGCTTGAAAATGCTCCTAAAGTTATTGTGATAGACTGGGAGGATGCATCAACTATTGAGGGAAAAAAACAATACTTTGATAAGTTCGTGTCTACCTAGAACCCCTTCCCAGATTGCAACTGGTTGGATTTTGTGCATAGGTCACTAATAGATGACCCTTGTTTGCTAAGAACAAAAAAATTAACTTCCTCCCCACTTGTAGACCTTGAAGAACTAATTAATCATGTTCAACACCACACTAAATGTTCAAATAAAACAATTTTTCATAGAAAGCAATCGTGAATACAGTGTAGGTACAATGCCCCCTAGGCCACGCAGCCTACTTCAGCTTTGATCATTGAAAGTGATGGTAAAATTAAGTACCTCCCTTCTAGAAATGATGATATATTGAATTTCCACAACCAAACTATGATATCCATATGGAGAGAAAATGTCAATTTCCAACCAGTGCTTTCCCACCATGCATTTCTTAAGTATATTGCAAAATATGCTTCAAAATCATATCAACGTTAAGAATTCTATCACCAAATGCTATCTATATTTTCAAGAGATGCTAACACTACTTCTCCAAAGCACATATTAAAATCTGTAAAATTCTTATAGAGAGCATTTTTAACATGACATAAGCGCATAAGAAACATACCACATGCTCCAAAAATTTCCACTTGTTATGTGAAGTCATTCATTTGTTTCATTATATGTTGGAAAAAAATTGAGACGTGTCTTTGAAAATGAAACCCATGTGCAAGAAAAACCATTTTGTTAGATATGTATAGATTTCAACCTACAAGCATGGAACACCTACCTCTTATTCAGGTTGCTCAAGATTGGAGCTACAACAAGAACTATAAAGGTGATAAATGGAAACTGTGATTAATCCAATCAATTGTTCGGGTCCACCCAATATTTTTAGATGTTCCAAATCAGGAATAAACATCCTATGATATTTTCTATTGGTTAGAACTCCTTTTATTCAATCCTTTCAGAAATATTGTCTCTAAATTTGGGTCAACCCTAGATGACATCAATCTTACTTGGGACTTGTTCAAGCACAACTACAAAGCATGACATGTTTTACACACTCCTGCAAACACATGGTATTCTATAGATGTTAGTTCACACTTTGAAGTCAAATGCGATTCAATAGGAAACATTGCATGAATGGAAAGTTTTGACTCAACTTTTTCCAGGAAACAACACGGGTCTTGACAGTCTTGAAATGTTGGGAAAATGAGAATTTGACATACACAATAATTGGAAAATTTATGATGTTCCACCTCATTTACAATTAACTGGTCCATCATACATTGAGAAAAAACATAGACACAATTAACACCAGCATGGAGGCCATACCACCAATTTCCACATTTCTTTTGTCTTTAGAACAAAAACTAGCTCTTGATACCATAATACACCATTCGAAAACAAATCCCATCTACCTGCACTAAAACTAATAATTCAAGGAACAACTAGAAAAAGAAAATCATATTTGATAAATAAAATCATGAATTCATCCACGAAACATCATCCACATCTCCCTCACCTCTCCTTCTACTTGCCCCTACCAGTGTTTCAGATCAACATCTCCACATCCATAATCCATGTAGGCCTTTGTGTTATAATAAAATAAATAAAATACTTTGAAGGCCATGCATTATCATCTTTTAAAGAGTCACTAAAACATATAGAATATATTCTTATTAATGAAATGAGTTTCATTGGCCCAAAGTTGCTAAGAAAAATTGACTACAGTTTCACAAGGCTTTCCCATATTATAAAATAGCGAAATTTGGGAACAAATATGTCATCCTCCTCGGTAACCTCGGCTAATTACCACCAATTATGGACACTCCTCTTTATACATGTAATTCATATGGAGTTGGCCTTTGAAAGGGACTCCATTCTTTCATTACCTTGGAAACAATATTTCGGCAACAAGGACCACCACTACACAAGTTTCATTTCATAAATTACTGCTCCACATGTGAGATTCAACTCCTCTTATTAAGGACTGGAAACCCTAATGTCTCACAATGACTTACACCTAACTCAGCGAAGATCAAAATTTTTAAGGATGCACCACATTTTTTGAAAAAAACAAATTGGTGGACTCCCACAACCTTTAAACTTTGAAAGAATTTAACATTCCAATCGCCCAATCTATTATTCAAGGTAATAGATGAGCTATAATAGGAGATTCTCGATGACAATCAATTACAACACAAATTTCTTCTATGTAAACAACAAAAAATCATTTTTTTGCTAATTTATGGGTTGACGTAGGCCTTGTAAATGGTGTTACAAGAACAATCACCGACATTATTTACAACACATCAATGCCACCACCAATAATACCTTTATTTTTTGTTGTCAAATTTGATAGATACAATGGCCCATGTTGGGATCCCTCCAACCCATTACATATTCCAATACCCCTATTTCAAGAGGGAATCGAAGAAAATTTCCAATTAAAATGGCTTGGGGATTAACTATCCACAAGTCCCAAGGACTTACTTTTCATAAAGCAATTATCAACATTGGAAACACTGAAAGACAAGGTATGACATTCACAGCTTTCCCCAGAGTTCCCTCAACTTGAAAATATGCACATTTCCCCTCCTTTTTCATTTGAAAGGTACTCAAAAATGGCGCATGCATCTACACTTGGAGCAAGAAGAAAGGAGGAGTCAAGACTAATTTCACTTAACCAAAATGACCCATCGTAAATACTAGTCTCTACTTTGATAGCACCTCCACTACTACTTTACTCAACACTACTTGTATCCAAAGCGGAAGTCTTCATGTATTCATGTTTAGTGCAAATAAAATTTTCCACAAAAGGCAACCACTCATGATATTATATTTGCAAATGTATATGTATGAATTTGTAACAAATTTGAAATGTACAGATAAACCTTTCAATGTAATGTTTCATCTATATTCCTACTCTAACACTATTAATCACACTTGTTATCAAGAGTACATTTAAGGATTTTTCAACAAAAACCAAATGAAACCACCATCTCAAACACGTTGCAACACTAAAATGAAAATTTCACCCCAAATAATTACAAACCATATCAACTATGAAAGTAATTAATGTATCCCTCTAAATATAATAGCTTATACCGTTCAGTGTTCACATTTACAAGACACATGTGATTGCTACTTATAAACATATGTAATTATTTTATAAAAAAAATAATAATGCCATTCATTTACATCATGTAGAAGCTTTATTCTTAGACCCATCAACATAAAATATTTTTTTACTTAAGCTCAATAAACCTTAAAAAAAGACACTATAGCAAAGTTCATAATATACAAATGTGTATCCACAAAAACACAAATAAGTGAAACTCGTAATGTATGCGCGGACTGAGCTTATTCAATTAGACATTTTTGTAGTCATGTTGGGTACTAGGTACTTGTTTTGTGATTCAATTGGTTAGAGTAGGAGTATAGTACATTTTTTTATCACAAAACAAATGCTTGTGCACACTTTGCTTGTTTCCATTTAAGACATGTATGATTTTCATTTTTTACGTATTTTTGTGGGATTTTAGTTTTGTTTCCCAATCCATTTCAATCAGGTTTCATGGTTGATACAAGTTTCTTTGGGGTAGCCTCAAGGTTTATTCATTTAAACCCAAAGATCATATGTAGATCAGAGTTCTCCATACTCCTTCTTTGGCAAGAAATTAATGTTTTTGGGACAGTTTGCAAGTCTTATTCATAACTCCCAACAAATCAGCTTCCAAGAGAGATTCAAGTTGTTCTAGGTCAGTTCTAAGTCCATGTAGATCTAGGGGTATGAATTTCATGTTTTTAGATCATCCTTTCATGTTTTTCAAGCTTGACTCCAAGCCCAATGGTTTCTCAAAAGGTAACTAATCTTCTATATAACAGGAAGATATCCCCAATGAGTCACCATGTTTTTGTCCAAAATAATCCCCAGGCTATTTTGACAACTTACAAATTCAATATTTGGACTTGGGTGTTTTATGTTTTGGAAATTTGTAATTACTCAATCTTAAAATTAAAATGGGAGGTACAAATTTCTATAGCAAAAATGCATTGCATACATTGGGTATCAAAATTTGAATCTATTAGATTTTCCCTATTTTTTATTTTAGCTTTGTTAAGTATAAATTGCACTAGCGTGAAAAATACAAGTGATACTTGAGACAATAAAGTGGTGCATAGACAGTAGACATTATATGGGAAGGATCAATTTTAGCCATACAAGAGGTGTAGGATGTGAAGGTATTTAATTCTCATGTTTTTGTTTCCAACATTTCACTCATGTCTTCGTATTATCTAGAACCGTCCAATCAAAAATCTTAACGCCAAAAATACAATAAAAATATATAAACCTTTTTTTACATATTTTTTCCTTTTAATTATATAAAGGGCATGGTCAGTTGTCACTTCCCTAGAACTGACAAGACATATTAACAATGTTAACTAAGTGGCCCCTTTATATGGTCAAAAAAGATATTTTTTTATTACTTGGAGTCATGACACTCAATACTTATTTCACTATATCATATCTCAATACTTATTTCATTATATCATATCCACTCCCGAAATATTCTCCCCTTGTTATATCCCTTATATGGAAAATATTTTAATTGGACCTTTTAGATATATGTCGAAATATCTTCCCAAATTTATCACTTCTCAAAAATAAAAAATGTAATACAACTAAACCAATCCATAAAAGTTAGAATATTAAAAAAATTATGGTTCTATCAATGTTGCAGATAACTAACTCTTTTTAAACCATGAAGAGGTCCTTGCATCCATCCACATATAAATTTTCATCTTTTGGATTTGTAGTATGATTAACTTTGGTTATCATGGAAAGGCAATGCCCTTTATTATTACATTTTCCACATTTAGTTTTTCAACCTTTTTCTTCTCAATCATATTTCTAATGTGTTGAAATTTTTTCTTATTGAATACTATAAGGATATGTCAAGAAACACTTCATTATTAACTTTTGAAAATAATGTCAATACCATGTTGTACAAGTTCAAACATCATCTCTTGTCCTAAAAATATTGCAATGATTGGGCCTAATATAGCATATTAGTGTTAATGTTGACCCACATATCCAAAATCCTTTGAAGAAAATTTAAAATACTTTTTCTTGCTTTGCGTATTCCTTTTCAATTAAGACAATAGTGATTTACGATTTCCCGAGCTTACTCAAAAAATAATTCTGATCTATAAAACATGTTCAACTCCAATTTTGAAACAAAAGGGTGATAGAAATGAAAATGTGGTATATTACAAATAAATTTTAACATGTTTTCTAAGGGTTGTAATTAAACCATATCTTTTTTTGTATTTTGAGAAAAATTGTAACCATAAAGAAAATTGTGTTCAGTATCTTGCTTCTTGAAAAAGATTTTCATAACAATGTTTGATATAAAATGATTATTCACCACTTGAACATAAGAGTTGTTGACTCATATCGGAGTATCCTTTTCATACTTTCATTTCAAGAATCCTAGTTGGTAAGTGGTGTAATGTGGCAAAAGGTAGAGATATTTGTTTTCTTTAACACGTGAAACTTGAAATTAAGAACAATTTCATAATGTGATTAGTTGAGTATCTTTCTTCTCAATAGTTGGATTCTTGATTATGTTTTCCAGTGTGAATGATGGAAAGTGATGTCCTAAGCTCTCCTTTGTATAATAGCATTGAACTAAGGGCCTAGACATCCATAACTCAAACAACACTAATTGCATTTGTTGACACCCTATTTTCTCTTAATAAAGAGGATAAGATGAATGATGAAGATTTTTGGAGGGAATGGAAAGTAACAAAAAAAGTTTGATGGACTCGAAATATGAAATTATCGTATTTATAGGTTATGGAAAAGAAGACTCTTTGAAGCCTCTAAGAGTGGGGATAATGTGGACATCAAGGTCAATGACTTGAATCTCTCCCCCTAAGCATGGGTCATCGTGTTCCGTCGATGCATATGAAGAGCTTAGATTTGAAATAGGTAAGTCATCAACTATGTTGCCTCCCCTTATATGCTCCTACATTATGTGAATGGTTATGCTTTCTAGTGGGAATGTTAGCAATCTCATTCACAACATCCCATGGATTTGGTTTAGGTTTTCTAGTTTTATTTTGAGATAGTACTTGAGTGTTTGTGTATCAATGTTGGTGAAGATAATTTCTCTCAATATCCATACGCTACCTATGTCAGCCAATACATATCTTCCAAGTGGTCTAGTTCCTTCACTATAAGCACACCTCGCAACAATGCATAGTTTACCCCTCCCACTTGAACAAGACTGAATCAACATAGGAGTTTTCTCCGAGAGATACAATAACATGTGTCTTCTCAATTCAAATTCATGAAGCAAGTTAATTGTTTATCTATTTTAATAGCAAGCCATGATGAAATTTTATGAATTCCTATCGTGAACCTACCTCTCCACCCAGAACACTGACATGGTTGATGGAATGATCTCGACCTCTCCAGCCTTCACCTTTGGTTGTTGCTTTATTGTATGCATGTTTTTTCCTTCTCAATCTTTCACCAATGTTAAAGATTCATTTTTTTAATTATTGCTATATGATTTTGGATTCTACAATAGCTAGAGCTATTTTTTTATTGATTGTGTGTCAAAATTTAATGTTCACTATGTTCCCATTTATACAAAGGTATATTTTCTTCAAATATTTTAAGTTATCAAATTTTTGTTTCAATCTAATGATTAATTACATTCCATGTTGACATATAAATTATCAAATGGTTAAATATAGAAAATATGTATATAGTTTTAGAATTTATAACATTTAATGATTCAATAGATATGTCTCTTTATTCTCGGTAGTTGGGTTCTTGATTATGATTTCCATTGGGAATTATGATTAGTGATATGAGGGAGTATCTCTTCCTAAAGCTCTCGTTTAATAAAGAACACCAACTCAAGGGCTTGGACATCAAAAACTCCAACAAAATTGATTGATTTTTTTGACACTATGTTGTCTCTTAAAAGAGAGGATAAGATGGACAATGAAGATGAGCTAGAGGACATGGAAGGAAACAAAAAAATGTGATATAGTCATACATATGCAAGCTTCTTATCTAGAGGTGATGGTAAAGCAGAATCTATGAATCCTTTGAGGGTGGGGAGAATGTGGACATCAAGGTGAACGAATTGAATCTTAGCCCTTAGGAATGGTAAATGAAGTGCATTGATACCTACATAAAGATTGGATTTGGAATTGGGTAATGCATTTCAATAGTGTTTCCTCCTCTACTATGCATGTGCATTGTGTGAATGGTTATGCTTTCCTTTTGGAATTCTTGCAATCTGATTCACAACATCCCATTGATTTGGTTGAGGTTCTCCAATTGTATTTTGAGATAGCATTTTAGTGCATTACATATTTGGTGTCCCCAAAGATTTCACTTAGAAATCTTGGGATACCCATTTTAAATTTGTACAGATTTTCTTAGGATTTCTTCATGAGGTTGCAAGAATTTACACAGAAGCAGGTTGGAGAAATACCCATTTGCTTTAAATGCCTAAAAGTCCCTAAACTAAAGTACTTGCTCTCTTAGTTTATCGGGTTTCTCAAAGTGCTTTACTTCCATGTTGCAGTTTCCCACCTCTCAAAACCTGATTCACATTATTCTCCTTCTTTTCATTGAATAGAAATGTTTTTACTTGATTAAAATCGTCAAGTAAAGTAATCATTAAAGCCCGCAAAGCTAGTGCTTCTACTTCTTAGTTCTCGTGATAAATTGAATGACTTCGCTCCCTAGTTCTATGCTAAACTGGAGTTCTTCTTCTTGTTAGTTATGTCTGAAATCAAATGCTTCTACTTTTTAGTTTTGCACTAAACTCGATATACTTCTACTTCTTGCTATTAAGCAAGTAAAGTAGTTCCTAAATGCCACAAAGCTAAGTTATTCATTACACTGAATTAACACGTGACTACTTGCCCTCTTTGTGCTAAAACCAAACTACTTTACTTCTCAAAAATTAAAACGTGTAAATCAGTTCCTGAAAGCCACATTATTAATCACTTAAGTTATCGGTCTTTAGAAGGTGTTTTACTTCTTTTAAAAATAACGAAGTAAGTTATCTCAAAAAGCCGCAAAGAAGACAAAAAAAAGTAATTTGGAAAAATGAAGTTACTTTTCTTCATAAATTAATTAAATAAAGCAATTGCAAAAATCTGTAAAGAAGATAAAAGAAGAGAGTAATGCGGAAAAATAGAGTTACTTTACTTCATAAAGTATATAAGTAAAGCGATTGCAAAAAAACGCAAAGAAGAAAAAATAGCAGAGTAATACGGGAAAATGGAGATAATTTACTCTATAAAGTAAATAAGTAAAGCAGATTGTAGAATCCCACAATAAAAAGATAAATTGTTTTACTTTTACAAGTAATAAGTAATGGGGGGTCGCATTCAAGCAAAGAAGGGACTTTTGACAACTTATTTTGACCATAACTTTTTCTCCAAGTTAGCTTCGTTTTTGAGATCCTCTACGCAATGGGATCACAAAAATAAGTTTTTGGTGGGAATAAGTGAGATAAAATTGGCAAAAACATATCCATCATGTTAATGGGAAAGTAATGGGAGGTTAAAAACCCGATTGGCCATAAATTTTTCTCTAGTGCTCCATTTTTCTAGATCTTGGACTTTTCGGAAAGCTCTCGACCTTCTCTACACAATGGAATTAGGAAAATAAGTGTTTGGTGGGAGTATATGAGAGGATAAAAATTAAAAAAAGAACACTTTCAAAGCATGAATTTAATAGTTTCATGTAGCAAAGTGCTACCGCAATGTGGGCAAACTTCTTCTTCGGAAAAAGGGGGAAAAGCATGAATGAACTTCTTCAGCTAGAATTTATTCTTCTTCTTCTTCTTATTCTTTCCTGATGATGTAATAAATTAATCAAGCTTAATTGTAAAACTTAAGTAATCTAGTTAAAATTCATTACTTCAAGTTGTTTGAAAAATTCAATTACTTATAAACATGTGGCACATCAGAACATTCCAATTTCATGCGTGTCATGCAATGAGGATTTCAAGGAGGAAAATGCTCAACTCCTGTAGTTTAGTAGTTAGGCACTTATGGAAATATAATAGATATTTTCTATCTTATAACTACCTTATGGAGGCTATAAATAGAAAGAGAGGCCTACGGGCCAAGGGATGGAACTTTTTTGAAACCAATTATTGTAATTTTATGCAAGAATTTAAAGATATCAGACTTTGTGTTGAGACTCGGAATGTTCTTTGTATAAATTTGTTGGAATTGAATAAGAAGATGATGAATTTCTAGAAAACTTTGTTGTTAGAGAAGAGCATTGTTGTCAATATCCTTATACTGCTCATGTCTTCCAATGGATATCTTCCAAGTGGGATAGATTTTGCACTACAATTACACCTCACATTTTGCCACCATTGATGTTGAAATTACATACTTTTTCCCTCCCACTTGAACAAGACTACATCAACATGGGATTTTCTACCAAGAGCTCTTATAGAAACACGCCTTCTAAGTTCAAATCTATAAAGAAATTTAATTAATTCCTCTATGTTAATAACAAGACAAAAATGAAAATTATTTGTTATCATCACAAGTCTTCCTCTCAACCCAAGACACCGATGTGGCTAATAGAATGTTCTCACCTCTCCACCATTCACCTTTGAGTCTTGCATTATTATGTGCATGTTTTTTCCTTCTAAATCTTTAACCAATGTTGAAGATTTGATTTTGTAATGATTGCTCTATGATTTTGAATTCTACAAGAATAAGATTTTTTTATTGATTGTGTCAAAAGATAATGTTCCCTTCATTCTAACATATGGGTTATATATTTTATTTTTTAATATTTTATGATATTAATTTTTTTAAAATTTGATAATTAATGACGGTAAATGTGGACATATACAATATATTAAATTCTTGATCATAGAAAAATATATAGAATTTAATAAATTAATAGTTAATGAATCAAATCAAGGGCCTAGGCATCCATACCTCCAACAATAACGGTGATTGATTTTGTTGACAATTTTTTGTCTCTTAATATAGAGGATAAGTTGGATGAAGAAGATGAGATAGAGGGAATGGAGGGAAAGGGAGAAAGTATGATTGAATCATACATATATACAAGCTTCCTATCTATAGGTGATGGTGAAGTAGACTCTTGGAATCATGTAATTCTAATGAGAATGTTGATGTCAAGGTCAATGAATTGAATTTTTCCCCTTATGCAAAATTCATTACTATCTGTCGATGCCTATGAAGAGCTTGGATTTGGAATCATGTAAGACATTTCAACTTTGTTGCCTCGTCTATTATGCGTGTACATTATTTTAATGGTTATTCTTTCCCAAGGGAATGTTTGGAAGCCTATTCACAATGTCTTGCAGATTTGGTTGAGGTCCTCCAGTTGTCTTGTGAGATAGCACTTAACTATTTTGCATATCATTATTGGCAAAGAGTATTGTCTTAAATATCCCTATGCTCCCTATATTAGCCAAAGGGATATCTTCCATGTGGGCTAGAGCCCATGTTCTAATTATGCCTTGTATTTTACTATCGTTGATGCTAAGAGTGCATACATTCCCCCCCACTTGAACAACATTGCATCACAATGGGATTTTCTCGACATTAGATCTTATAAAAACATGTGTGTCTTCTCAATTTAATTCCATGAAAAAAATTCTTCTTTCTTCTATTATAATATAAACCCATAGAAGAACTTTTTGAATTCCTATCATGAGTCTACCTCTCCACCCAAGACATAGACGTGGTTGATGGAATGGTCTCGTCCTCTCCACCATTCACCTTTAGGTGTTGCACCATTGTAAGTATGCTTTTCCTTCGAAATATTTCACTTTGAAGATTAAATTTTGTAATTATTGATTTATGATTTTGTCTTTTATAATAGCAAAAACTATTTTCTATTGATTGTGTGTCAAGAGTTAATCTCAATCTATGTTCCAACGTATGGGGTGCATATTTTATCTATAATATTTTAAGTTATCTAACTTTCATTAAAATCCAACGATTAATGCTGGTCCACATGGACATATAGAATATATCAAAATATTGAGTATGACAAATATTTATATAGTATTATGAAATAGATTTTAATGAATCATAAGCTATTGTATTTTCTTTTGGTAAATTCCTCATGATATTTATGAGAATACCCATGCAATTGGTCATCTCTCATTTTTTTTTACCACTCCATCATACTTCAAAGCTCCATAACATGAAAATTTATAAGTAATAGGTGTAAGATTATACACATGACAATGCTTCAAAATTAATATTTTTAAGATCCCGGAATGTTGAAAAGCCAAGGTCAAATAAAAATACATAAGGGAAGCTCTTGTGGGTAATATTTTTGTTTTCTGGGAAAGCATAGAGAATGGCCAAAGATAATGATCTATAAATAGGGTACAATATCACCCAACCCGCCGTGTTTTTGGTTTTCAAATTCAACTATACATCAAATTAAGTTTTCTTACACATATGTGTCTTCTTAGATGAATGAAGAGTTTCACATTCCTTCCCCCAAAAATTTTCCCACCCTTGGACTTCTCCTCCTTCAATCCCCTTCTTCCTCCTACAATGTTTTGATTATTCAAGTTTAAGTTCTTCAACACATTCTTTCGGCATCTCTATTGCACCCCATGCGCATGATTGCTAGTTTTATGGCCATTATATCATAGCACATAATCGATGAGTTTTATTTGTGACATGAGAAATATATTAGTACTCCTATAAACTTTATTTTGATTCCATTGACACAAATTGATTCTCATATAATTTTCATTTACTAGGTTTAACATATCGATTTACAATTACAACTTTATAAAGTAGGAAACCATATTTGTTTCGATAAATTTTAGCCATGAATATTATGATCAATGTGACTCTCTTTCCACTATATAATAAAACTTTATATTCAAAAATTATTCAATATAATTCTCATTTTGATAATAAATTATAAAATGTGATCCAAAATGACAATTTTAAAGTCACAAAATTAAATTTAAAAACTCTACAAAATGTAGAAATTTCATCTCTTATTAAAAACAGTCATATTTTACAAAAAAATCACATTCCCTCAATCTACCATATATTAAGGAAAACCATATTTAATTCCAACTGCAATATCTTGAACACAAATAAATCACTCCATGGCATTTGTTGAAAATAAGAAATTGCAGCAAAGTGCAACCCGTTGAAGTAAGTTGCGCATACTCTTTCCATGAGGGCCTTTTTCACCGCGTATTATTCATATTACCAAATTTCAATACTAAGTTTTTTTGTAACATAGCAATACATAAAAATTTCTTTCCATTAAAATACATAAATTACAATAATATACAATGAATCACAACCACGTTGTTTCGTCGTCTTACTTGCATCCTGCAAAACCATGTGAGCGTGAAATCAACAATAAATCCCTGGCATGACATCCACCTAGATCTAACATAATTAACATTTTTAGTTTTCCATTTACATAATAATAATATTTTACACTTAAAAAGAGAGGGTTAGAGACATATATGTTCATTTCATTTCATTTCACTTCATTTCTTAACTAAGGAGAGAGAAGAGAGAAAGAGATCGAGAAGATAGAGAAGAGAGAGAGAAACACTGTTTTGCCAAAAGTCAAATTTCACACAACAAGCCATAAGATAGAGTTTAAAATATTTATTCACAAGTATTAATAAGTTTCTATGATGGCTTGCTAACTTGACTAGGGTCCTACAATTTTCTGATAGTTGCAAAAATGCCCAATTTACACTCGAGAGGCTAAGAAAGTGCATTCAAAAACTATCTTCCGATGAGAAAATTCATGACATGAAAATTCCTACATGTCCACCTATATACCAAAAATTCATAGGACTGACAGAGTCCAGAACCATCGAATGGTGTACAATTGGCGAATAGTTTTCCAGAGCCACCGATCAATCGGCCAAGTTTGACCTAGTCAAACAACTGACCAGAGGCCTACGAAACCCCTTTTTCCAAACTAACTAGGAATGTTATTTTCCCAAAAATAATCTTCCATTCAATTGTCTAGTAAAAATAATACGAGTTTGTAAAGGCGAGACAAGAATTTCATCAAACTAGGTACAAATGGTGAGACGAAATGAAAACCAACTTTTCAGTTTTAGCAACTTCCTAAGAGTGCAAAATGGGTAACAAGGCTTTTGGACGGGCAGCAAAAAGGGCACCAATGATTGATTGGGCAATATATAAGGTCTGATTTGACTCCCCACATAACAAGGAACACATACAATGATTAACATTCCTTTTACGAGGTTTGAGAATATTGTATTACGGGCATTTGAAGATTGCGATTAACTAGTTTTTTTACAAGGAATGGTTGATATCTTTTTAAGGGGCTCAACCTCAACTTGTCAATAAAAAGTGTTTTTTATTAATTTTTATCCAATTTTTCCCCTCGGGAAAATTTTGATCAAACACGACCTTCCACACTAGAGAAATGAAGAGGTCGGTTCAATCATGCAAGCCCACATTTCAAATCTAACAATCAAGTTACATGCAGGCTCGGCTATGGAAATGGAAGATGGGAAAATGAATGGCCAATGGAAATGTTGAAGAAGATCAAAGCTCAAGTGAAAAAATGGAGAAAGGCTTGAAGTTTTTGGACTTCACATTTTTGGGGATCTCGGGAAACAGACGGTTGAAAAAACAAAGAAAGCTAACTTGGTAAGTCAAAATCGAGCCCAGAGTGAGTCGACTCAAAGCAAAGAAACAAAGTCGCAGAAGGTGCCACGTGTCAGATCATCACACTTTCAAAAGGTGCAATAAAATCAAAACCCTCCACGTGTCTCTTTTACGCAACTTCAATGGTAAAACCCAAAGGCCAATCCCCAATCGAGCACAGGATCTCCACATCACTAGAGCCTGAGAAATTTGCACCAGCTGTTGAAATTCTAAGCATGGGAAGAGCCAGTGGAAGCATCCATGTGTCTCTTCGGCACAAATTTAATGGTAAAACCCAAAGGCGGTCCCCAATCGAGCGCAGGCTCTCCACGTGGCCAGAGCCCAAGAAATTTGCACCGGCCGTTGAAAAGTCTAAGCATGGGATGAGCCAGTGGAAGCATCCACATGTCTCTTCAATGATAATTTCAATGGTAAAACCCAAAGGCCGATACCCAATCACGCGTAAGCTCTCCACGTGGCCAAAGCCCGAGAAAGGTGCACTGACCGTTGAAAATTCTAAGCATGGGAAGATCCAATGGAAGCCTCCACGTGTCTCTTCAACACAACTTCAATGGTAAAATCCAAAGGTTGGTCCCCAATCGAGCACAGGCTCTCCACATGGCCAAAGCCTAAGAAAGTTGCACCCGACCATTGAAAATTCTAAGCATGGGAAGAGCCAGCGGAAGCCTCCACATGCCTCATCGGTGCAACTTCAATGGTAAAATCCAAAGGCTGGTCCCCAATCAAGCACAAGCCCTCCACGTGTCTAGGGTCCAACAATGTTGCTCCTAAATAGAAGGGACTTAGCCAAAACACAAAGAAAGCATAAGCAATCCTGTGGACGATGCCAAGTGTCCAACCGTCACAACTTCAAGAGTGAAAGGAGGGGGTAGATTCTTGGAAGCCCACAGGGTTTCCACGTGGAGCTAACTACAAAGGTCCCACCCAAAAAGGGGTTTTGACATTATATATAGTGGGGCCCTTTACTCACCCAAAGGAATAAAGCAGCATGTTCGCGGACGGTGCCAAGTGTCGGCACGTCGCATTCCCAAGACCCTAAAAGGTAGCAAAAATCTTAAGAATGCACGGGGCTTCCACGTGGATCTTGCACAGATAGACTCCAAACCTAAAGCAGTTTGGAAAAGATTGGCGGAAGGTCAATTCAATGAAAAATGAATCATGAAGCCCACCAAGAATTTTAAATTCTTATATCTTTTAAAATATTGTGAGAGCCCGCATGGAACGCCCGACCTTGACCTTCAGATGATCATAACTTTCGACTGGAAGCTCGTATTTGAGCAAGAGAGGACTTTTTGGAAATATTTCAATGTCTTCTACTCAACTACGACTGGATATCTTTAAATTAGTGGGACTAGGTTCTTAAAAATGAAAAAATATAGTTTGTCATTTTCAAGGGTGTCAAGCTTCTTACCTACCACCATAATGAAGTATGGGCTTCCTTTCTTTCCCAACAAGGAACAACACATGGAGGCATGGGTTTTGTAGTGGAACCCATCATTATTGTAGGTGAATTCATTTCTCTTTTGGGGTGGTTGAACAAGAATTCAGATTTCTTCTATCTCCTTCTCTAATTCTTCCTATATATTATAAGGAGGGGAAATTTTCAAAAGGGGGACAATTTTGCTTTGCACCCTCCCTTCTTCCCTTGTTTTTAAGTAAATTTGTGGAGTTGTAAACCTCCCCTTCAAGGTGTAATGCAATTCTCTTGGCTATTGTAATTCACTGTATCAATTTTTAGAGCAATAAGATAAGTCTATGGATGATTTTAACCCTCTCTTGTGTTCATTGCATCCTCTTGATCTCTCATTATAGTTTTTGGTTAACTGTGCATGGTCATTGTATTGCATTTCTATGGTTTGTGTTTAATGTCAAAGCATATTGTTCAACATTCCTTGGGTGCATCACCTCTGCTAGTCAAGTTTATTTTCTTATATCCTCTTAACCTTGTCTCCTTGGAAAATTAGAGTATATTTTAGAGTAGATCCTCTAGTGCAATATGAACGTGTGCACTGAAAAGAGGAATAGGAACTAGCCTTCATCCGGAAAGCTCTCTCGATTTGCAAAGTACCACACTTTGAGAGATGCTCCATGTTATGCAATCACACCGAGAGTCTTTAACCCATCGAGTTGCAAACATTCAGGGGTGTTGTGATTAAGCATCAACAAGAATCTAATTTGGTTATGAAATTTTCTAGATCATCTCAAAATGAGGATTTAAGTCCATGGTTGACTACCAAGGGTTATTTAGATTGTGTAGGTTACAATATGATGTTTTATTATTTTGCAAACAAATTTGTTTTAAACAATCAAATGTATGATAATCCAAGGGTTTAAAATTTTATTTCGTTGCAAATGAAAAAATTGAAGTACAA
Source organism: Taxus wallichiana var. yunnanensis (assembly GCA_018340775.1). Classification (NCBI taxonomy): domain Eukaryota; kingdom Viridiplantae; phylum Streptophyta; class Pinopsida; order Cupressales; family Taxaceae; genus Taxus; species Taxus wallichiana. The sequence goes on along the minus strand of CM031234.1, from coordinate 665,667,948 downwards.
GAATTATGAAAGATAAAGAGAGAAGACCATGCCTATGAATTGAACTGGCGAGGCAAAATTTGGGAAGTTTGACATTACACCCATCCATTACACTTGCTCACTGCGATCTGAGGTATATTCAAAGCTCCAACCTAGGTTTTCCTTGTGACTAATGTAGTCCATGAGGCACATCTCTTAAAGAAATTCAAATGAATGGTTCACTTTCTTTTATATTTTCATTATCAAAAACTATGGCATCCACATGTAGCTCTTAAAATCCCTTTAACATTGGCTAAGAGGATGCGTCCAAATTCTTTCCAAAATTTCATTTCATGCATATCTTGCAGCTTAAAGTCATCCACAAAATCACTTTTTTATGAGGCATTCTTTGAAACAGTTCATGTGCTTGTCTATGCTTCCACATTTTGCATACACGTCTACTGCAGAGCAATTGCAACTACAACATCTGACAAAATTCCTCTATCTTTTATGCTTTTACAGACGTCCATGCCCTATTCTAGAGCTCGTGTTTTGGCATAGGCTGGGAGTGCGTAGGCAAATGTAAACTAGTCAGGTTGGAGACCTATTTGTTGCATAGGTTGAATAGTGTGACGGTCCTGTGAGGAATCCCATGTCTTCCATACACTACAGCGTCCTTCCCTAGCTACAACTATCCAAAGACTGCTAAATTTACACTTGAATTTGGGTTTCAGCGTGGGTAAAGTCTCTAGATCTCAAATAAATTACAATTATTATTATGCAATGGGAAAAGATAGGTCTGAGGGCCATTATGTTGCCCATGTGCCTTCACATGGGGGTCACCTACTCCATTCACTACCAAATCCACGTATCCCACTAACTTTGTCTTTTTCTAATTAGCACCTACCTCCCATCAGTTCCCTACCAACTCCACCCACTTCCTCCACGCCAAACATTAATTACATTTCTTTATTTACTTAATTTTTTTTTGTTGGTTTGTTAGACACTACATGGTTGATGGAATGTTCTCGTCCTCTCCACCGTTCACCTTTAGGTTTTGCATCATTGTAAGCATTTTTTTCCTTCTAAATCTTTCATGAAGATTAAATTTTGTAATTATTGATTCATGATTTTGTCATCTGTAATAGCAAAAGCTATTTTTTATTGATTGTGTGTCAAGAGTTAATGTCCTCTATGTTCCAATGTATGGGGTGTATATTTTATCTACAATATTTTAAGTTATCTAATTTTCATTAAAATACAACGATTAATGTCGGTCCACATGGACATATAGAATATATCGAAATATTGAGTATAACAAATATGTATATAATATTAGAAAATATATTTTAATGAATCATAAGTTATTGTATTTGCTTTTGGTAAATTCCTCATGATATTTATGAGAATACCCGTGCAATTGGTCATCTCTCATGTTTTTTCGCCACTCCATCATACTACAAAGCTCCATAACACGAAAATTTATAAGTAATAGGTGTAAGACTATACACATGACAATGCTTCAAAATTAATATTTTTTAAGAACGTGGAATGTTGAAAAGCCAAGGTCAAATAAAAATACATAAGGGAAGCTCTTGTGGGTAATATTTGTTGTTTTCTCGGGAAAGCATAGAGAATGGCCAAAGATAATGGTCTATAAATAAGATGCAAAATCACTCGACCCGCCATTTTTGTGGTTTTCAAATTCAACTACTACATCAAATCAAGTTTTCTTACACATATGTGTCTTTTTAGAAGAAAGAAGAGTTTCACATTCCTTCCCCCAACATTTTCCCACCCTTGGACTTCTCCTCCCTCAATCCCCTTCTTCCTTCTACAATGTTTTGATTATTCAAGTTTAAGTTCTTCAACACATTCTTTCGGCATCTCTATTGCACCACATGCATGTGATTGCTAGTTTTATGGCCATTATATCATAGCACATAATCGATGAGTTTTATTTGTGACATGAGAAATATATTAGTACTCCTATAAACTTTATTTTGATTCCATTGACAGAAACTAATTCCCATAGATTTGCATTTACTAGGTTTAACATATCAATTTACAATCAGAAATTTATTTAGTAAACTATATTTGTTTCAATAAATTTTAGCCATGAATATTATGATCAGTGTGACTCTCTTTCCACTATATAATAAAACTTTATATTCAAAAAATTATTCAATATAATTCTCATTCTAATAATAAATTATAAAATGTGATCCAAACTGATAATTTTAAAAGTCACAAAATTAAATTTAAAATTTCTACAAAATGTAGAAAATTCATCTCTTATTAAAAATCGTCATATTTTTTTTTAAAATCACATTCCCTCCAATCTACCATATATTAAGGAAAACCATATTTAGTTTCAACTACAATATCTTGAACACGAATAAACCGCTCCATGGCATTTGTTGAAAATAAGAAATTGCAGCAAAGTGCAACCCGTAGAAGCAAAGTTGCACATACTCTTGCCATGAGAGCCTTTGTCACTGCTTATGTGGCGGGTTTTTATGAACATATGTAATTGTTTTATAATAGAAATAATAATGCCATTCATATACATCATGAAGAACCTTTATTCTGGAACCCATCAACCTAGCATAGTTTTTGACTTAATCTCAGCAAACCTTAAAACTAACGAGAATATAGCTAAGTTCGTAATATCCAGCTGTATCAAAAAAATAAAAATAAAAACACTAGATGTATGCGCGGACTGGGCTTATTCAATTAGACATTGTACTTGATCTACGATTCAGCCGGTTGAGTTCTATGTTATTCTCAGATTCAGGCAGTTCCTGTTCAATCTCATTTTTTCCAACGACCTGCCCTTTGTCTCTGGTATGAGAAACGTGCAGAAGAAGCCCAAACAGCTCGCCACTCCAAGAATAATTAAGGCTTTATCAGCTCCTATCCCTCTGGGATAGCCTCCTGTTTCGCAATCATGCGGATCCTCATTCTTATCCGTCGACTGAGATGCATACAAGAACCCAAACGCTCCAATTATGGCTCCCGCCTTTCCCGCCGCTGCAGAAATTCCGTGGCAGGTCGACCGTAGCCGAGCAGGAAACAACTCCGCCGGCACGATGAAAGTCGTCGTGTTGGGACCGAAATTTGCAAAGAAAAACGTGAGACAATAAATCGCAAGAAACCCAAAGCGATTCTTATGCTGGAGCCAGTAACTGTTGTACGGGATGGCCAGGGCAAACATGAAAATTGACATGAACAAAAACCCACCGAGCTGAATTTTAATCCTCCCGATGCGATCTACGAGTAAAATGGTGAATATGTACCCCGGCAGAGTTCCACACAGAGCAATCACCAGCTGCGCTACGGCACTGTCAAAAACTTCCTTCAACGGCTTCACGTACTCGCACGGTTTCTTCAACAAGTCTATATTATGATATATATCGTTCTGAAACAAGTTGCTGCTGTAGAACGCAACATCCACGAAAACCATGTGGATGCCGTGCCCAGCAGCTGCAGACCATGATGCTGCACGAAATACCTCGAAAACAATCCAAACTGTGGTTGGCTGGTCTCGATCCTTAGAACACTGTCTTCATCTTCTACTATATTCATCTCAACATTAACTTTTGACATATCTTTTGCAGCTTTCTTAGGGTCTTTGGCAACCAGTGCCGTATACCGAGCCGTTTCAGGCATTTTCATTCTCCAGTAGTATGTGAAACCTGCTGGAACCGCTCCGACCATTAAGATTATTCTCCACACCATGTCCTGCTGCATGCTCGTCGGATCAGAATATGCTGCTCTAAAACAAGCGGACACAATTATAGCCACGGCGCTCCCAGCCACAATTCCAAGCCCCTGCATTGCAAATATGGCAGCAATAAAAGCCCCCCTGGTTTCGATATTCGCGTATTCCGCCATGATCGTTGCAGAAAGTGGGTAATCCCCTCCGATGCCAAAACCGAGCCAGAATCTGAAAAAACATAAGCACGTAATTACAGACTCGCGTGAGCTGCCCATTGAAAAGGCAGAAGCGATGGAACTCGCGAGCATCAACATAAGAGTAATTCCGTACACCTTCTTCCGCCCCATTCTGTCTCCGAGCCAGCCAAAGAACAGTTGGCCTCCGAATGCTCCGCACAGAGCAATTCCGTTAACCCAGGCTTTTACATGAATGGGAAGCAAACCGTGGTGTTCGTCGTCGTCGTAATAAATTCTTCCCAAAAGATTTGAAACGGGCGGGATGCAGAAGAGGTCGTAGGCATCCGTAAAAAAGCCCATGCCTGTGATAATCATCGTGGTGAAATGATAAAACTGCGTTCCCGCATCATCGAGTGCAGAGAGCACCTCGAGCGCCATTTTCAATTGCTGTAAATCGCTCTACTGAATTAATTTGAGAAGGAAGCAAGCATTCCTCTAATATAGTCACCCGTGCCTTCCATTTTCTTTTCTTCCTTCAAAACTAGCATGGTTGCAAAAGCAAAAGCATATTCTGTAATATACTCAGTCTGATGCTTGGTATTCTATTCCATGAAAGCAATTCGTTTAATTTCACTGCGGAAGAAACTTCTACGAAGAGCGAAAGTCTGTGGAGAAGTTGTCGTTTATGGTGGTATTGAACTGCAAAAGTTAAATTTTATGACCGACTCGGTGTTGTCCGTTGGAGATATCGAGGGCGGAAGGGAATATAACAAATATATCGCATTGACCAATTCGGTGAAGAGAAATATAACAATTAATAATGTATGGGACAAACGAACAACGACAACCAATGCAGGAGCACCTGCACTACACCGGAAATTTCTGAAGGATTTGTTATATTCAGGAGGTGTGTAGCCCGATTGACTTGATTAAATTTTTTTTTTTCTACTTATAGACCTAAACGTAGCTAGCTTGCAAAAGTATAATTATGGAATTGAGTATATCGAAGTGATAGGAAGTTTTGGATGCCTTTTAATCGCTCATCCGGGAAGTGTAATGCCTACAAATTTGACACACAAATACAACAGTAAAAATATTGGAATAATTTTTTTTTGACTTTAAATGCTCACTACACAACACCACATGGGCTCCAACAGATAAACTTAACATCACATAAGACACTTACACAAAACATCGACCCACATAGACAACATGATAACACCATATACATGTCGATGCCACACTTTCCCTAATGAACGAATACTAGCAATGACCCAACCACAAAAGGGACCCAAGGATTGGCAACTCCATAACACAACATTACCATGGTTACATCTTAGTTTCAATTAAAATTCTAAGAGCATTTGTCATGCAAGGATAAATTCTCCTTTTTCCACCTACACATTCTTAAATTCATTTAACATTCAACTTACAATACAAACACTTAATTTGGCTCTTTATCCCTTACGATAATCTCCATAACTTAAATAATTATTTGCCATATTTCAAAATGCATACAAATTTTTTAATTCTATTGTTCTTATGTTAAGGTTCTCGCTTCTCAGACGCTTATTTCATGTTTAAATTTTACCCTTGTTACACAAGGGAGACTAACATGAATTCAAGGGAGAAATCTTAGAATTTAAGGGAGATAATATAGATTCAAGATACCTCTTCCCATAAATATTTTTTCATCACGGTATCTTTATTTTTCTGTTATAGTTGTTATGGTTCAATAACTTGTTTGAGTCAATTCAACATTTTCACTTCATAAATTTGTATTTAGATATATACTTTTAAGAGCACTTATGTTTGTTTGAAAGTTTGATCTCACTAAGAGCAATTCATATTCTTCTTTTTTTTTACAACATAAGAATGCATCATTAAGTTATAAGGACTTCAAGTATGACATTATTCCTAACCAAAATGTCATTAATTCTTATAATCTTTACACTTATGTCGTACTTTGGTCTCACTATTGGCATTGTTTTAGAACAATTGTAATTCAAATGATACATAATTTACACTTAGGGATTCATGACTACAAGGAGTGATGACCTTGCACAAAACAGCTCATTTCATCACTCTTAAACACTCAAGTATTAAATTCATAATACATGACAACCCAACAACTATATTCTTCTCAAATTTCTTCCAAGGAACTATTTAAATCATTTAGTAAATATGCATCAGCGTTTCTTTCACCAATACCCTTAAGAGAGGCTCCACGATCTATTAACTTCAAAAGCATTCATGGATGGGGGAAAAATTACACCATACGAGAAGCACATGGTAACCCACTACTACATGCTAAGGGACACATTTATCTAAGAGGGGGAAAGGGGTTCAAATGCAAAAGTTATAAAATTTTACATGTTCAAAATCCTTCTAAAGCAATATTTACAATCTTTGATAATCATACATCATATGTCCTTTACTTAATCACTAAGATCCTAAGGAGTATGATTTCACACTCAACCAAGTTTGGATTCCTAGGAAATTAAGTATTATATGCATGTTACAAGGAGACATTCAATTATAAATTTTACACACCTTACTAAGGTCACAACTAGAGTGATTGAACACCCTTATCTCCAACAATCATCATGTAACTCTAGGTAAATTCGATACTTCTTGTCAAGTTTGCACTCTTGTTTGAGAGGGTTAAGGGATTCACACTCAATATTCTCATGTGTAGGTAGCTAAAACATAGGATCCACTCGAATCATTTACATTCATCTTAAAATAATTTCACTTAACTTGATTTAAATAGTGTTTTGAAATTAGTTGTCATGCAAGAATAAAATCTCCTTTTTCCACCTACATATTCTTAAATTCATTTAACATTCAACTTACAATACGAACACTTAATTTGGCTCTTTATCCCTTACGATAATCTCCATAACTTAAATAATTATTTTCCATATTTTAAAATGCATACAAAATTCCTAATTCTCTCGTTCTTATGTTAAGGTTCTACTTCTCAAACATTTATTTGATGTTTAAATTTTACCCTTGTTACACAAGGGAAACTAACATGAAGTCAAGGAGAAATCTTAGGATTTAAGGGAGATTTAGATTCAAGATACCTCTTCCCATAAATATTCTTCCATCATGGTATCTTTATTTTCCTATTATAGTTGTTATGGTTCAATAACTTGTTTGAGTCAATTCAACATTTTCACTTCATAAATTTTTATTTAGATATATACATTTAAGAACTTATGTTTGCTTGAAAGTTTGATCTCACTAAGAGAAATTCATATTCTTCTTTTTTTTACAACATAAGAATGCCTCATTAAGTTATAAGGACTTCAAGTGTGACATTATTCCTAACCAAAATCTCATTAATTTTTATACTCTTTACACTTATGTTGTACTTCGGTCTCACTATTGGCATTGTTTTAGAACAATTGCAATTCAAATGATACATAATTTACCCTTAGGGATTCATCACTACAAGGAGTGATGACCTTGCACAAAATAGTTCATTTCATCGCTCTTAAACACTCAAGTATTAAATGCATAATACATGACAACCCAACAACTATATGCTTCTCAAATTTCTTCCAAGGAAATATTTAAATCATTTAGTAAATATGCATCAACGATTTCTTTCACCAATACCCTTAAGAGAGGCTCCACGATCTATTAACTTCAAAAGCATTCATGGATGGGGAAAAATTACACCATACGAGAAGCACATGGTAACCCACTACTAGATGCTAAGGGACACATTTATCTAAGAGGGGGAAAGGGGACAAATTTATTAAATTTTACGTGTTCAAAATCCTTCTAAAGAAATATTTACAATCTTTGATAATCATATGGCATATGTCATTTACTTAATCACTAAGATCCTAAGGAGTATGATTTCACACTCAACCAAGTTTGGATTCTGGGAAATTAAGTATTGGATACATTTTACAAGGAAACATTCAATTATAAATTTTACACACGTTACTAAGGTCGCAACTAGAGTGATTGAACACCATTATCTCCTACAATCATCATGTAACTCTAGGTAAATTCGATACTTCTTGTCAAGCTGGCACTCTTGTTTGAGAGGGGTTAAAGGGGATTCACACTCAATATTCTCATGTGTAGGTAACTAAAATATAGGATCCACTCGAATCATTTACATTCATCTTAAAATAATTTCACTTAACTTGATTTAAATAGCATTTTGAAATTAGTTATGTAACCCATTTGTTAATAGGGAACATTTACTTTCTCCTGAGATTAATGGCTCTCGTCCTTGTGAATTGCCTCAAGAACATGATTACCTAGTTTCACATCATACGTTCATTTTACAATGGGAAGAGTGGGAGAACAAGAGGGAGTAATTATTCATTTAAATATTAAGGTTCACATTAAAGTTCACACATCATAGATTTTGTTTCTCTCAACATGATGATTTAAACATGTTACAAGAAAGGTCAATATTCTCATGTCTAGGTAACTCAAAAATAGGATCAACTCGAATCATTTACTTTCATATTAAAATAATTTCACTTAACTTGATTTAAATAGAATTTTGAAATTAGTTGCCATGCAAGAATAAATTCTCCTTTTTCCACCTACACATTCTTAAATTCATTTAACATTCAACTTACAATACGAACACTTAATTGGGCTCTTTATCCCTTACGATAATCTCCATAACTTAAATAATTATTTGCCATATTTCAAAATGCATACAAAATTCCTAATTATCGTGTTCTTATGTTAAGGTTATGTTTCTCAGACGCTTATTTCATGTTTAAATTTTACTCTTGTTACACAAGGGAAACCAACATGAAGTCAAGGAAGAAATATTAGGATTTAAAGGAGATTTAGATTCAAGATACTGTTGAGTATGGAGCTAAATTACTCATGTTTTAGCATGCAAATAGAACTTGTTGGAAGTTGACAGTAACCGGATTGGTTAGAGTATGACCAGCATTTGTCAGGGCAAGTTGGAACCAGCGACGGTTGGGCAGAACCGGCATCGATTACCTATGCGACAAGCTTTTAATTAACTCTCGGGTTTTATTTCAATTTTTAGCATTGGAATAGATTTACTGAAGTAATTGCATGGCTAAGTGCCCTAAAGTCTTAAATGACTATTTAAAGCATAAAGCTAGGTTTTAGAGGAGAGGATTGATCATAGTTACAAGATAATTATGTGAGAGAGAATTCTTGGTGAAAAATCAAAAAACTTGAAGGAAGAAAGTACTTGAACATTTGAGAAGTGTAGAAGATTGTAAATCTTCATTGTATATCTTGTCAAAGCTTTGGATAATAGATTGGCTTGTTTCTTAGTGGACGTAGCCCACACTGGGTGAACAACGTTAAATCTAGTGTTGATTTATGTCTCTTGTTTTTGTATAATTCTTTTAGTAGAATGTTCGTTTTCATATGCATGTATGCTTAGATCGATATATTATTCAGACATACAACCAGTGTGCTAACCCCACAACCGGTATCGAGATTTGTTTGAGGGTTTTGTGTGTTGACAAATTTACTCACGAGAGGGTTTTCTCGATTGAGTGGGAGCTACAACAATGACAAAGATAATAAATACAAGGTAAATAAGTTTAACGGCCGAAATTATCAATTATGGAAGATGCAGATTGAGGATTATTTGTATCAGAGAGATTTGTACTTACCGTTGGATGAGAAGTCTAGACCTACGAAGATGACTGATGAAGAATGGAAGATTCTTGATAGAAAGGCTTTGGGATCTATAAGATTGAGCCTGGCAGCATATGTGGCTTCCAATATTATAGAAGCGGCTTCTACGGTAGACTTAATGAAATCTCTTGCTAATTTATATGAAAAACCTAGTGCTTCAAATAAAGTTTATTTGATAAAGAAACTTTTTAGTTCTAAGATGGATGAAGGTGAATCTACCTCTATTCATTTGAATGATTTCCGATCTATTGTAAATCAGTTAAAATCGGTTTCAATACCATTTGATGATGAAGTAAAAGCACTTATATTCTTATGTTCTTTGCCTGATAGTTGGGACAACTTGGTAATGGCTGTTAGTACTATAGCATTTGCTAATAATATTTTGAAGTTTGATGATGTGGTTAGTATAATCTTGAATGAAGAAATTCGCAGGAAAAGTACAGAGGAAATATCATCTGGAAATGCTTTGAATGTAGAAAGCAGGGGTAGGCAGAAGGAGAGATCCAAGAGTAAGAGTAATGAGAAATCAAAGTCAAGGGATAGCAAATCTAAATCCAAAAGTAAGGGAATTACTTGTTGGAAATGTGGAAAGAAAAGACATGCAAAGAAATATTGTTGGTCAAATAATAAAGAGAACCAACAACCAGACAAAGGTAAAGAGGTGAATCTTGCTGCATCAGAGGTAATGCAAGATGCTCTTATTATTTCTTTAGATAGTAGAATTGAATCATGGGTTTTAGATTCAGGAGATTCTTTCCATACAACCCCTAATAAGGGTTATTCCAGAAATTATGTCCACAGAAATTTTGGGCATGTCTATTTGGGTGATGATAAACCTTGTAGTATTACTGGTAAAGGGGAAGTTCATCTAAAATTGCAGAATGGAAATACATGGGTATTGAAATATGTGAGGCATGTGCCAAGCCTCAGGAGGAATCTTATTTCTGCAGGGCAACTAGGTGAATCTAGTTGCATGGTTACTTTTACAGAGACTCTTGGAAAGTCACCAAGGGTGCTTTTGTTGTGGCAAGAGGTAAGAAGGTAGGAACGTTATATTTATCTACCTGTATTACTGATTCCTTTTCTACATTATCTACTTCAGATTTAGATGCATGCATGTGGCATAATTGGTTGGGTCATATGAGTCAAAAAGGAATGTAGATCTTAAAGGCTAAGGGTAAGTTATCAGATTTGAAAGATTTAGATCTTGATTTTTGTGAGCATTGTATCTTTGGAAAGAAAAAGAGAGTGAGATTTCTCAAAGTTGGGGCAACTAAGAAGGAGCAGAACTTGGAGCTTGTACACTCATATGTGTGGGGACCAACTCAGGTAGCTTCTCATGGTGGATCCCAGTATTATGTTACTTTCATTGATAATGCTACAAGAAAGGTATGGGTTTATTGTATTAAACGCAAATCTAATGTTTTTGAAACTTTTAAAAGATGGAAAGCCCTTATTGAGAATGAATCAAATTCTAAGTTAAAGTGCCTTAGATCTGACAATGGTGGTGAATACTGTAGCAAGGCTTTCAATGATTATTGTTCAGTGAATGGGATACGTAGAGAAAGAACGGTTCCAAGAACACCACGGTGAGAATGAATGAACAGACAATCATGGAACGTGCTAGAAGTATGAGGATACATTCTAGATTGCCCTTGTAGTTTTGGGCAAAAGCAGTTGATACAACAGTTTATTTGATTAACCATGGCCCTTCAAGTTCACTAGATGGAGGAATACCAGAGGAAGCATGGACCGGAAAAGAGGTAGATCTTTCTTTTCTTAAAGTTTTTGGTTCAGAAGCTTTTGTGCATGTTGATAGAGAAAATAGAAAAAAGTTGGATGTAAAATCCAAGAGGTGCACTTTCATTGGTTATGGATCTGGTGATTTCGGTTTTGTTTTTGGGATTTAGAGAATTCTAAAATTGTTAGGAGTCGTGATGTTGAATGGAATGAAAAGAGAATGTACAGGGATCAAATTTTGGTACCCAAGGATGAGAAAATTGAGAAGTTTATTGATGAAAATGAACTCTTAGGTTTTAAAGAAACACCTTCAAAAATACACAGTAACCATGGTCGGTTAGGCCCTGACCGACATCGGTCAGATGAACCACCAACGGTTATAGAGGAGCATAACCTACGTCGGTTAGCTCAACTGACGCGCGTCAATTAGAGGTGACCGGCGTCATCACTATCAGGAAGTTGATACTAATGTCCAGGAGGTCCAGATTGAGCCTCCGGTACCCCAAACTCCTGTGAGAAGGTCACAAAGGGTAAGTAAACTTCTAGAAAGATTTTCACCTTCTCTATTTTATCTATTATTGACTAATAGTGGTGAACCAGAAAACTTTGAAGAAGTAATGCAGGATAAAACTCACGTTCAAAGGGGAGCATGGCATGGATGAGGAGATGAACTCTTTAGAACAGAATCCGACTTGGGATTTGGTTAAATTTCTAGCAGGGGAAGAGAACATTGCAGAACAAGTGGGTTTATAGAATTAAGGAAGAAGAGGGTGGACAGAAAAGGTACAAGAGAAGGCTTTTAGTAAAGGGATTTGCACAAAAGGTAGGTATTGACTTTGGTGAAATATTTTCTCTTGTTGTTAAGATGACTTCTATTCGTACTATATTGAGTTTAGTTATAGTAGAAGATTTGCATTTAGAGCAACTAGATGTGAAGATGGCTTTCCTTCATGGTGATTTGGATGAAGAGATTTATATGTAGTAGCTTGGGGTATGAAGTCAAGGGTAAGGAGAAATTAGTGTGCAGGTTGAAAAAGAGCCTATATGGTCTCAAGCAAGCTCCAAGGCAATGGTACATGAGGTTTGATAGTTTTATGCATGAGCATAGTTACTTGAGTTGTGAATCTGACCATTTTGTTTATTTCAAGAAGCTTGAAAATGGGAGCTATATTATTTTGTTACTGTATGTGGATGATATGCTTATTGTAGGATCTAGTATGTAGGACATTGGTGAGCTTAAGAGAAAGCTAGCTCACACATTTGTAATGAAGGATTTGGGAGCTGCAAAAAGAATTCTTGGCATGCAAATACATAGAGACAGAAAAACAAGAAATTGTATTTGTCTCAAGAGGATTATATCTACAAGGTGTTAGAAAGGTTCAACATGCAGAATGTAAAACCTATTAGCACACCTATGGCTGGACACTTCAAATTGAGTAAAGATTAGTGTCCTTCATCACAAGAGGAGGTCAAATACATGACATGAGTGCCATATGCTTCAGCAGTTGGAAGTCTCATGTATGCTATGGTTTGTACAAGACCAGACATTGCACAAGTAATGGGAGTTGTGAGTAGATATATGGCTAATCCAGGTAAAGAGCATTGGAAAGTAGTCCAATGGATACTCAAGTATTTGAAAGGGACATCTAGCATGCAGTTATGCTATGGAGGTTCGGATATTTCATTACGTGGCTATGTTGATTCAAATATGGTTGGAGATCTGGATGGTAGGAGGAGCACTACTGGATATATTTTCACAGTAGGTGGAACAGTAGTTAGCTGGATTTCGAGATTACAAAAGGTTATGGCTTTGTCTACTACAGAGGCTAGAAAGGAGATGATATGGATGAGTAGGCTCATGGAAGAGTTGGGAAAGGAGCAAAGTAATTGTAAACTGTTCAGTGACAGTCAGTGTAATTCATTTGGCAAAGAACTCAACATTTCATTCGAGAACAAAACACATTCAGTTGAGATATCACTTCATACGGCAGGTATTGGAGGATGGATAGTTGAATCTAGAAAAGATTCATACGAGCAAGAACCCTACGGATATGCTAATGAAGCTATTAGCAAAGGAGAAGTTGGAGCTACACTCCACTTCTGTTGGTCTTCGAGTTTGAGGCTCGAGGAGGAAGAAATAAAGCTAAGGAGGATCCAAGAATGGAACTATACAGGTATAGTGCAATAATTAATCTCCAAGTGGGAGATTATTGAGTATGGAGCTAAATTACTCATGTTTTAGCATGCAAATAGAACTTGCTTCAGAAGTCGATAAGAACCAAGATCGGTCGGGAAAGTTGGAACCGGCGACGGTTGGGCAGAACCGACATCGGTTACCTATGTGACGAGCTTTTAATTAACTCTCGGGTTTTATTTCTATTTTTAGCATTGGAATAGATTTATTGAATGTAATTGCATGGCTAAGTGCCCTAAAGTCTTAAATGACTATCTAACGGATAAAGCTAGGTTTAGAGGAGAGGATTGATCATAATTATAAGATAATTATGTGAGAGAGAATTCTTGGTGAAGAATCAAAATCTTGAAGGAAGAAAGTACTAAACATCGAGAAGTGTAGAAGATTATAAATCTTCATTGTATATCTTGTCAAAGCTTTGGATAATAGATTGGTTTGTTTCTCGGTGGGCGTAGCCCATGCTTGGGTGAACCACATTAAATCTGGTGTTGATTTATGTCTCTTGTTTTTATATAATTCTTCCGGTAGAATATCCACTTTCATATGCATGTATGCTTAGATCTGATATATTGTTTGTACAACCGGTGTGTGCTAACCCCAACAGATACCTCTTCCCATAAATATTCTTCCATCACGGTATCTTTATTTTCCTGTTATAGTTATTATGGTTCAATAACTTGTTTGAGTAAATTCAACATTTTCACTTCATAAATTTTTATTTAGATATATACATTTAAGAACACCTATGTTTGCTTGAAATTTTGATCTCACTAAGAGCAATTCATATTTTTCTTTTTTTTACGACATAAGAATGCATCATTAAGTTATAACGACTTCAAGTATGACATTATTCCTAACCAATATGTCATTAATTCTTATACTCTTTACACTTATGCCATACTTTGGTCTTGTTATTAGCATTTTTTAGAACAATTGTAATTCAAATGATACATAATTTACAATTAGGGATTTGTTATCCAAAATTCACCCTTCGAGGTAAATTTTGATAACATGCATCAAATTCTTCAATCCTGAGCAAGTAGATTGATTCAATGCCCAAAATTGTGTTTTTGGGGGGCCCTTTAGCTTCTCTCTAACTCTCTCATCTTAAAAAAATCCCAACGAGTTAGAAAAAATCAAAAAAATTCAAAAAATAAATTCGCAGGCTTGTTTTAAAGCATTGCGGGTCCAAGGTCATGGGTCATACCAAATGCAGGTCGTACCAAGGTTCGTCGTACCAAGTTTGGGACCAAAATACAAAGGAATTGGAAAAGTCATAACTTTTTGTCCCAGGCGGTCCGCGCGACAGTTGGGACGTCGAGACGTGTGGGACGCGCAAAACCGAAATGGCCACAGGTAGTGAAAATTGACAAAAGTGGAAGTTTGGGACAGTCGGGACAAAAAATGCGCGCGGGGACGCTGACCGGCCGATTTGCCGCAAGTTATTTTATTGCGGGTGGCACAGATATTTTTGTCTGGGACAGTCGGACAAAAAGTACGCACGGGACACGAAAGGGCAAAAAGGGTGCGAAAGGGGACAAGGAAGCCCAAATCGGCTGATGCAGAAGAATGTGTCTGGGACAGTTGGGACATGCGTACCTAGTTTTTTTCGCAATACCCGCAATTCAAAGGAGACTCCAGAAACCTCTAACGGCCATAACTTTTGACTCTGAGTTTCAATTTTCACATAATTAGATATATTTAAATAAAAGAAACATATTCGGCTCCAGTCAGTTGATGCCCATTCCCGTCAAATGATAGAAAACACCTTCTATACCCAAAATAGTTGCTCGCACTCATAAGGCCATAAATTTTTCATTTCTCAATGAAATCGCATAATATTGGTACCATTGGAATCATGTCTCCGATCCCGACACACAACAATCAAGAAATTCTAGATTTGATGAGAAATCAATGGGTATTTTTTATAAAATGTGGCCGGGTTCGTGACAATGTTTTATTTAGGTAGTTAAGAGTGCAATAAAGAGGCATGGTCATCATTCTTTCTCTGCTACAGCACCTGGGACAGTATGGGGAGCCTTTTTCAAGTAACATACAATCATTTAACTCCATTTAATGTATCTTACAAGTGGTTGAAAGACAAATTTAAGGATTTCCATTTTCCCCTTCTCTCTCTCTTCTCATTTTCCTATAAATTGGAGTGTTGGGATCATTGTAGAGAAGTAGTTTTCTTGTAGCAAAGCTCTGTCAAAATTTCTTTGTGAAGCCAATGTACTTGTAGGCCCTTGTAGTGGACTCCTTGCATGGTGATCCAAGCCCTTATCTTGTAATAGATCAAACTGTGCATATCATGAAGCAATAAAATACAAGTTTGTGGATGCATCTTCCCCTACTATGTTGTTTACACTCTTCTTGCCCCTTTCAACCTTCATTACAAGAATATTGTGTCTATTTGTATGCTCTTGCAGGGATCCATTATCATTGTGTATGTTTGAGATGTTTTTGTGAATGCATTTTTCTAGATTGTGGAGAACTATCATCACCCCTTCTAGTGTGCACTTTGCTTCTGTATCTCATGCATTGGAAGACTACTCTCACACCCCTCCTTTTCTAGTGTATCACCGCTTTAGTGTAGGATTTTCATGCATTCTCTCTCCTTGGTCTCTTAGAAAGTTAGATTAGCAAAGATAGTCTCACCTGCATTAGAGTAGATTGTGCCAGGTAGTTTAGGAGCAAGAACCAACTTTCTCTGGAGGTCTATCTCAAGTAGCAAGTCCCACAACTTGGAGATAGTACCCATGTTACCCAATCACACCGAGAGCTCAATTATATGCACTTGTGTAAAAATAAGGGTGATGTGATTCGGTGATAACATGATTCATGACTACAAGGAGTGATGACCTTGTACAAAACAACTCATTTCATCGCTCTTAAAAACTCAAGTATTAAATGCATAATACATGACAACCCAAAAAATATATGTTTCTCAAATTTCTTCCAAGGAAATATTTAAATCATTTAGTAAATATGCATCGTGTTGTTTCTTTCACCAATACCCTTAAGAGAGGCTCCACGGTCTATTAAATTCAAAAGCATTCATGGATGGGGGAAAAATTACACCATACAAGAAGCACATGGTAACTTGCTACTAGATGCTAAGGGACACATTTATCTAAGAGGGGGAAAGGGGTTCAAATGTAAAATTTATTAAATTTTACGTGTTCAAAATACTTCTAAAGCAATATTTACAATCTTTGATAATTATACATCATATGTCCTTTACTTAATCACTAAGATCCTAAATGCATATGATTTCACACTCAACCAAGTTTGGATTCCTGGGAAATTAAGTATTTGATGCATGTTACAAGGAGACATTCAATTATAAATATTACGCACCTTACTAAGATCACAACTAGAGTGATTGAACACCCTTATTGTAATGCCCACTCCTCTTGAAGCTTGTTATATATTTTGATTTCGACATCGTGACTATAAACGTGGATATTATCATATCATTTTGGTTTAGCATGATGTTATATGATAGAGATATTCTGACTATTGATGGATTGTGATTCATAGTATGATTTGTGTGGATTCTTAGAGACATAGAGAGACATTTTATATTGATGATGATGATGTGTTGTTAGCATATATATTTACTAACATTCATAATTCTCATCATGTTGACTATGATTTAGCGTTTGAACTAATCTCGTGATCTCACTGATATCGATGAAATGGTAGATTTGAGATGTTGTTGAAATTATAAACAAATGATAGCATTGTTAGTTTAGATGATGATTTAGTTATATGAGGATATTATTTATGGATGTGTGTATACTTTATCTTGATGTATTTGATGCAGCCATGAGGCCGAAGGAGGTATTTTGTGATTTTGTAGGTAATTGTATCACAACAATCAAAAGGGGGTTAGGAGACCAACCACAGTGGAATACTAGATGGATACAACGACAGACACCATGGCAACTTGTGTAATGTTTGATATTTTGTTATTAGATTGTTAGGAGTCCCCATGTGGGGATGACCTCCAAATGTGACCATGGCCTATGTGTGTAATTATTTCCATTTTCTTTTATTTACTTTGGAGTATGTGATTTATTTTGTGATATAATTCATTTAATCATTGTTGATTAATGTGCCTAAATTAAGTGAATTAATCATGTTTATTAAGTTATTTGGGGATGTGAAAAAAGGGGCCATTTATTAGAGTATTTGGTCATTTAAATCTTGTGAT
Source organism: Taxus wallichiana var. yunnanensis (assembly GCA_018340775.1). NCBI lineage: Eukaryota > Viridiplantae > Streptophyta > Pinopsida > Cupressales > Taxaceae > Taxus > Taxus wallichiana. Next base: position 665,650,264 of record CM031234.1, on the reverse strand, counting down.
TTAAGTTAAGTGTATTTGACTTTGAGTGTTGTACACCCTACCTTACTTGGGAAATTCGGATTTGGGCTTAAGAGCCTTTTTTGGAGGCGTGTAGGACGAGTTGTTAAGCTTGTCTCACACCTCTTAATTTCATATACCAACTATACCTATGGGTTGGGGTGTCAAAAATAGACCCCATTATGTGTTTTGTAAGGCAAAAAGTGACATTTATTGCACTTTTCTTACATGGGTTTTAAATTATGTCCTTAGGGAGTATGGGTTTAGGTTGAGTGTGTAAGAGGCTTGTCATTTCTCTCAACCACCAATTTATTGCACATTGGCATTAAGGTTTGACTTATGAAGTGGAGTTGAGGATAATTGATGTGGCATCCTACATGGAGTCACCTCACCTTCCTCTTCTCTTCTTCTATTTATGCAAGTTTATTTGTTTGTTTGGGGGTTACTTCATTTTATTGTGCACCTATATTTTTAGAGTTAGACAATTTTTGGAGTGCTTATTGAAGTTTTGGAGATTTTTGAATTTGGATTGATCTTGAAGGAGCTTGGAGTGTGTTTCTTTGATCAATTTCTTACTATGGAAAGGTATGAGCTACACCTTTGTTTTATTTTTTTATATATGTGTGTATTGCATGCAAGTGAATGGTTTGTGTGCTTGTTGGGATGATGGATAGAATGCCTAAGTATGGTGTAAGAGAAGGATATGGAGATTTTTCTATTATAGGGAGGCATAATAGTTTTATTTCATGTTTTGGGAGGGAGTTGGGTTAAGTGCCCCACCTTTGATAAGAAAAATGTTTTATTTTCTTACTTGGTTCTTTTGAGGGAGACATAAGAGACTGTAGGGAGGCATAAGAGGATCTTGAGGGAGGCATAAGAGAAAGTGGGAGGCATAAGAGGATCTTGAGGGAAGCATAAAATTTGTGTAGGGGTTTTGAGTTGTGTTTTATAGGGCTATAAGGTGGGCACCTAATCCCATTGGGAGGCATAAGTGATCTCCCCATAGATTCCTTGCTCCATTGGATTTGAGTTTTCATGCCTTGTGTATTTTTGAAAGTTACATTATTTTGATTATTATCTTGTGGTTGAATGTGTGTTAAATCTGATTATACCAGATCTTTGACATCCTTTACAAATATTGGAACACTCACAGACAAAATGCTTCAAAATAGCCAATATTTTCCTTCAACCAGAAGGTGTGTATCAATGGAGGCCTAGAGATACATGGTTTCATACACTCTTCAAGAATTCAACACAAAGGCTTGTGCTAAAGACTCAATTAAACGTTGAAAGTACCTTATTCGTCATGCCTAAGATACCCTCATAGACTTACTAACAATCTTTATCAACATAATGAAAGTAAAGTGATTTTAAATTGTTTATTTGCATCACAAGATGAAAGCTCTTCTCACAATGAAATTGCAAATTCCACAATACTAACACATGGACGAGATCTTGTGTGATTCAGAGGGATTTCAACATAAGATTGCAATAGGAACAAGAAAAACTATTTGTAAACATTCTGAAATGAGACAAACACAATAATGCTCATCATCAACACAAATTCATTTCAAGGTTCATTAGATTCATCAGCAAGGGAGAGTTTCTTGAAAAATCTCAGAGGTTGTCAATGGCTATACGCTTGCAACCATATTGATGTGATTAAATCTAAAACATAGGAAAATAAATAGCTTTCTCAGATGCTATCTCAAGAAAATGGTTTTTCTCAAACTTTCTAAGAAAAATTAAAACCCCCTTATACAAGAGTATTCTCATTGCATTTATGCAATTTCACTCGCTCACTCATCCCAAATTTCCTCCCTAAAATTCTAAATCTTCAAGAGAATATTCCTCTTTACAACATACCCTTTCATCATGTTTATTCCCTTGAAAATATCTTACCTTCTGATTGTCGGTGGATAAATCATGAACTAATCACATTTTTTAGTTCCTCAACTATGACTGGGATGCCATATCATAAATTTTGATAGTCTTTTTAATCATTCTTTTATTTTTTCATGCAAGAAATCCCCTTTTTAATAATTCTTAGGTGGCTCCATATGGCTTGATATGATAAGAAATCCTTTTCACCTTCGAGAATACACCTTGAGGAATAGATACCTGCATTCATGCCTCTCAGAAATGAGTGTCCTCACATGGATTATACCACATATCTATGTTGCGAGTCCGAGTCATCCAAGTATGAAGAGGATCCAGTGAAATCGCCACGTGTCTCCTTGGCGCAATCGCAAAGGTGAAGTCCAGAGGCAAGTTCCCAAATGAGTGCGGGCTCACCACATGTCTCGGAGCCCGGAAAAGTTATACCATCCATCAAAAATTTTAAGAACCAGTGGAAGGCTGCCACATGCCATGGGTCTAAGATATTTGCATTAGGACGCTTGAAATTCTAAGTATGGGAAGATCTAGTGGAAACCTCCACGTGTCTCTTCTGTGCTCTTTCAAAAGTAAAATTTAAGGGTAAGTCCTCAAACAAGCGTGGGCCCTCCACGTGGACAAGATTTGAGTTGAAGTGGGCTAAGGGGTGCTTTTCAAATTTTGTATCACTAGAAGAAAATGAGTACTTTTAGATAATTTGGCACTGCCCATCTGCTTTTGATATAGGCTTTACACGTGGCTTTCCTGGGCGTCGATGGGGCTACGGCTTAGTTTATGACTTTTATTCTTTTTCAAAACAAAGCTGAGAATCTCAAAATGCCCCGATGATGTGCCTCTCCACTTTTAAATTTTTATGTGGGCCCCATTGGAGTTGGGTCTCACCTTTATACTTTTACTTCATTTCAAAACAAAGCTTTAAAACTCCAAAGTGCTGCAGCAACCCACCTCCTTGCTTTTGATGTAGACTCAACAAATGGCTTTACTTGGGCATTAGTAGGGCCACACTTCACTTTTATACTTTATTCCTTTTTCATAACAAAGATAAAAGTTACAAAAACCTCCGACGACCCACCTCCCTTATTTGAATTTTTAATGTTGACTCAAACATGTGACATTAATTAGTCACTACATGAGTCACGGATAATTTTATAACTTTAGTCCTTTTCACAAAACAAATCCAAAAAAACTTCAAAGTGCTCCAATAGCCCGCCTTCCCGCTTTTGACTTAAAACCGGCCACATGTCCTCTTGCGGGTCTTAGGCATTTCTTTTACCTTTTTACTCTTTTTGCCATAATGCCTTAAAACACAAAAAGGCCCACTTTCCCACAACTGCTCAATTTACGACACGTGTACACCTTCAGGGAAAAATAAGAAATTTGCTCCGCCACTTCATAATTTTGACTAGCCAATTAGAAATCAACGGCCGTGGGCCAATTTGACATTTTTTGCAAAAGTGACAAAAGTGACAAGTTCACCAAATAAACCCACCATGCCTTGTCCAATTATATATGAACACGTATATACAAGATGTTGAGATAAAATTTTACAAGGAAAACATGACCGTGGAAAAATAAAATGCAGGGGAAACTTCACCATTCACGCCCAGAATTCAAAATGTTCCTCATGGACAGAGAAATTGTAAATAATACATGGCTAAACATGATCCACGACCATAGAGAAGGATTAATAACGGAATAGAAATGAAGGAGAAAGTTTTCACGCATCCATATAAGGAGACAGAAAATACTTCAAACCAAGCGGACTGAGAAATTTTTTGAACAAACAGGCGAGATTAAATCAAGCACCAACATCGGCTCCAACTCGGGGATGGTCACTCCCAGTGAAGTGCCGCAAGAACAACATAGTAGACCATGTGCCAAAAATCCATTGGGCAATGGAGTCAAGAACCAACCTCTAAAACAAAGAAACAAAACCAACCCTCCCAAGAATGAACTGAGAAACCAACAAGAAATGGTCACCAGGGACCAGGAGAAACTGAAACAAAAAAACGTGAAAACAGAACAAAAACAAAAGACTATACACTGTACAATGATGCGTACCTTGATTATGAGAAATCAATCAAGGAAATGTTTCAAGTGTCTGCCATTAACAAGAAACTCAAGAAATTCATCATGTAAGTATTTCAATAAGAAGGTATGCTCACCAATCTGAATGTCAATAGAATAAGGGCCCATCCATAATGCATCAAAATTTCCATGTTTTCCCTTATCCTCATGTCTGTTATCCCACAATAGCACAAGATCTCCCACACTAAAATTTCTTAGAGTTACCTTTTTATCAAATAATTTCTTCAATTTCTCCCTGAACTTCACATGTCTTTGGTGGGATTCTCTTCTCTCTTCATCTAATTCAACAATTTGATTAATACGAGCATCATAGGGACTAACCTCCTAGTCCTCCAATTGTTGAATAAATTGATAAGAAGATAATTGTATATGCAAGGGAAGTAGAGCTTGAGTTCCATACACCAACTCAAATGGAATTTTTATAGTAGCTCTTTTAACAATGATTCTATCATCCCAAACAAAAACTTCAATTACTCACCCCACTTTCATTTGTTTACTTCCAAGGTCCTTCTAATTATCTTCAACAAATTCTTGTTGCTTGATTCTGCTTGTCCATTACCTTGAGGATTATAATTTGAATCATATGCTAAATTTATCCCATACTCATGACACATGGCTACCAAAGGTTTGGCTTGGAAACTCATAGCATTGTCAGCAATTATCTTAGTAGGCACTCCAAACCCAGAATTATATGATTCAGGATGAAGTCTATAACAATTTGGTGGGTAGCTTTCTTGGTAGGGATTGCCTCCACTCACTTCGTGAAGTAATCAGTGGCCACTATTGTCCACTTGTGGCATGCACTTTAAGAATCTAAAATTTCACCAATGAATTCCATTCCCCACTGCTTAAATGGGGCTTCAATTGATACAGTGTTGCAAAGGGAGGGAGCCTGAAGCTTTCAATCTTCCTGAAAAATGTTGACAACTCTCACACTTTCTTACCAATAGAGTTGTATCTTTAAAAAGAGTTGGCCACCAGTAACCAACCCTTAAGATTTTATGAGTTGTGACTCTTCCAACAAAATGCCCTCCACAAACTCCTCCATGGAAATCATCAATTATTTTCGGGGCTTCATCTTCAGTGATACATCTCAAAAGAACTCCCTCAGGGTTCTTCCAAGCTAACCCATAATCAGTGATGATGTATTTTTGGGAGGCTAACTTAAGTACACTTTTTTATTCTTTCCTAAATACTCAGGGCATTGTAGATGTTTGAGATAAAAAATAATATCCTTGTACCATTCAAAATTTGTCACTTTCTCAAGAATATTCAATCTTTCTTCTTCAACCTCATTTATCTCAACTGTCTGCAGGTTTATTTCTGCCATTAGCCTTGCTAGGCCCAATCCTCTAACCAATTTTGTAGTTTGGATGTCCATATCATATTCTTGTAATTTATTTTCCCATCGGCATCTTTTACTTGAAATTTCCATCTCTGATAGGATATCCTTAACCATGGTATGGGGAACATAAGCTATGACTTTAGAGCTCAAAATATATGGCCTAAATATTTTTGTGGCCCTAACCAAAGCAAAGGCTTGTTTCTCCATGATAGTATACTTCAATTCTACCCCTTTTAATGCTTTACTAAAGAAAGCAATTGGCCTTTCAGCTCCTTCATCATCCTTTTGTAACAGGACAGATGCAATGGTATTCTCTGAAGCAAAGGAAAACATTTGGAAAGCTTTTTTATAATCAAGAGCTGCTAAAATAGGGGCATTATTCAATGTTTCCTTAATCCCAGTAAAGGCTTGAATAGTTGCTTCTTCCCATATTAGTGATTTGGATAGTCAATTCAGCAAAGTTGGAAATAAATCTCCTAATAAAATTTATTTTCCCGAAAAAGGATTGAATTCCATTTTTGGTTCTTGGAATAGGAACTTTGATAATGGCTTCCACTCTCTCAGGATCAATCATGAATCCTTATTTTGATACAATATGTCCAAGCAACTTATCCTTTTGAACCCCAAAATGACATTTCTTAGGGTTCAGTGAGATACCATATTCCTTGCACCTTATCAACATCTTTTCTAAATGTTGCAGGTGATCACTTCTCTTCCTTGAAAAAACTGTCACATCATCCTAATACACAATAATGAAGTCATTTGTATATCCTAAGAATGCTACATCCATTGCTCTTTGAAATGTGGCTCCAACATTCATCATGCCAAATGGCATTCGACATACACATAGGTACCCCATGGAGTAGTGAAAGTAGTTTTGATTCTCTCTTATTGCTTCACAACCACTTGGTTATACCCAAAAAACCATCTAAAGTGGATAACAACTTAGAACCACTAACTAATTGCACCATGTTATCCATATTTGGCAAGGGATAGTTGTCCTTGATTGATGCCTTATTTAAATTTAAAGTCAACACACAATCTTATATCCCCATTTTTCTTTCGAACAGTACTGGTTTGCTACCCATGAGGAATATCTTGTATGCTATATAATTCCTCCATCCCTTAATTTTTTCAACTCTTCTTGCATTTTTGAGGAAAGGAGTGGATTAATTGGTATTTGCTTCTGCCTAAACGGCTTGGCATTAGCTTCCAGGGGTATTTCATGCTAAAAATGTCTTCCTTGTATGCTTTTAGTTCTTAATATGACCAATCCAAGCAGTCCTGGTACTTTTTTAGCAATTGGACATATGACTGCTTTTTCTTCTCTGTTCAAGTTGTTGCCTATCCATATTCTCCTAGGTTTAGCCTTTTTTCCCAGGTCATATTCTTCAACATCTCTCGAGGCTGACATGTGTCTATTAATAATGCAGTCAACATTATCAAAATTTGATTCCAATGTAACCAAACCTCTGGGAATAGTATTAGTTTTCAATTGGATAATGTCCTTACCAAATAAGGTCTCTTTTCCTTCACCTGCACAAACCATTGGTTCTCAGTCCATACTTTGATTTGTAAATTCTCCTTTATTATGTAGAAACCTTTGGACTGAGCATCATCTTCAAACACTGTCAGTGTTTGATATTGTCAAGGACAGATGGCCTAGTCAATATTTCAATATCATATTCACAATAGGGAGACATTGTACAATTTTCAAACCTAGATCCCAATACTACCAATTTGTCTACTACAGTATTATAGCTCCTATCATGATGTATTATATTGAAAGAATCAAACATTTCAATGAAGTCCCAAACTGCATGCTTATACTGTTTCATTCTTTGATTCTTTGTAGCATACATCTTTCTGACTTGTTTGACTATCAACTCTGAATCTCCTTTAACAACAATGTCCTTAACACCATATTTCCAAGCAATCCTTAAACCCAACAACAGTGCTTCATACTCTGCAATATTGTTTGTACACTCAAAATTGAGTTTAAAAGAAAAGTTAAACTCCTCTTGGCTTGGAGATATCAAGACAACACCAGCGCCATTACCAGATCTAGAACAAGCTCCATCAAACATCAGATTCCAAGGAGAACCAACCTACTCAGGATACTTTCACTCATTAATTTTATGCTCCTTACAATCAACATATCCCACAAAGTTATCAACATCAACATCTATGTACAATACTTCATAAGAAGCATTATTAGGGTCCTCAATGAGATGTAACATTTTCTTCTCACCATATAACTTTACAAGGCTTCCCTCAATTGGTATGGTTGCATATGACATGTCCATTTGCACACTTCCACTCACACTAGCTGCCCACATTCGGATAATAACATTCCCCATTTGGCATGACAATCCACAATAATTACATTCAAGGTTAAGTACTTTCTTGGATAAGCTACCAGTTACACTACTAATCCTTTGACATATCCAATTACTGGCACTTATCTTGAATCCATGGCAGTACATTTCCCAAAAGTTGTTATTACCTTGATATTTAACTCATTCATTACCTCAAGAGGCATTACATTAAATGAGGTTCCTGAATCAAACATGTAGTTATGTACTAGCCTATCTTTAATAATCAAAGTGGTAAAAAATGGATTGACATCCAACTGAGATTCAACCAGAGAAGTTCCCAAATATACCTCAGATGATTCACCCAGTTCCTCCAATGCTTGTGGTATTTTGATTCTACAATAATAGGAGGAATCTCTACATTATTAACACTTTTTCCCTAAGTAATCTTTTCTTCCTTGAATCCCAAATATTCAAATTCCATTTTCCTATGCTCAAGGATTCTAAGTAATTCAACAATAGGAATAGTAACCTTGATCTGACTCAAGATTTGGGCTATGTCACAAGGAACATATTTGGGTAGGGCAAGTGTTAGAAGGGAGATTCACAACTTCATTTGATAATATGGGAGTCTTCATAATCTGGGCATGGGTAGGAGCACATGTTTTATTTGGGGTAGTTAGGCCTTTTCCAGATGTATCTTTCTTAGGGATTTCCCTCGGGATATTGGTAAGAACTGGAACTTTTGGCTTGGTTTGTGGCCCTCCCCTTTGACAACCTTACTTTTGGTATTATATTCTTTCTCTTGAGTAACTACTGCATTCATTAACAATTGTCTTGTCCTCTTCGGAAGGGATCCCTCCATCATACTTTTTAATCATCAAAGCCCTTAAGTATTCAAAATCATGATTAGGCAGATCAAATTCTTGCACCATATCAATTTCAAAATTATTAATAGGAGGAAGAGGTAATACCCGGTGAACACAATCCCAGAATTTTCAACAGTTCTAGCACTTATCAATTCAGTTGAGGTTTCCCCTACCGTGAGTTTGCAGGGCATTCCATCATGCACACATCATCATACGTCTCATCATCATCTACTTCCTCAACTTCTTGATCTACATCACATGGGAGTGTGGTAATAAATACCTATCACACCACTCGATAACATTAGCCTCCTCCACAGTAGCAACCCTGGCATTCAAAAGATCAGGAACCAATCTATTCTCCCTGGTTTGAGGTTGTTTGTTACCTGATCCCATGATCCCTTTCCCTCTATCATATGGTCTATGACCACATTTGGAATGATTTCCAAATCTCTTCTGACCATGTGGCTTGTGTTGACCACTGGAAATTTGTTCTATCCATTTTTCTACTCTAGCCCGTTTATAGGATATCTCTTTAACTTCTCTCCGGCCAATTTTTTACAACCTCTTCCATATCCACATCTTTGTTTGATTGAGGCCTCTCCAGATTGATTAACTTGACACCCTCTCTCTTAGGAGGATTTCCAACTACTTTGATGTTATTTTCTATTTGTAAAGCCATAGTGAAGGCTTGCCTCAATGTTCCCGGGTTCTTATCTCTCAAGTAATAATCAACATTTTTATCAAAAGCATCATAATACTTTATCAAACAGGACTCATCACTTGGCCTTAGGATTATAGGTAGCCTATTCAAGGTCTTATTGAATCAAGTATTGAAATCATGGACAAATTCATTTGGATTTTTCTTTATATTTTCAAATTCAAATAAAAGAAACTTGGGATCTGTCTTATCCCCATATTGCAATCTAAAGGCATTTTTCATCTCGGTCCATGAATCTATTGAATTATCTAGTAAATCCTTTTACCAATCATGTGCATCTTCCTCAAGAGTATGAATAAACAACTTCACATACACATCTTCAAACTCAATTTCAAAATCTTCCATCATATTGACAAAGAGTCTTAAATGGTGGTCACCAGTGATGGCATTATTTCCTTGAAATTTTGGCAACCTATTTCCTCGACACCTTATAACACCATATTAGGATATCCATCCATACCTCTGAAATCTATAGGGAAAAAAGTGTTGACAACAAAAGGAGGTCTAGGTGGAGGTTGGGCCATATTGCCTTGAGGAGGTGATCTTGTAGGAGAATCAAAATTATAAGGGACGAGGGTCTCTGGGGGCACAGGAGTATAACTCTACAAGTAAATATCTCTAATGATTCAATTTCTTGGAAGACCCTATCAACCTTGGAAGAAATAGGGGAAAATGAGGGGCACACTTTTTAGACACAAATGATGGCCCCTCTCTAGTTGGAAAACTCAAATTTACATAGAAATTACTGGTTCGTAGAATCACTTGAAGACGTATGGTAATCTTCAACCACATATTGATCACCTTTCAGAACTGATATCTCCTTTTTTTATTCTTGATTTCCAACAACTTTCCAGACTTGTTTTCCTTCTGAATTTGCTTTTCCTAGTTCTACAAATAACTTTTTAGTAGGATCCATGTTAAGGAAAGACCTTCTACCCTTCAGACTTTGTAAATATCGATGATAAATTTCACTTGACACATGAGTTAAGACACTTTGGTAATCATGAAAATTTCAATTCAACATGGAGTCACCACAAGTTATAATGAATTCAAGTATGACATTATTCCTAACCAAAATTTCATTAATTCTTATACTCTTTACATGTATGCCATACTTTGGTCTCACTATTAGAATTGTTTTAGAAAAATTATAATTCAAATGATACATAATTTACACTTAGGGATTCATGACTACAAGGAGTGATGACCTTACACAAAACAACTCATTTCATCACTCTTAAACACTCAAGTATTAAATGCATAATACATGACAACCCAAAAACCATATGCTTCTCAAATTTCTTCCAAGGAAATATTTAAATCATTTAGTAAATATGCATCAATGTTTCTTTCACTAATACCCTTAAGAGAGGCTCCACGGTCTATTAAATTCAAAAGCATTCACGGATGGGGGAAAAATTACACCATAAGAGAACTACATGGTAACCCACTACTAGATGCTAAGGGACATATTTATCTAAGAGGGGGAAAGGGGTTCAAATGTAAAAGTTATTAAATTTTACGTGTTCAAAATACTTCTAAATCAATATTTACAATCTTTGATAATTATACGTCATATGTCCTTTACTTAATCACTAAGATCCTAAAAAGTATGATTTCACACTCAACCAAGTTTGGATTCCTAGGAAATTAAGTATTTGATGCATGTTACAAGGAGACATTCAATTATAAATATTACGCACCTTACTAAGATCACAACTAGAGTGATTGAAAACCCTTATTGTAGTGCCCATTCCTCTTCGACACTTATTATATATTTTGATTTTGATTATCTTTGATCTTTGTAGACATAGATATTATCATATCATTTTGGTTTAGCATGATGTTAGATGATAGATATATTTTGACTATTGATGGATTGTGATTCATAGTATGATTTGTGTGGATTCTTAGAGACATAGAGAGACATTTTATATTCATGATGATGATGTGTTGTTAGCATATATATTTACCGACATTTGTAATTCTCGTCATGTTGACTATGACTTAGTGTTTGAACTAATCTCATGATTTCACTGATACCGATGAAATGGTAGATTTGAGATGTTGTTGAAATTATAAACAAATGATAGCATTGTTAGTTTAGATGATGATTTAGTTATATGAGGATATTATTAATGGATGTGCATATATTTTATGTTGATGTATTTGATGCAGCCATGAGGCCAAAGGAGGTATTTTGTGATTTTGTAGGTAATTGTATCACAACAATCAAAAGGGGGTTAGGAGACCAACCACAATGGAATACTAGATGGATACAACGATGGTCACCATGGAAACTTGTGTAATGTTTGATGTTTTGTTATTAGATTGTTAGGGGTCCCCATGGGGGGATGACCTTGAATGTGACCATGGGCTATGTGTGTAATTATTTCCCTTTTCTTTTATTTACTTTGGAGTATGTGATCTATTCAATGATGTAATTCATTTAATTATTGTTGATTAATGTGCCTTAATTAAGTGAATTAATCATATTTATTAAGTTATTTGGGGATGTGAAAAAGGGGCCATTTATTAGATTAGTTGGTCCTTTTAATCTTGTTATTTAAGTTAAGTGTATTTGACTTTGAGTGTTGTACACCCTACCTTACTTGGGAAATTCGGATTTGGGCTTAAGGGCCATTTTTGGAGGCTTGTGGGACAAGTTAAGCTTGTCCCACACCTCTTAATTTCATATACTAACTATACCTATGGGTTGAGGGTGAAAAATAGACCCCATTATGTGTTTTGTAAGGAAAAAAGTGACATTTATTGCACTTTTCTTACATGGGTTTTAAATTATGTCCTGAGGGGTTATGGATTTGGATTGAGTGTGTAAGAGGCTTGTCATTTCTCTCAACTACCAATTAATTGTGCATTAGCGTTAAGGTTTGAATTGTGAGGTAGAGTTGAGGATAAGTGATGTGGCATCCTACATGTAGCCACCTCACCCTCCTCTTCTCTTCTTCTATTAATGTAAGTTTATTTGTTTGTTTGGGGTTACTTCATTTTATTGTGCACCTGTATTTTTGGAGTTAGAGAGTTTTTGGAGTCCTTGTTGAATTTTTGGAGCTTGTTGAAGTTGGATTGAGCTTTAAGGAGCTTGGAGTATGTTTCTTTGACCAAGTTTTTACTGTGGAAAGGTAGGAGCTACACCTTTGTTTTATTTTTTATATATGTTCGTATTTCATGCAAGTGAATGGTTTGTGTGCTTGTTAGGATCATGGGTAGAATGCCTAAGTATGGTGTAGGAGAAGGATATGGGGATTTTTATATTGGAGGGAGGCATAATAGTTTTATTTCATTTTTGGGAGGGATTTGGGTTTGAGTGCCCCACCTTTGATAAGAAAAATTCTTTATTTTCTTACTTGGTTATTTTGAGGGAGACAAGAGATTTTAGGGAGGCATAAGAGAATGTGGGAGGCATAAGAGGATATTGAGGGAGGAATAAGGGTTTTGTAGGGGTTTTGAGTTGTGTTTTAGAGGGCTATAAGGTGGGCACCTAATCCCATTGTGAGGCATAAGTTATCTCCCCATAGATTCCTTACTCCATTGGCTTTGAGTTTTCAATTCTTGTGTATTTTTGAAATTTGCATTCTTTTGATTGTTATCTTGTGGTTGAATGTGTGTTAAATGTGTTGATATCCAAATTGATTCTCCCGCGATGGTGAGAATCATCACAAAACTAAGCAGATGATTAGAGATAGACGAATAATGATATCGAGTCATTTTGTAGTCGGAGAGGGGATTCAACTGACTCTTTGTCACTCAAGCGTTGGAGAAATGGATAACACCTCACTAAGGTTTGATCTACCCTCACTACTTTAGGTTGTGCATTCAACCAGGGTGAGAGGACCTGTCCTGTAACCCATGTTGGTGAAGGATATCAAAATATCCTTCTTTACACAATCTTAATGGGAACCTTGAGAAAATATGATCAATACAACACAATCTAACTCTCACGAGTTGTCACACTAGAGAGTGGAGATGTTTCCTCGACAAGGTTCGGGTTCTTTAAAGACAATAATTGAATCTTGATTGTCTCTACATATTTTGCAATGGAAATTGTTAAACCTTTGTGGATACACAATACAAAACAGGGGTAGTTCATGTAGGGTTTAGCATTTGAGAAATTTTTGGTGGAAAGTTAAGCAAGATAAAGTTGATTATACCAGATCTTTGATAGCCTTTACAAATATTGAAACACTCACAAACAAAATGCTTCAAAATAGCTAAGATATTCCTTCAACCAGAAGGTGTGTATGTATGGAGGCCCAGAGATGCACGGTTTCATACACTCTTCAAGAATTCAACACAAAGGCTCATGTTAAAGACTCAATTAAATGTTGAAATTCCCTGATTCATCACACCTAAGATACACTCATAGACTTACTAAACAATCTTTATCAACATAATGAAAGTAAAGTGATTTTAAATTGTTTATTTACATCACAAGATGAAAGCTCTTCTCATAATGAAATTGCAAATGCCACAATACTAACACATGGATGAGATCTTGTGTGATTCGAGAGGATTTCAACATAAGATTGCAATAAGAACAAGAAAAACTATTTGAAAACATTCTGAAATGAGACAAACACAATAATGCTCATGATCAACACAAATTCATTTCAAGGTTCATTAGATTCATCAACAGGGGAGAGTTTCTTGAACAATCTCAGAGCTTGTCAATGGTGTACACTTGCAACCATCTTGACGTGATTAAATCTAAAACACATGAAAATAAACATGTTTCTTAGATGGTCTCTCGGGAAAATGGTTTTTTCTCAAACTTTCTCAGAAAAATTAAAACCCCCATATGCAAGAGTATTCTCATTGCATTTATACAATTTCACTCGCTCACTCATCCCAAATTTTCCCCCAAAATTCTAAATCTTCAAGATAATATTCCTCTTTACAAGATACCATTTCATCATGTTTATTCTCTTTAAAACATCTTACCTTCTATTGCTAGGTGGATAAATCATGAATTAATCACGTTTTTTACTTCCTCAACTATGACTAGGATGCAATATCATAACTTTTAATAGTCTTTTTAATCATTCTTTTATTTTTTCATGTAATAAATCCCTTTTTCAATAATTCTCAAGTGGCTCCATATGGCGTGATCTGATAAGCAATCCTTTTCACCTTCAGAATACACCTTGATGAATAGATACACTGCATTCGTGCCTCTCATAAACGAGTGTCCTCTCATGGATTATACCACATATATGTGCTACAAGTCCGAGGGGCAAAGTATGAAGAGGAGCCAATGGAATCCTCTGCATGTCTCCTTGGCACAACTACAAAGGTGAAGTCTAGAGGCAGGTTCCCAAAAGAGCACGGGCTCACCACGTGTCCCGGGAATGGAAAGTTGTACCAGCCATTGAAAATTTTTAAGAACCATTGGAAGGTGCCACGTGCCCTAGGTCCAATAAAGTTACATCAAACACTTGAAAATTCTAAGTATGGGAAGATCCAGTTGAAACCTCCACGTGTCTCTTCGGCACTCTTTCAAAAGTAAAATTCAGTGGAAGGTCCCCAAACAAGCGCAGCCCATCACATGGACAAGATTTGAGTTGAATCGAGCCGAGGGTGCTTTTCACAATTTACATCACTTGAAGAAAATGAGTACTTTTAGATAATTTGGCCTGCCCATCCATTTTTAATATAGGCTTTACACGTGGCTTTCCTGGGCATCGACAGGGCTATGGCTTACTTTATGACTTTTATTCTTTTTCAAAACAAAGATGAGAATCTCAAAATGCCCCAACAACCCGCCTCTCCACTTTTAACTTTTTATGTGGGCCCCAGCAGAGTCGTGGCTCACTTTTATACTTTTACTTCATTTCAAAACAGAGCTTAAAAACTCCAAAGTGCTCGTGACCCACCTCCCCACTTTTGATGTAGACTCAACAAGTGGATTTACTTGGGTATTAGCAGGGCTGCACTTCACTTTTATACTTTATTCCTTTTTCATAACAAAGATAAAAGTTACAAAAACCTCTAGCGACCCGCCTCCCTGCTTTGAATTTTCAATGCTGACTCAAACATGTGACATTAATTGGTCCCCCGCGGAGTCACGGATCATTTTATAACTTTAGTCCTTTTCACAAAACAAAGTCAAAAAAACTTCAAAGTACTTCGATAGCCCACCTTCTCACTTTTGACTTAAAATCATCCACATGTCCTCTTATGGGCCTTAGGAATTTCTTTTACCTTTTTACTCTTTTTTCCATAACACCTTAAAACACAAAATGGCCCGCTTTCCCGCAATTGCTCAATTTATGACACGTGTGCACCTTCAGGGAAAAAATAAGAAATTTGATCCACCACTTCATAATTTTGACTAGCCAATTAGAAATCAATGAAGCCGCGAGGCCAATTTGACATTTTTGTAAAAGATAAAAAAGTGACAAGTTCACCAAATAAACCCGCCATGCCTTGTCCAGTTAGAGATGGACATGTATCTGCAGAGGTTGAGATAAAATTTGATAGGGAAAACACGACCATGGAAAAATAAAATGCAGGGGAAACTTCACCATTTGCACCCAGGATTCAAAATGTTCCTCATGGACAAAGAAATTGCAAATAATACATGGCTAAACGTGATCCACGACCATAGAGAAGGATTAACAATAGCATACAAATGAAGGAGAATGTTTTTACGCATCCATAGAGGGAGGAAGAAAATAATTCAAACCAAGCAGACGGTAGAAATTTTTGAACAAACAGGGCGAGATTAAATCAAGCACCAACAAAATGGATGTGAAAATGTGTATTGTGATGTGGAATTATTGTGTTAGTTTCCATGATTTATATTCATTCCTTATTGCACTTTGGTTGGGGCTTGAGGGTCAATGAGGAGGATAACCTCTTCTCCTCATTGGATTATTGGTTGGGTGGAGAGTGTTTCCTACTTCCTCATTTTTGTTGTTGTGATTGAAGTGATGAAATGTTGGAGCTCTTGTTGAAGATTTGGGACTTGGAGTATTTGTTAAATTCAAAAAAATCCTTGATTGTAGAAATTTTTCTTGTAGTTCCCACTTAAGGTGGAAGGCTAGTAATCTTGCATTTTAAAGAAAAGTTGTATTGTATACTTTATTTATTAATTTCTAATGTATTGTTAGAAAGAAAGATTTTTGCATTGTAAGAAATGAGCTATGCTCAAAGGAAAAAGGAAAGTTCATTGTTAGTTGTAGGAGTTTGCATTATTGTAAGAATGAGGGAAGAACTTAGAAGTTGTAAATCATTAATAATGTATTCTTAGCAAATTTGGAATGTAATATAGTTGCTTGTGATTTCCTTGAATAAGTGGTTGTGGTTGTAATGGAAAAATGCACTAAGCTATAGTGAATTACCTTATTGAAAGATTACATTTTTTCTCGTTGTGGAAAGGAAAGCAATTATACTTAGAAATAGATTGCATTTCATTCCTTCATTTGAGATTGAAAGCAATTTTAATTGGAAAATTATTATTGTAGTTTTTTTCTTATGTGCTATTGAAATAGGGAATCTTGTATTTCGTGAATCAAGCCATGGAATGAATAAATGTTTTAACCTTACAACTAGTGTCTTTAGGTACATAAATTTAAACTAAGGTTAAATTGTAAATCACCCTAGTATTTAAAATTTGTTTTTAAAAAAATGAGGAATCGATGGTTCTATTTTCGAATAACATGACCACCGTCCCTATGCAGCGGCAGGTCCCTGGACCACCATAATTTGATTTTTGTTTATCATGTCTTCATAATTCTTCAAAGAACCAACCAACTCATCTATAGAAAATTTTGTCAAATCCTTGGATTCCTCAATTACCACAACAATTGCATCAAATTTTTTGGCAAACATCTTAAAAAAATTTCTATAACTTTTTGATTTGTTATCTCATCACCAGTATGTCTTATTTGATTAATCAAATACTTGACACGATATTTGAATTTATCTACTGATTCAGAATCTTTCATCTGTATATTTTCGAATTCTTTTCTAAGTGTTTGTAATATAGCAATTTCTACCTTGCTAGTACCTTGATATGTCATCTCTAGGATGTCCCATGCTTGCTTGGTTGTAGTAGTTGGCTTGATCCTTCCAACAGCTGACTCATTCAATCCTTGTGCAATGATCTGCAAAGTATTCTTATTTTCTTTAATAATATTCTCATCATTTGGACTCAAGGTAAGCTCATCTTGTTGTTCAGTATAACCATTTATAACTATGTTTGATAGTTCACATGAATCAAATGTCAATTTCATTTTTAAATCCTAATTATCATTATTTTTTCCAGAAAATATTGGTATTATATATTGATGTATACTAAATTCCATACTTTATAATTTATTTTTAATAAAAAAATTAGATCTTATTTGAAAATAATAACTTACTACCTAAGAGATCACAATGGAATGTTCAATGCACTACTACCTCAACCAACTACTTAGCTGAATATGTGAGTGCCTCACCTCATCCAATGGTATGCCAGTTTCATGTTACAAGCTCGGCCTCATTACTTGGCAATGAAACCAAATGGCTTGGCACCTTTTCACCAGTGCAGCGAAACAAACTTAATGTCCTGTGAACCATCAGCCAAACAACTCGGCAGATTCCTTGGGAGGTCTTACTGATTCATTGTGTTTATTTCACCTATTAGAAAAATACAAAAAAATGGATTTGTGTTTATTGAATGGGGATAGTGGGAGAATGCTAAGGCCATGCTCCAGAGGATCATGTGAACTCCCAACATTCGGTGGGAGTTTGATGATTTGATTCAGGCTAGCAACTATTCACAGATGATCCAACATCCCTTCCATAATATTCTCACAAAAAAAAATACAAGCCTTAGTTTTTCATGGCTTTGATACCACTCTGTTGGTGGGAAGAGATAGGGAAAAACAAAAACAAAAACAAGTTGTGTTATGGTACAATCAGATCAAATTTTATTGCATGTAAAAAAATTACAATCCCTCTTTTTATAGATGACTTTAGAAATTTTTGGACACTCATTTTTCACATGTTTTCAAACACAAACCATTCTAGATTGACTAGAGAATTCGGTGGTGATGTTAGAGATTTTAATATAGTCGATGGAGAGTTAGGTATAAATTATTGTTTCTAACACTCCCCCTAATTTCTACTATCAATTACATTAATATTTACAATGACCAAAATTTCTCTCAAATACTCAAATTGTTCTTGTGATAATGCCTTTTAGAATATGTCTACAAGTTTCTCGTTTGATATGCAATGTTGTAGGATAGTTCTCCATTGTTGACCAATTCTCGAATGAAATGATATCTAGTATCAATGTGTTTTTTCCTCTTGTGGAAAACATGATTCTTTTATAGTGCAACAAGTCAAAACACAATAAAATGTCCCACTTTTTGGTATGTTTTGTACCTTTATAAACATGAATTTTCAGTTTCATTGATTTTCTAAAGGTAATAGCCACAAAACCGTACACATTCATGAAATTCCACAAACTAACGAAATGTTTTGTTTAGAGTTTAGAATACATGTATTTTTTTAAAATAAAATTGGTAAAAAATATGGTCTTTTTCTTAATTTTTTTCATACGTTGTTTCTTATGTTATAAAAGAGTAATGATTGTCCTCGGGTGGTTTATTTATATGAAAATTTATTTTTTGACCATGAAATTTTAGATGTATTTTTAAGATTTGAATTTTGAGATTCTGTCAAATTTTCATATTTTTTTGACTTATATTTTTTTAATTAATTATTTAGTAAAAATATTTTCAAATAAATAGTGTACATATGTCTATGCCAATAAAATTTAAGATTTATATCGAAATTGAGTTTTTTTCATAGGTACGAAGAAGACTTCAATAAATAGTAATTTTATTTTTTCAAATTTTTTTGATATATTCTACTATTTTTCAAATTTGGTTGATTGTGTACTATTGATTGTCCTAAAATACCGTATGTTAGTAAAAATTAAAAATAAAAAAAAAACATGATTTTTAAAAATGAAAATTACATTTTTAGAAAGCTAATAAAAATCTGAATTTTGTGTCAAAATTTTGTAATTTAACTAGTTCGTTTACCCTAATTACGTGGCACCTGAGTGGCAGATTTTGGCTCACAATTATCCCCCAAAAGGATTTAGAGCCAAAATGTGCCACCCAGCACCACGTCGCTGCAACTCGTAGGGGTTCGCACAAACGAGGGGCTCAGCGTGCCCATGTTCACCCGAACAGGGTTCACACGAACCCCCGTTTGCGCGAACCCCTCCTACGCCACCAAAGTGCTGCCAAAACGTCACCTTCTAAATTTAATGTTTTACAATTACGTCTCCCCTTCTAAATTTAATGTTTTACAAGTTACTTATTTAATATTGTTCGTTTTTAATGTTTTAAATTTAGTTTTTTACATATTTTTTTGTTTTAAACTAAGTTTGTTTTTTTAATTGTTTTTAACCAAAAATATGTAATATTAAATTAGAAAATTTGTTTTACATATTAAATATAAATTCTATTAAAATTAGAAAAGTTGTTTTAAAGTTATAAAAAACTAAAATTAAAAATAACCTAATTTCTATTGAGATTTGTATATAAATAGAGTTGCATGCACATATAGTTTTGTATCAAGTTTACTCTTAGACATTCAGATCTATCACGATTTATGTGTGTAGGTGAAAATTATTGAAGTGGATGAATCATGGGAAATGCAAA
Source organism: Taxus wallichiana var. yunnanensis (assembly GCA_018340775.1). Classification (NCBI taxonomy): domain Eukaryota; kingdom Viridiplantae; phylum Streptophyta; class Pinopsida; order Cupressales; family Taxaceae; genus Taxus; species Taxus wallichiana. The sequence goes on along the minus strand of CM031234.1, from coordinate 665,630,345 downwards.
GAATGAGAAATGAAAATATACCGAGGAAGAGAATGCAAAGAAGAATGCTAGAAGATTTGTTCGTAGGAAGGCACAAAGAGAGAGAGAGAGAGAGAAGACACAACAAGTGAAAGACAAGGCTGCAAAAATTGGTACATATGTATAGAAACCCTTGATAGATCGTAAAAAAAAATTAGTTCTAAGGTTTAAATATGATAATATGTTTTTTAGATTGGGTAAAGGCAAGGGTTTTGATAGGATCCCATAACCTAAAACAATAGAAATAATACATGTGAAAATAAAATCATTTGACATAAGAATGATGTCAAAAACAACTAAAAAAATAGTAATGGTTATATCATAGAGAACGTGCAATCATCATATGTTTCCTTTAAAGTTATAATGGCATCCTCTAATTTGTCTATGTAGAGAACAGACAAAGTAGGAGAAATTGGACAACCATGTTTAATACTAATGATGATATTGATATCTAGTGTAAAACCAGTATGAGTTCGGACCTGTCCAACCACCTTCTCATCAAGTGTCATCGAAGAATACTCAAATGCCTTGGAATATGTAGATCTCAAAGATGTTGGATTAGAATCTATTTGGGAATTCATATTGTTAAATTCCTTCCAACAATGATCAACAAAACAACAATAAACCTTACACGTATTTGGTTTTTCTTCTTTGATTTTAACCCTAAGTTCCAATATATGGTATATTATATAGTGATTCTACTTAAAACCAATTTTCCTTATTTATCTAAGTTTCTTGAACTTGCCCAAGTAGAAATATTTGAAATTGGATTGAAGTGCATTAATGTCATGGGTGGGTCACTTGGTAATAAATGTTCAAAACATTTGTTATCATGGGATTCCAAATATTACCCCTTATTTTATGATTGACCACTACGTCCTATTTTTCTACCAATACTATGATACAAAAGCTATACATAAAAATTACCAGGCTATACAATTGCACATGGTATGTGTCATCAAAAACAAGGTTAACCCCCCCCCCAGTGATTAATCTAGGGGATATATTTGATGGTCTACCATACCTTTCATTAAAAAAATTGTTACGATTTACTCTCTAATATTGACCTTCACGTGATAGTATATTTTGAATTTCGAGAGTCATTTTTTTAGTTTATATAATTTATATGTCGTGTATTGGATTAATAATGATCTCATATATAGATGTAAATTGACAAAATTTAAATATAACCTATTGTACATAATATGACATTTGAAAATAATTTTTGTTATGAAATTTATTGGGTATAAACGTTGTGGTAGATCTTGGTAGCATTCTAAAGAGGACATCATTTTGAATTGGACAATGCAACTTATGTATTCTTCTACACTCTCTCTTCCCTATTGAGCTCGTAATTAAATTATTAGTGATGTTTACTCAATATTTTAAATATAGTACAAGATTTTTGGGTTTTATGTGTTGAAATTTTTGGTCTAGGTTTGATTTGAAAATTAGATAGCTCTAACACCATATATATATATATATATATATATATATATATATATATATATATATATATATATATATATATATATATATATATATATATATATATATATATGATTATTTAGTAGATTTCAAGAAGGACCTCATGAAGCTATCTAAATACAATTTTAGCTTGGTCAACTTAATAAATTATTGTTTACTAGATAGTAAGCTAATTTTTTAGATATTAAAGTGTTTACTAGCTTGGTCATTAATGGTGTAATCACATTTGTATGTTAATTTTTTTGCAAATTTTGGTGTACTCACATGTGTATGTTTATGGACACAGATCATGATGCACAACATTATGCTGAAGTGATAACAAAAGTTATGGAATTACTTCCCAAGAAAAATTTGAAACACTTGGTGAAGATGGATTTACAAAAATTAAAAGAATTTTCCCAACAAGAACCACTATCATGAAATAAAACAACAAAAAGTGTAGAGATAATATATGGTGAATTTGTTAATTTGACTACAATTGCTAGAGCACATTTGTTGGTTACATTATTGAATCATGTTGATATGAGGGAAACATTGGAATTGTTGGGTGTTGATTTTGGATGGAAAATTTCAAAACGTGTAGAAGAAGAATTTTTTGGGAATTTTTTTAAAGGAATAAGTTCTTTAGGTACAAAAACTAGGTCTGCTAATAAGATTATTTCTCGTAGAGAAATATTAACTTCAATTGTAAGTGAAGATACAACAAAGAATCGTCATGTTACCACCATTGCCAAGGCATTGGGTTTATCTAGAAAGATGGTCAAAAGGTATGCAAAGAGGAGGAAGACATTGGATGACTTTACTATGGAAGGAAATTGGGCACTAATGTGTAGAAATCCACATTCTTATAAAATAGAGGATAATATTGTGAAGATAGTTTCTGATTTTTGGACTGAGAGGACTCGTCCTTCTCTGAATGTGAGGGATGTTTTAAAACACAGGATAACTCGCAATAACTATGATGAACATATAAAACATTGGCTTGAAATAACTCAACATGATATATACATAAAGTTTATAGAAGAAAATCCAGATGTTAAGATTGGACAACGAATGTTTGAAAATTTGAAGCCTTGGTATGTGCGAGCTGATAAAGTCCTTGACACATGTTATTTTCACTATCACAGTTGAGTTTGATTATCACTATCAGGTACAAAAAAATTATAGATCATGTATATATATTTTGAGGTGTGCTTTCATTTATATCTATATATTTGAAATTTGTTTAAATATCATTTTTTGAGATGTGATTTAAAATTAATGTATTTCAAAATCTATGTTTTTTTCAAGTGTATAGAAAGTTACGGGAAGAAAATTCCCCACCTACATGTGTCAATGAATTCATAACTTCAATTCTTTGCACGATATCCAATGATCATGTCAATGATCGTATGACTTGCATCAAAGGTGTCTGTGACAAGTGTGGGGACTTGAAATTATTCCCAAAAACAAATGAAGATTTGGACACAGTTAAAATGGTTGCTTGCAAGAGGTGATATATATAAATTTATGTTTTTAAATTTGGATGTTAGATTTTATTTTGATTTTTATGTTTACTGCAAATGAATACATGACAATTTTTCCATGTTATGAATTGATTTTTTAGGTTCAAATACATAAAATTTTCAACAAGGCTTGGAAAAGATGCAACTAGGTTGGATTTGGTAGAAGAGGAAATCCCCATTACTACATTCATGCAAATTTTTTGAAGTTTAATTAGTCTGTACATCAAACATTCTCACTATTCAAAGTGGTAGGATACATAATTCAAGACTAACATAGACACATTCCATATTGGTTCCATATTGTCCGTGGTTGATTTTCCCGAGAATTACTCATTTTATCATCAAAAATAAATTCAAACACTATATTATCATACTGACTAGGTTACTATCATGGTTCAAGTATTTTATAGGCATGCACAATTGGATTTGGATGGGGTTGAAATTACATATGTGAAGCGAATGATCAAGAAGGAGTATCACTTCTATATAAGTGATGACAAGGAACATGACACCCACTTTGTGCAACATTGTTTTGGTTTGTTCTTTCAATATCTTCATCAGTGAGGAATACAAATAGATCAACATTTTGTTTGGTCAGATGGTTGCGCATCACAATTCAAATCCTCTCGCCCTTTCTTTGCACTTAGTCGTTATCATCGTCATCATAAAATTTCTCATTTATGGAGTTTTTTTGAGAGTGTTCATGGGAAGGGAGAACACGATGGTGTGGGTGCATGCATCAAACGTGCTCTAAAGAAACAAAGCTTTGATTATGAGGGAGATAGATTGATTGATGCCCACATCGTTGTTGAATGGTGTAAGAAACATTTTATAGTTCAGGTTTCAACCTCGCAAGATTCAACATCATGCGCTTCAACCCCACAAGCTTCAACCCCACACAGAGTGTTTTGGGAGATAACAGGTACATGCACATTTAAAATATAGATATGTAGATCTTGATGTGATTTATTAAGTGAACTACAAGTTACTAACTTTTAAAAAAAATATGAATTTTGATTTTTATTTTAAACTTTATTGATCTTTTGAGCATGATTAAATGAAGGTATTGATCGAAGGACAAAGTATGGATGTGAAAGGATTCCCAATTCTAGGTCTTTGCACTCTTTGATGACTATGGATAGTAATAACTAGACAATCTGTATAAGATTATTCTTGTTTTTGTTATGAATGCATGAACAAATCATATTCAGAGTGCAATAGTCAAAAACATGGGTATGTAGGTGAGTGGAAGAAAGTTCCTTTAGTTTTGGATGACACATATGGATCAGATCATGATGATAGTTTTGAAGATGTGCCATTAATTTCAACTGATTATGACCACATATCTAGACTGGTTAAACAAGGTATGTTTTATTTAAAAGGATTGTATAATTTGATAATTAAATATTTCACTTCAAATGTATGTAAGATACCATATGAAGATAGGTTGGAAAAGATGACCTATAATCCCATCAAGGGGATTCTTAAGTGTAGGTCATGAATACATTATTTTTCTCTCCTAAAATTCAACTTCTTATTCTTATGAATAATTTATGGAAATAAATCATGTATCCTCCAAGCATCTAAGACTTTTCCTTCTGATGATACATTGGTCCGAATATTTATGGCTATGATTAAATGGATTACACATGAAGTTATGTAGAACTCATGCATTAATTCTAGATTGATCAATGCCTCATAAGTGTTGTCACTTATACTTTGGTTGCAGTCAATTTATACTTTGGTTGCGATCATTTATTGAGTCTTGCAAATATATATATATATATATATATATATATATATATATATATATTCATGGTAGGCTCACCCATCACTTTTCTTATGAGAGTGATCATATTGAAAATATCTTCATATAAATCATCTCAAGAAAAACTTATTTGGAAATTTATAGGAACCTTTTCTCTACACCTTTATCCAAGATTGTGCCAACATAGTCAAATATGTGTTATTTTCATTTTCACATTCCCGTAGCATATCTTTTTGTGAGGTTCACTAATATTTTCATATTTCTTAACCCCGAGACTAAGGCGAGATCAAGTTGATGAAATAAGTAACCGTTAGGAGTCCTGACTTCATGAGTTTATTAATTTTAACATCTCACATAAACAAGGACCAAATCATTGCATTGAATAGACAATGGAAATCCGGTAGCTTAAAATATCCCACTATAGTAAATATGGTATCCTAAAGGAATACATTTTCCTTCAACCATTCGTAAATTCCACATGCTCAACATTTCTATTACTTATGTTAGGGATGTAAATGACCAAAATAGATATGTACTCGTAGCCAAGTATTTGAACTTCATTTTTCGTCATTCGTCAAGTTTACTTTTACACTCATTGCTTATATTTAAATGTTATTTTAGCGAGGAACATAGATATTTTTAGGTTTTTTCAAGTCTAAGATGAGAAAAACTTCCAAAAAAAACCAATAGGACATAACAATGACAAAATAAAATTCAAAATTACTCACCATTGAAACGATGATATAGACAATTTTTCAAGAAAATAGTTGGGTGGAATGAAATATATGATTAAAAATTGGTCTTCAGGGTCACACTAAGATAATGAGGGAATACAAATTTTCTTGGATGAAATGATTTTCAATTGATTTGAATAGTTATTTTAAAGGAACATTATATTATGAATTTCACCTTTATAAGGTGCAAGTAGGGATCGAAAACTAGATTGGGATTTTAAATGGAGTTTAGAAAAAGTTTGTATATAGTCATAATATTTGTGAAATGTTGTGGAAATTATTTTTCTCATGATCTCATCAAGATTCGTGATATTTATCTCTTTTATATAGATATGCAATACTCTTATGGGGTCACACTCAATCCCAATTTAGGTCAACTTATTACGCAATATAACTAATTCCACAAGCTACCTATTTGACCCAATATATTATAGTCACAACTAAGGGGGATATGTGACATATGCCAACATCTCCATTAACTCATATGCATTATAATATCATATCTCTAGGTACATAACGAATACCTTCAATACAAGTGTGTATTACCCACTTCTAGATCCATGACTATTACACCTCTAGACTCTATCTTTGACTTGTGTGTTGGCCCTATTATGATCCTCTCCTTATATCATAATTTATATTATTGAATAGATAAAAAAATAACCATCTTAACTACCATGTGGAAACTGAGATTGTCAAGCATATGGTTTTCTTCAATAGTGTCACAACCATATCCATCTTGACCTTCTATTAAGTGTGATTTTGGTATGAGCATTGGGACTATTTTGAGATGGCCTTTAACTTGAGGTTCTAGAGTGGCATTGTGTTTCACTAACAAGTGACGGTCTAGCTTTCTTTTTGTTATAGATGTGGCCATGTTGACTTGTACAACTATGTCCAATTGTGCTTTAGTAAAGTGGGGGGAAAGAAGAGGCAGCTTCAGTTGAGGTAAAACCTAAATGATTAGAATTAGTGGGAATGTAGAGGCAATCAATGTTTATTAGAAGCTCTCAATGGTTTTATGGAGGTTTGATATAGATTTGTAGAATTTTGTTTTGCATTTGAGCCATTTGATCATACAACAATGACTCTCATAGAGTAGTGTGTACTGCGCATGTTCTATTGTGTTAAACAAACCACTAAATATTAGTAAAGGTACAAAACCTCTCTTAATATATAATCAAATAATAAACAAGTATTGTAATATGCAAGGCAATAAAGTAAATATGTTAATATGAAAGAAAAAAGTATTGCACTATGCAAAGCAATAAGTGTTAGTGTGTAAGGCAAATAAAACGACCTCCACGAATGCATAAAATGAAAGAGAGGAGGGTAAATCTCAGGCGGAATTGGCACATTGATCTTCATTGACTAAAGTAGTCATGTTGCGCAATGAGACAACATAGGTGAAAATAAGAATGATATAGAAGTCCTAATGAACAATGGTAAGATCCATCTAAGACTTGGTGTATGTTGTTGGTATCTCTTAAATTCTTCAAAGCATGTCTTTATGAACAATATTTCTTCAATAACCTCATTTACTCAACTTGTCTTTAAATGTCCATGGGAGAATCATTTCTACATGCACGTGCAAAGCATATTTACTTTATGGAGGTTTTTGGAAATAGGCTATAAATTGAGAGTATAAATACAAATGTGAAATTTCAAACCTATTTACTATCAAGGCAGTGCTACTAGCCATGGTCGGTTATGTCAGCTTAATTTAAGACAAAGAAGGAACATTATTTCTCATGACTAATAGATTTGGCCACTTTGGATCATGGTCGTGGACCTCCCAAAGAAAGGGGGGCTCAAGATGTCAAAGGGATGTAAGTGATGTTGACAATGAAGTGTAGGCCATGAGATGTTTCTTGCAGCAAGATTATTCCAATTGACACCCTGATTCTGATGGGGAGGTTAATATGCCAACAAGCCCTTGAGAATAGAAGACATTCGTGAAGCATTTGTAGTGTATGCAATACAAAATTGTCACCATTTTATGCATTTGTTGACATGCAATGATGTGCTACAAATTCAGTAAGGAATTTCCCTACACACGCCCTACAATATTTTGTGTTCTTTCTGACAATCTTCAAACATTTAACTCCTCTAAGCCATCGTGAACTACACCTCAAATGTCAAACCTTCAATGTGGATCATTGTTTCAGTTTGTTGTGGCTCGATATCATGTTCACGTTTTAAAATTTTGAGAATATTGACCCAATTACACAAACAATAAAACCTTATATTCTCACATTGTAGTTTACATATTTTGACAGACTTTAATTAAATCCAATCCCACCATACTCATTGATGAACAAACAAATATTTGATGGTCAAAAGGCTATATAGCTTGAAAACATGGAGAAGGCACAACAAACCTTACTACATGTACAGATTACATGTATCTTGGGGGACAACAATTCCTATCATCCTATTCTTGTAAAGGGATTTCAAAAATGACATTTAAAAACTGCAACTAACAAACTATAATTTCTAAGAACACATAAATAATGCAATAGTTAAGTGCATAGCATTGGGCATCAATTTTCTCAAGCCACAGGTTCATAAACTATTAATAAATGCTAAAGAACTGTTCACACGAGGGGTTCAACCCTTTGTCCAACCAAATAAGGCTACTCATAAAATATTTTTTCCATTGAATATCCAAAAAAATTTGGATACTAAGATTTTAATGCTATATACGAACATATTAAACAAGTTATCTAGACATTTACAAGAATTGCAATAGGAATAACTAGGCTTGTGATCATGAATGATGATTTTCAAGTTTAAGTCCCTTTCTCCAAAAAAGCAATTAATAAATTGACACAATACCTAGGCCTGTAGTAATTAGTTTGTGTTGCTCCATCTACAGCATAGAATACAAATAGGGCACGGGCTTTTTCATAATATCAATGGAAGAGAGTCATAGTTGTCAGCTATGATTTCAAATGAATTTGCATCTAGGTATCGGTGCTAATATATAAGATATTTTCTTTCTTTATTTTTTAGAACCACCATCATTTATTGGTAAAATATAATAATTAATCCGTAAAATCATGAAAACAACAATTTCAACTAATCTTTTTTTTTTGGAAAACCCTAACAAAATTTTAGATTTTAAGCCAAGCGTAAATCTCGAGTACTTTGCATATGATCTACTCCAAGATACCTTGGATTACTAGTATTGGTTTTCTATGATAACAATATCCATCGTTTCATTTTTTCTTGTTTTCTTTTCTTGGCAACCATAGAGATTTGGTGGCATTTTTCTATGTTGAGATTTCAAATAAAAACTAGGGTTTCATTTATTTTTTGCAATTTGCTAAGGAACTTCCATTTTCACCAAAAAAACAACAAAATGCATACCCAGATGGCCTCCTCACTCCTCAGTGGGCTCATTGGGCATGGTGGGTGCTTGTGGGCTCGGCCTGGTCTTCATTTGTGAGCTTGGTTGGTCTTCATTGTGGGCTTTGGACGCTTGTGGTCTGCTCTGTGTAAACTTCACGTTGTGGGCTCGGTCTTTGGCTGTGGGCCTGGTCTCCTTCAACGAGCTTTGGATGTGGGCTCAGACTGTGTAAATTTCACGTGAACAGAGGAGGGGTGGAGGAAATTGATTTCCTCTGCGCAGCACCTTCAATATATAAATGGGGGTGTTCACGTGAACTCGCTTCATGCGAAGGGTGTTCGTGTGAACACCCTCTTCGCACAAACCCTATTTAACATTGTACATGGGAAAAAAATGGCCGATGTGTTGGTTCACACAAACCACATTCGCGTTAATGGGGTGTTTGTGTAAACCATTTCTTTTTACCACCCAAACTTAATCCCCACTCACATTTTTGGGACAACACGTGGGACTCATCACTATGCATTGACCCAATGGTGGACTTGTTGTCACAATAGATTATAATATTCTCCTCTTGCTCATGCATTAGATCCTTCAAGATTTTTTGCATCCAAAATATTTGACATGTTGTTGATGTACCTACTACATACTTTGCTTCCGTTGATGAGATTGTCACTATTGGTTATTTCTTTAATGCCCATACTACAATACATGTTCCAAGATGAAATGCATATCCGGATGTGTTAACTCTATCATCTCTATTTCCCGTGTAAAGTCACTATCTGTATATCTAATTAACTCAAAAACATCCGAAGTAGACTACATTATGTCATAATTCATAGTTCTGCAATATACCTTAACAACCTTTTTCCTGCTTTCCAATGTGATTTATTTAGTGAATTCATGAATTTTGAAATCAAACTAACTCCATATATTATATTCGGCCTAGTTTCTGTAAGATACATCAAACTACCCACCAATTTTTTGAATATAGTTGAATCAAAATTTGTTTTATTATCTTCTCTACTTAGTTTTGAGTCTACTACCATAGGTGTAGAAATTGGATTGCAATTTATTATTTTAAACCTTCTCAATACATCTTTTGCATATTTACTTTGACAAATTAAAATCCCATTATCATTTTATATGAATTCAATACCAAGAAAATATTTCATCAATCCCAAATCTGTCATCTCAAATTCTTTTTCATTGCAGATTTAAACATGTTTATAGAAATATTTCCTGTAAATATCAAATCATCAATACACAATCTAACAATTAGAATTTGACCTTGCTCATTAACTTTGGTTTACAAAGTGTAGGCTCACTAGTACTTTTGTTGAATCCATTAATCCATTATTTATCATGTATGAATCTATCATGTTATACCATGCTCTTGGTGCATGCTTTAATCCATAAATTGCCTTATTCAATCTACAAACCTTGTCTTCATATCCTTTTACTTCATATCTTGGTGGTTACTACACATAAACTTCTTCTTCTAGATAGCCATTCAAGAAAGATGATTTAACATCCATTTGATAAACCTTCCATTTTTTTAGCTGCAATAGTTGGTACCATTCTAACAAAGATTAAGTCTTGCTACGAGAGAAAATTTTCATTGTAATCAATTCTATATTCTTGTGCAAATCCCTTAGCTACTAATCTTGCCTTATATTTGTCAACTTCTCCATTTTCCTTATATTTGGTTTTATAAATCCATTTCACACCTATGGATTCTTTATCCTTGGGTAAATCAACTAGATCCCATGTATCATTTTTCTCAATAGATTCTATTTCATCATTCATTGCATTAATCTAATGTTCTTCCTTAATTGCATCTTCAAAATATATAGGATCTTGGGAAAATAAAGAAAAATTAGACTACAAATCTATCATATCTCCTTGATCATATATTTCTTGTAAGCTTCTAGTCTTTTTGCCTCTTAGTCTTGGTCTTAATGATGCAAGTGTAGGATTTGATTCATTACTTACTTATGGACTTGATGATTCTCCTTGCTTAACTTGGCTTTGGGAGTTTTCTCCTTGTGATGTTCCTCCTTGCTCATTTGATTTTTCTTCTTGTTCTCTTTGACCTTTTTATTTTTGGTCTTCATATGGCATTGTTGTTCTACATGTAATTCTTTTGTCTATATTTTCATCCCGTGATTCTAATTCTTTAAATACAACATCTCTAATTACAATGAATTCCTTGGTTATAGGATTAAACGACTTAAATATGCCTTAGATTGTTCATTATAACCAATAATAATACATTTTTCACTTTTATCATCCAATTTACTCCTTGTTTCTTTAGGCACATGTGCATATGCAATACACCCAAATACTCTAAAATGAGAAACACTATGATGTTTACCACTCCATGCTTGTTGTGGAATCATGTTCCTCACAATATTTGTTGGAATCTTGTTCAATATATAAATGGCGCAAGCTACTGCTTCAGCCCAATATTCATTAGATAGATTCTTGCCTTTCAACATGCTCCTTGCCATCTCCATTATTGTACGATTCTTCCTTTCTACAACACCATTCTGCTAAGGTGTGTATCTTGTAGTGAACAACTTATTTATTCCATGATACCTGTGATAATCCAAACACTAATTTTACTCGTATTCTCTTCCTCTATCTGATCTCAATACCTTGATGGATAGGCCACTTTGTTTCTCAACCAATGCTTTGAATTCCTTGAACTTTCCAAATGCCTCATATTTATATTTGAGAAAATAAACCCATTTTTTCTACTATAATCATCAATGAATGTTAGAAAATAAATGCTCGCCCCTAATGATGGTGTTTTCATTGGACCACATATATCTATATGCACAATTTCTAATGGTGCCCAAGCTCTATATGACATTTCCTTTGGAAAAATCTCTCTATGTTGTTTGGCTGAAATAAAACTTTCACATAATTTGAATGGTGATTCAATAGGGGTAAACCTCTTACCATTTCCTTTTTGCAACAAACACAATCCTTTGAAGTTTAGATGACCATACCTCAAATGTCATACCCATGCTTGATCTTGACTTGATGCCTTGAAACTTGCTCCAATCTCCTCCATCATTTCACTTTTCATGTGAAGTGGGAACATTTTTTATTTTTCATTTCGACTTTGCAATCACCATGTTACTTGGGAAAATATAAAATATAGTGCAAACATTATCCTCAAAAACAACTCTATAACCCTTTTGAATAAGTTGTCCCACACTTATGAGATTATGCTTTAAACGAGGTACAAAATAAACATCTGGAATAGTCTTCTAACTAAGTTTTTTTATCACATTAATTGCACCTTTTACCATGTATTCAACTATATTATCATTCCCCAATTTGATTTCTAATTTAACTGAAGTATCAAAATTCTCAAAAAAATCTTTGTTTCCAATCATGTGATTACTACAACCACTATCTAGAAACCAAATGCTACTAGAACTTTCCTAAGCTATATCACATGTAATGAATAAACACCTTGGATTACTTTCGGAAGATCTTGCATTTTAATTTCTCATATTATCTTGTTTCTTTCAAATTCATTAGTAAAGTGGACATACTTCTTGCAATAGTAACATTACATATTTGATTTTTCATACCTTCGTGATGCATGATTTTTATTGTGTCCCCTTGAGCTGAAATTTTGATTTCTCCTTCCTCTTGATCTGTTGGAGATGGGTTTACTTGGAAACATTTACAACTATAGAATATCAAATCCAAAACATGCAAATATGGATCTAAAAATCCCCACAAAATATACAACAATGGAAGTATAAACAAGAATAATCCAAATCACACAAAAATACAAACAAATAACACATCATGTACTGTGGTTCACCCAATGTGAGCTACATCCTTCAAAGATAGATATCTCATATATATAATATAACAAGAGATTACAAATGAACTCTTATGCACAAGAGTACATGTATCTCTATAAGAGTATCTCTTCCTCCTAGATCTCCAACTGGATCTCAATGCCTTCATAACACCACCTTTTTCTCCTCCAGATCTCTAACCAGATCTACCTGAGTGCACTACAACCATGCCTCTGAAACACCACCAGATCTAACATACCTTAAGCTACCCTACATCTGCCACTTTGTAACCAAGCTCTCACTATATTATGAATCTACAAACAAGACCTCTAGAAAGGTCTACCAATGTGCAAACGTAACCATCCACCAAGAAGTAAGTCACTCCTCCATCATTGCATCAACATGTGCAAACATGAAGACAAATTCCTCTATAATACTAGATTCATATGGATCAACAATACATCATAATCTCATGGTTTGTAATACAAGATCTCACAATATGTGGATCTACAAGAATGAGCAAAACAAGATCTCACAAGATCTCACAACAACTTATGGAGGTCTTCACTTTCCTTTTGTTTAGCTTCTCTCTTCACTTTCCTTTTGTTTAGCTTCTCTCTGAAGCTCCTTCTTCATGCAATCTGATTTTTCCTCTTCTTATTATTCATCCTTTCAACCAAGGATTATGATCTTCTTCTCATATCATTATTCCTTATATTCTAACCCTATTTTTCTAGCTTATATAAGCTTAGAAAAACTTAGGGAACCTTAGCTATGCATTTACAACCTTTAAATCAACTTTAAAACAAAAGCTAGATTAAATTCCCGTGAGTTAAATATAAAATTTCATGCACAGTAACCAAGTGTTGATTCCCGACCAATGTCGATCCTTTGCTAACCGATGTCGGCTCCTTTGATGACCGATGTTAGTTACTTGTGTATTCCAAAGACATGTAATGCATGCTTATTGTGAAGCAATCTAGCTCCACAACCTAACAATCTCCCACTTGGAGATAAATTGTTGAACCTCTATACATGTACTTGTACATCACCGTCCTCTACACACCATGAATATCATATATTATTTCCTTTAACAATTCTCCCAAAAATAAAACCAAAAATATCAAACCATCTTCTCAAACAAAGAAGATAAAACAATGACTTACCAAACTTGCATGAAGCTACAACTGATCCATGACACCAAGCCTCAAGATCCCACTGAATCATAACACCATACCAGTTGTTGGTATCAAAAAATTAAGTCAACCTAGCTCCCCATGAAATAAGCCATCATGAATAATACACTTGCAAGATCTCCCACTCAAAATGAAGTACATAGCTTTAAATGCAACCATATGCATACCTAAAACTAACCATTTTCTCCATCTCATATATCCATGTCTACATGCAACAACCAATGCAACTGACCAACACAAGTCAAAATAGAATATGTGAAATCAAAACAATATCCTAGGTAAGACAATTCAAATGAGTTCTACATGCAACCAGTGGGTGATTAATCCAAAAACACCTACATAACTCAAAAGAATCCAAATACTGCAATCTGCAAATCCAACCTTGCATAAACAACTAGCATGTCCAAGACAATCATCTATAGATAACATCTCCCATGGAGTAACATAGTAATCAAGAGGAAATAAAAACATCCCCTACTCATGCTCAAGGCATCCATGTGTAAATCAAACATCTGCATCATCATAGACTCACAAAACTAAATCTATCCACATGTACAAACTCACCATGTACATCCATCCATATCACCAAGCTCTCTAGAAGCTCCAAGTCTGCCACCAACTAACTCCAAAGATGAATATGAATCTTGTGCTCATCAATGTCAATAAAAAACATCCATGCTAAACCATGCCACTAATACCAAGTGCAAATACCAGCAAACATGTCATCAACATACTCTGCACAATCAACTAAGATGAAAGAAAAATAAGTACACCATCTAAAACTGGTAAATAATCAATATTGTCAAACTTGTGACCAAACCAGCCATGGTTTCCTAACCAGCCCCTGTCACTATCGACCATCGACCGACCACGATTAACCCTAACCGACACCGGTCAGTGTAACTAGTGAACTTTCTCCTTTTTCACCCTTCAAACACTTTGAAAATTTCCTATCATCTAAAACCGGTTGAATCAAACATCAACTACCTTCCCTAAGGAATATCAAGGCACCACAAAATAAACCAAGTGACATCACAAAACAATAAACTCAAAATACCTACAAAGCAATGATTGTCCTCCAAAACTAACTTGTGCCTCCCCGTCACTTTTAATATTAGCAACCTTATCTCACTCTGCATGTGCATCATGTATCTAATACTACAATGCTAATAACCATGGCTTGCTCCCACTTGAACACAAAATCACCTACATTTCCTCTAACACAAAGCTCAAAAGCTAATATCTCAGGTGAGAAATAAAAACAAATGATAGAACTATAAAATTGATTCCCTTTATTTTCTCGAGAATACTTCTACACCACATAAGTTTAGAATTTTTATGAAGTAGGTGAATCACCTTCGTTCGATCCATGTTTACTCAACATCTCTCGTTACTTGCAACTGTGTCTAATCATGAATTTTCATTGAGGATCTCATCCTTAGACTAGAAACCCTTGTCCTCAAGATTCCACACAACTAGGAAATAAAATTCAAACAACACCAAAAATCCATGGTGTAAATCATGTACACTATCCAAACATAATATTAGTTGCTCCAAACGAAAGAAATAAAACATGAATCATATAGAGATACCTGACTCAAAGTCTCAATGGACTAACCAAGCCAACTCTATCCTCTTTTTGATCTAAACCATGAAGTGATCTACACCATCTCTTCCATGTACACTCTATGCAAGAAAATCGATCCTCCAAACCAAGAAAAAAACCATCTTCCCTCTCTTGCTTTGCTACAAAAATTATGTACGAGATAAGATTCCACAAAGATCGACCACGGTCATCTCCTAACCGACCACGGTTAGTTGACCGATACCGGTTCCTCTATGACCAACCTCGGTTCTCAGACCAATGTCAATGTTGCTGGAATGAACCCAATGCCACACAATTTGGCATAGAACACCACACCAAGTTCCTACTTTGACCGAATCCAATAGTTGAGTTGAGTTGGTCATTTTAAGAAGCATCCAAATCGTTAAAAACTACTACATCAATAATACATGCAAATAAATTGCACCAAGATGAAACACATCACCTTACCAACACCAAGATACTCAACCACATCTTCAACTGAAGAACATGTTTCTCTGATGGAATCCCTATCTTTGTTCTATGTTATTACCTCTCTAATGAAGCTCGTGCATCTAATCGCACTGAAGGATGCATACCGATACTTTTCTCTGTCTAGATTTGCAATCCAAAAACATGTGTGTGTAACCAAAACATATAAGCACTATAATACCAAGATAAAACCATACCTCTGTAACATGGATCTGCAATCTAACCAACATGCTTGTGCCTCTAATAACTAGGGACACCTCAAGAAACAAGATACATTTCATGCATCTCTCCATTTCTTCATATCTGTGATTTTCTGTTTAAAACCAAGCTTCCCAAGAATCGACCATGGTCACCTCCCGATGTAGATTTCCACTTAACTGACACTGGTCACTATAATTTCAATAAACCTTACTCTTCCAACTCCCACTTGAGATTCAATCTCTTCCTATGCTTTTCTCATCAAGAAAAAAAAATTGTGCTCTCATCCATGTCATTAATAACCACTAACAAAACCATGAAGTAAACCCTTGCTCTGAAATAACCAAGCTAACCATGCTCTGATACCATTTTTTGGGGATGGGTCTATGCGGAAACATATGCAATTATAGAATATCAAATCCAAAACATGCAAATATGGATCTAAATATCCCCACAAAATCTATAGGAGTGGAAGTATAAACAATAAATCCCAATCACACAAAATTACACACACATAACACAACATATACCATGGTTCACCCAATGTCGGCTACGTCCACCAAAGATAGAGATCTCATATATATAATATAAAAAGAGATTACAAACAAAATCTTCTACACAAGAGTACGTGTATCTCTAAAAGAGTATCTCTTCATCCCATATCTCCAACTGGATATTCCCGAGTACACTAAATCGTGCCTCCATACCACCACCTGTGTCACCTCCATATCTCTAACTGGATCTTCATGAGTTCACTACAACCATGCCTCTAAAACACCACCAGATCTCACATCCTCGAAGCTTCCCTATATCTTCCACTATGCAACCAAGCTCTCACCGTACTATGAATCTACAAACAAGACCTGTATAAGGTTCTACCAATGTGCAAACGTAACCATTTACCTAGAAGTAATTCTTTCCTCCATCACTACATCAACCTCGTGCAAACATGAAGATAACGTCCTCTACAATACTAGATTCCTATGGATCAACAATACATCATGATCTCATGGGTCTATAATACAAAGTCTCAAAATATGTGGATCTACAAGAATGAGCAATAACAAGATCTCACAAAAGCTTTTGGATCTAACAAGAAAAAACACTAAGTATTGTGCATACTATGCAAGCCATTACATAAGAATAAATAATACAAAGGAAATATTGTAGAAGATGATACCATCTTCTCACCAACAGTGTACCTACACTATCCTTTTGTTCAGCTTCTCTCTATAAAAGTGCTTGTCTTCATGCAATCTACTTTTTCTTCTTCTTCTTATTCATCCTTTCAACCAAGGATTGTGCTCTTCTTCTCATCTCCTTATTCCTTATATTCTAACCCTAGTTTTCTAGCTTATATAAGCTTAGGTAAACTTAGGGCACCTTAGCTATGCATTTACAACCTTTAAATCAGCTTTAAAACAAAAGCTAGATTAAATTCCTATGAGTTAAATATAAACTTTCATGCACAGTAACCAACGTTATGGTTACCTTACCGTAAATATAAACTTTCATGCACAGTAACCATGTCGGTTACCTTACCGATGTCGATCCTTTGTTGACCGATTTTGGCTCCTTTTTGACCGATGTCGGCTCCTTTGATAACCGATTTTAGTTCTTGTGTATTCCAACAACATGTAGTGCATGCTTATTGTGAAGCAATCTAGCTCCACAACCTAATAGGATCTGGACTCTTTCTTTCATCTCTTTGAAAAATATTTTTCCTCTTCCTCTTCCTCTTCCTCTTCCTCTTCCTCTTCCTCTTCCTCTTCCTCTAAAGCCTATATTTCCTATTCCTCTGCCTCTACTAAATGTCATTTATGTTTGGAATGCATGCTCTAATTAATTATTGTCATTTCTGTTTATCCTTTCTTCATAATTCTTCAAAGAACCAACCAAATCATCTATAGAAAATTTAGTCAAATCCTTGGATTCCTCAATTACCATAACAATTGCATCAATTTTTTTACAAACATCTTAAAACATTTTCTACAACCTTTTGATATTTATCTCTCACCACTCTTCCTTATTTAATTAACCAAATCCTTTACACAATATGTGAATTGATCTACTAATTCGAATCTTTCATCTGTAAATTTTCAAATTCTTTTCTAAGTGCTTGTAATCTAGAAATTTTTACCTTACTAGTACCTTGATATGTCATCTCTAGGATGTCCCATGATTTCTTGGGTGTAGTATTTGGCTTGATCCTTCCAATAGTTGACTCATCCAATCCTTATGCAATGATCTGGAAAGTATTCTTATTTACTTTAAGAATATTCTCATCATCTGGACTCAAGGTAAACTCATCTTGTGGTTCAATATAACCATTTATAACTATGTCTGATAGTTCACATGAATCAAATGCCAATTTCATTCTAAAATCCCAATTATCATTATTTTTCTAGAAAATATTGGTATTATACATTTATGTATACTTGAATTCCAGACTTTATAATTTATTTTTAATACAAAAATTAGATCTTATTTGAAAATAATACCCTACTACCTAAGAGATCGCAATGGAATGTTCAATGCACTACTACCTCGACCAACTACTCGATTGAATCTGCGAGTGCCTCGGCCTCACCCAATGGTATGCCAGCCCACGTTACAAGCTCGGCCTTATTACTTGGCAACAACACCAAATGGTTTGGAACCTTTTTACCAAAGGTCAATGAAACAAACTTAATGTACTGCGCACTATCAGCCAAATAGCTCAGATGATTTCTTGGGAGGTCTTGCAAATTCATTTTGTTTATTTCCACCTGTTAGAAAAAGAAAAAAAAAGAAACTCCTAACAATTTAATTGAACTGGGACAAGGGGAGAATTCCAAGGCCATGCTCCGGAGGAAATGTGAACTCCCAACATTGAGGAGGAATTCCACGATCTAATTCAAGTCAAGAACTATTCCATGATGATCCAAAGATCCCTTCCAAAATATCCACACAAAAAATACAGCCTCATTTTTTCATGGATTTGATACCACTTTATTGGTGTACAGAGATAGGGAAAAACAAAAACCAGAACTGGATGTGCTATGGCACAATTAGATCAAATTTTATTACATGCAAAAACAAGTACATTCCCTCTTTCTATAAAGGACTTCAAAAATTTCTAGACACTCATTTTTCACATGTTTTCAAACACGGACCACTCTAGATCTGCTGGAGAAGTCATGGTGAGGTTGGAGATTTTATTGTAGTCGGTGGAGAGTTAGGTATAAATTATTGTTTCTAACAAATTTTCCCTAAAACTCTTATTCTCTCTCGCCTCGCATTAGTATACAAGTTAATCAATAAATTGGTTACTTAGACATACGATTTGAGACATTAGTATAAACGGTTGGGAGTATGCTAAAAAAATTAAATTTATCGGGTTGGGGACTTGTTTGTTGCATATGGTGAAACAACGTGACTTCCTTATGAAGAAACATATGTCTTTTGTACACTCGCAATGATCATTTATTCCATGGGAATTTTTTTCATTGTTTCATGTGAAGAAACACTTTACAGAATCTAGAAAACTTGTGCACTTGACATACGTGTAAATAATTTTCTTAGGAAAAAAATTTTGTAGTAAATGAGACATTATGAGAATCAATTTCTTGTTGCAATTGTAATTGTTTCTTCTTATAACCCCATTTTTCTTTAAGCTAAAATTAATTACCTTTTTTAGAATCTATTTCAAGAGAATCTATCCTTCGAACTTTGGACTCAATTTATTATAAGAGGGAAAAAAAAATTTAGGTTAGGTTATGAGTGAGAAGCTCCTTTTCTAGTGTCCGACATACCTCGACCTTCCCTCCAAAAAAATTGGATTTAGAAGGGCTAGGATCGGGTAGGTCTAATGGTAGCTATATTATTTTCCTTAAATATTTATCCACCATTTCCTGACTAGACTCATTGGGTTTATTGTTCTTGTCCCCAAACATTCTTGTTATAGCCATTTCGATCATGGTCTTGTACATACCCAGTAATTACATTAATCTCACAGTCACTAAAAATAGATTGATCACAACTAATATTTGTAATGCACATTATACGTAAATTAAAAATCAAAATAAATTATTAATAATCATACATAAATTTATCGTTAGATCTTTAGATAAAACATTATACCTAAAACATGACATTTTCCTAACATCTATCAAGATCATCCTTAATAACCTTCTAATGGCAACCCAAAATTTCACTATGGTCTCGAAGACATATAATCCACCATTTGAGAACTAATGGACTTCATAAAAAACATGGCTAACTTCACAATATCTCACACAAAAAAATTAGAGGTAAGCTTCCATAGTTAAAATGACTAGCATTTCAAATTTTGACGTGGTCTAGAACTAACCACATAATGACAAAGAAAGAAAAGTGCCGTAAGTATTGCAAGAATGTAAGGGAGGAAAATTTTGATTTCCCAATTATATCTCCAACTCGTCCTCAACTTCTCCACCAAACTTATCATTTCTTTGAATTCTTTTCTGATTTCTACCGATGCACCTTCCCTCACCTCGGATGCATTCTCGTATTGCCACACATTATATTCTATGGTCAAAATCCAAGTTATGTTAGTCCCTTGCATTTTCCTATATGCATTTGAGTATTTCTCCAATGTAACTATCTACCACCCTCTTGTTGATCTTGATTCCCCTTTATTTTCATGATTTTGAAATTAAATCTCATAAAACATTAGCACCATTAATAACTTGGAATTCAATGAAAATATAATGATAAGTCAATTATTCCTAGTTAATATCACTCCCCATAGTAAGGAGTATACCCACTCATTAACGAAAAATTTTATTACTATGGGAAAAATGAATATAATGTGAAATAAGAGAGGCAAAGAAAAGGGCATAATTTCCATCTCTCTACAATCAAGACATCCAACGAATTAAAAACTTGATGATAGTTCGGATGATAAATAATCATCATTCCCTCAAAGGATTTCTCTCCTGAAACCAACATCATGTATTGTCCATTGAAAATAAGTTTAGAAAAGTTAACAAATCTAAATATTAGTTTATTAGGTAAGTAATCTACCTCTGCCTTAATTTTGAAATGATAATCAATCTCTACACTTCAATCGGAAGAAAAATGTAGCTACAACTAATTTAGGAAAAACCACCCATATAATCGCAAAAATTTATTGGTTCTATTTATAGTAATAAGTACCTCCTAAAAATATTTAGATCTAATAAATTCATTGAGTTGTTCTAATGGATTGAAACGGTGGACTAATAATAGGACAACCTCTTGTGAACTTTCTATGAAATAATAATTTGACCGAGGTCTCTCGAATATCATTATAAACTAAAATTGTTTTGAAAAATAACTAACTTGCAATAAATATGGAAGATATAATAAAATTTTATTATTTACCCTTCTCTAGATTCAAAATTATCTCATATTCTTGATTCACACTTTGTCATATTTGAAAACTTATCGTTTTAATTTTTGGAATATGCCCTCATATCTCTTCATATGTGAATGAACATTATATGATTTCTCTAGATTTAATATATGGGACTATCATTCTAGCACTTCTATGATGCTCCTACCAAACTATCTTTCTATGCAAAACTTACTTAGTTAACATGTTTGATCACACGCTCAACTGTGTAGTCATCCCTCAACCGTAGTATCATATTAATGCTTCCAAGTTTCTAAATTTGTATATTATATGGCTAGGTATTCTCATTTAATGTTTCTATTCTACAATATTCAAAACCTTATTTCTTTGGTAATTAAATTGTTGTGAGAAGGTGCTTATCTGGATGTTGTTCCTTGATAGTTTCGGGAAAGGGCGTTCTTTGAAACTTTAAGCTATATGTGATTTACGGTTCCAAAATTTTCTATTTGTATTTGAGCTCACCCGAGAGTTGATCTCATAATTAACTTGTGCATAGGATCTTGTTATAGAATATTATTAGTAAGATTATGTCATGATTTTTGCTTATTATAGAATACTTTTAATTTTTATAGGGAAGTTTTCTTAAAAATTGTACTTGAAAGTAAGAATTATATTGTATTCATATTTTCTCAAAATGATTCCAGAAATTGTATTTTCCAATCTCAAGGAATTATATAGCGATGAAGTCATTTCCAACCCTCCTATTTTGAAGTTGGTTGCTGAAACAATCTATGTACATGAACAATATTATAATGGGGCTTTGAAGTTCACTCACTCATCAGAACACTAGACTTATAAGTATATTGTATTTCCTTTATCTCATACATGGGTGTATTATGAAAAATTATCTCCCTTTTCTATTTTGATTCATTTCTTGATTTTGAATTTTAATTTCCTACAGCACTTCCACTCGCTTATGATTATCAAAGAACTCATCTACATCCCACATCCCTCATTTTTAAGGAATATTTCCACAAAGGAATATAAGAAACAAAAACAATGGATTGTGGTTTTTGCTTTGAATACCTCTCTTTATTTGTTTGATATATCTAATTTTTCATTTAGAAATCCTTACCTTTATCTCATTTGCTCAAAGCACAAATAAAATAAATGATTTACCATACCATTTTTCTCCCGATGGATTTTATGATATTTTTAATTCAATTTTCCCCACCATTTTTCCTTTCTATGTTATTAGTTATAACTTCAAGAGAAACCTAATGAGTTCAATGAATTTAGGTTTAGTTATAAATTAAGGTGTTGATGATGTTATGTTGTGTATTGATAGTGGGGCATTTATGCAACTACAAATGGCGAACAATCCTTAAATGAACTGCTAGAATTTACAATAAACTCAAACGAGTGCCTTATAAGAAAATTACATCCATGTGATAGTGATCTAAGTCTTCCACTTCCCAACTGATCCAGAGGACATTTTGGACCTTTATATCTTCCCTGCAATTGTCCATAGCATATTTAATATAGAATATCTTTCTAATATCTTTCCAACACATATTGGAATGTGTAAATCGAACATCGTATGCTCTTGGTGCAACTAGTCAAAGTTTGGGTCAAAGTGTGATCAACATTTAGTCAACATTGGCCAATGGGAAAATGGATGGTATTGAAAACATCTAGAGTTATCATTTTTGTGTAGGGATCATCGATACCTTTCTCGATGCATTTAAATGAACCAAATCCGAGTCCGTATGCGAAATATATGAGCAGTCAAAGTTCTGGTCAAACTCGAAAAAAGTAATAACATGGCATTAATGTGGATACTCTTGTGAGTGACATGTGGCATTGTTGTTTATGGGCATGTGAATCTATTTTTTGGACACTTGGCATGGGTTTTCTTTTTTGAAAAAGAAAAAAAGAAAAAATCATATAATAAACAAAAGCTATTTTGTTTTTTATGTGGGAAACCCACGTGGGATTCTCCATCCCTATTAATGTGGAATATTCCCACATCCCATATAACCATGGATATGGTCTATGAATGTAATGGGTCAACACCCACGTGGAGGGGCCATATAAATGAATAAGCCTATAGCTACGTGAAAGCACATTAAAATGCCTATCTTTGTCAAGTATGGGATTTAATCCCTAGTAAATATAATGGTGGAAAGCCTAATCATATGATTATAAAATAGAAAGGATATGATTCAAATCCTAATCTTTCATGCCAAATAATCCTATGAAATACCCCTCATACACATTCACTCCATACAACGAAGACAACTCAAAAAGCTCTCAAGCTTCGAAGGATTGGAGAAATTCTTAAATCCTTTTAAAGGCATAGTTTTTGAAGAGTAAAGTCCTATTAATTATTTATAGGAAATTTTGTGAGAGTAAGTCCTATTCATTATATATAGGCAATTATTTTGTGGGAGCTAAGTCCTATTATTTTTAATAGGAAATTGTAATTGGGAGTTATTACAAAACTACCCAAAAGGCCCATAGCTCCACATAAACTTGCAAGTATGTCAGAAGGTGGAAGACGATTTTGATTGGTCATCGGTGTTCTTCGAAGGACTTGGATAACTATTAGGCAAGTTGAAGTTCCATAGGTTTTTGTAGGAAACTTTACTATACTTACAATTTTTTACTAGTGGAATGGTTCTACAAGAACCCAGAGATGTAGGCTATTGCCAAACTCCGTAATCAATTTTGTGTGCAAAGTGGGATTTACATTCTTGCATTATTTTGAGTTGATTTGTTTTAAATGGGATAATTTTATTAGCAATATTAACAAGTCAATAGAGGTTCGAAGGTCGTTAAAATTTTGTGACCGGTATTTTCGATCAAGTTGGTATCACAGTAGGTTGTTGACCTACAAACTTGTTAATATCTAAGAAATTTTGGTATCATAATCGGTTAATTTGACCATGTGATTGCTTGATTTGTGAAGTAGTTCATGCGATTTGAACAGTATATAGGTGCACCATGGGTAAGATGTCCAAAAAGGAAAAGCTTGATTAAATTGAAGCTTATAATCACCAGATCCAAGAAGAGAACTCTCTCTTGGATCAATATATTACTCCTTGCAAGAGGAGAATGCTCACTTGAAATCAAAATTACAATCCAAGGATGAGCTCTTGGCAAGGCTGCAGTGTGGTGATCATAATAAGGAAATGCCTTCAACTTTGTATGCAAATACCATGATAGATAATTGCACTATAAGTTGTTCGCCATGTGAATCTTCTTCTTCCTCCCATTCGGTTTAGGATTTAGGTAATGATGTCTTTGGTTCATTTTAAAAGCATACTTATAGAGGCATTGGATCCAAATTGTTAGATAAAATGGGATTTGATGGAAGAGGCCTTGGTAAAAATGGCAAAGGCATTGCTAACCCAATACAGTCAAGGATCATCCTCATTTTGCAGATTTGGGTTATCCTAGTGTGGGAATGGAAATTGGAGATTTCTCCAAGAATGTTGATGGGAGACAAGCTTATGAAAGCAAAGAGAATACCCCATTAGTATTGCAAGAATATTTTGAGCAAGAAAATAGTGCTTCGTCGTTACAGGAAGGATATGGTGGGAAAAATTGGCAAAGAGGTAATGAAATTCCACCTCCAGCTTTCTTACCATAATCATAAGTACAAGAAAACTTTGATCCACTTTTTCACTTAAAAAGTATGGCTATGATTTTAAAAAACTATGGAATGCCTTTCCTTGTAATTTTTGTGGATTGCATAACCATTTTTTGTCCAAATGGTAGAAGAGAAGAACACTAATGAAGAAGTTAATGTCATTCTTAATAACTAGGAAAATCATACTGACCAATCTCATCATGCAAAGACAAGAAATGGCGGTAATATTTCCTCATCCCATAAGAGGGAAAATAATAGGAATTTTTGTGCTCATTTCCAGAGGAATGGGCACTGGGTGGACAATTGTTGGAAACTTTATCCATCTCACCATCAAAGTAATGGCAAGCTAAAGATGGAATGAATACTTATTGCAAAGGTAAAAGAAGTTCCTAATCCGCCACCATTTGAAATTCCTTTGAAATTGGTAATTCAATAATTTTTCAATTATATATTGCATAACTCAGATTGATGAATAGTATGTAATATTTTTTGGAGTTCATATTTTGTGAGAAAATGTTGAGAGAAAGGTTTACCATACTCAATGGATTTTCTTACTTGGAAAATTTGATTCATACTCCAATTATATCTCCTAATCATCTTTTGAGTGCCTATTACAACTTGGATACAGGATCTAACTCATATTAAAGCTTGGATATTTTTCAGCCATTTGTACAGGTAGTTGAGCTCACTGGTGTTAGCTCGGATCTTCATTCTGTGTAGAGGCATTGTGACCGTGCAACAGAATGGTAGTTGATCACCATTGGCATCTGATATCAGGTCAGATCTTCATTCTGTGAAGAGGCCCATTATGGTCATGCAATAGAGTGGTACCTAATAATTATTGTCAACAGGATGCTTTATACCATGTAGAAGTAGTAGTCATACATTAGGGTTGAAGTCACCATTATTGAGCTCATGAGAAATTATCTCAGATCGTCATTTTGTGTAGAGGCATTGTGACCGTGCAGTAAAATGGTAGCTGATCATCATAGACATGACATCTTCTGAAGTGTAACACCCCTAGAGGGTAGATGTGGTGATGTTAAGTATTTTTGAAGTGTACCTCCTGAAAGGCAGATGTAGCAAGTACATATTTCTGGTGTTGTCGAAGTGTAAGACCCCTAGAGGGAAGATGTGGAAATATCTAATTCCATGCAGACTATATGTTGTTGAAGTGTAAGACCCCTAGAGGGAAGATGTAGCAGTATATTCCTTCTGTGTTTCCAAAGAGTAAGACCTTAACAGGAAAATGTGGCGTCTGAAGTGTTAAGGATTGTCAAAGTGTAAGACCCCTAGAGGGTAAATGTGGCAATCAAGACAAAGGAAAAATCATGGTAGGACCATAACCCATAGGGCTAGGATCGAGACCAATTTTTCAAAATGAGAAGAATGTAGAAGAGTAGACCAAAAATTCCACTGCAGTAGTACTTCCGATGTGGCAGAAGAGTATTCATATCCAAGACATGGTGCCAAAAGTTTCAGTAAGCTTTTAGTGGAACAAAATCCTTTCCCATTGGGAAGGTTTTATTTGGAGAACATTTTGGACCTTTACATCTTCCCATAATTTTCTATAACATATTCAATATGAAATATCTTTCGATATCTTTCCAACACATATTGGACGCGTAAATCGAACATTGTATGCTCTGGTGCGGTTGGTCAAAATTTGGGTCAAAGTTTGGTGAACATTTGGTCAATGAGAAAATTTATGGTATTTAAAACATCTAGAGTTAGCATCGTTGTGTAGATCTCATCAAGACCTTTTCGACGCATTTTAAATGGACCAAATTCGATTCCGTATGCGAAAGATATGAGTAGTCAAAGTTCTGATCAAAGATGACAAAATGATGACATGGCATTAATGTGGATACTCCCGATGAGTGACATGTGGTGCTGATATTTATGGGTATGTAGATCTATTTTTTTGGACACTTCGCAGATTTAAAGTGGCATGGGTTTTCTTCTTTTTAAAGAAAAAGAAAAATCATATAATAAACAAAAGTTATTTTGTTTTTTATGTGGGAAACCCACGTGGGATTCTCCATCCCTATTAATGTGGGATATTCCCACATCCCATATTACCATGGATATGGTCTATGAATGCAATGGGGTCAATGCCCACATGGAGGGGCCATATAAATGAATAAGCCTATTTAAAGGATAAGCTACATGGAAGCACATTAAAATGGCTATGTGATCAATATGGGATTTAATCCCTAGAAAATATAATGGGTGGAAAGCCTAATCATAGGATACTTGGAGCATTCAACACCAATCAAGCACATATAATGGGATTAATCCTATTCAAAGGCTAATGTGTGGAGATGGTGGGGATTTTAACCCTTAAAAATATACGAAGGATTATAAAACACAAAGGATATGATTTAAATCCTAATCTTTCATGCCTAAGAAACCTATAAAATGCTTCTCATGCACATTCACTCCATACAACAAAGACAACTCAAAAATCTCTCAATCTTCAAAGGATTGGATAAATTATTAAAGCCTTTTAAAGGCATAGTTTTTGAAGAGTAAATTCCTATTAATTATTTATAGGAATTTTTGTGAGAGTAAGTCCTATTTATTATATATAGGCAATTATTTTGTGGGAGCTAAGTCTATTATTTTTAATAGGAAAATTGTAATTGGGAGTTATTGCAAAACTACCCAATAGGCCCATAGCGCCACACAAACTTACAGGTACGTCAAGAAGGTGGAGGATGATTCTGACTGGTCATCGGTGTTCTTCAAAGGAGTGGAGAACTATTAGGCAAGTTGAAGTTACATTAGGTATTCTTGTAGAAAACTTTATTACACTTACAATTTTTGACTAGTGGAACAATTTTACAAGAACCCATAGATGTAGACTATCGCCAAACTCTATAATCAATTTTGTGTGTAATGTGATTTGAATTCTTGCATTATTTTGAGTTGATTTGTTTTAAATGGAATAATTTTATCGCAATGTTAACAAGCCTATAGGGGTCCAAAGGTCGTTAAAATTTTGTGACCTATATTTTCGGATCACCAACTCTTAGCTATTACCATAAAATTTTGTTTCACTTCAGTCTTAAATACATCTACTCTAATAGATGTGTAATAAATAGGAGGAACTCAGATGTATTTTAAGGGTGATATTAAAAACTCTAAGTATGTTATCTTGTATGTTCTCCAAACCTTTAATTATTTGACAACATTTTTCTACCCTTTATTGCATTATAGCTAAGTGAGTTCCTACAACTTTGAGAACAAGCATAATCCCACCAAAAATTTGGAGAAGTTCAATTTTATCTTTGATTTTTTTAAGTTTTTTGGGGGTCACTATACATAAGGTTTCCAGCATGTTTGTCGAGAAGGGTATTGACACTATAGTCCCTGAGTAAAATTATTCCTTCATGAAGCATATCTGTGATTCCCAAGTTTCTAGTAGCTACAAGAATTCCTCTACCAAAGTGAAGATCTTCATGCACAATCACTTTCAAGTCTTTTGACCGTAGAGCATTATCAATAAAGTATTAAAGAGAAATATTTAATTGGTTACTCTACTTTAAAAATGATTTGATATATGATAGTGACCTTGAGTATAACCCCTAAACATTATTCTCCCATTTATAATTTGGAAGTACATCATTCAAGACTTGTCTCATTAGTAAAGTAATAAATTTCTAGTGCTAATTCAATCAGAGTAGGAAAAGAGGAGACATCTGCAATGTGGATTTGTATCTAAGCACCAATAGGATTTTTAATGGCATGAGTTGTACCTTACCTTGGGATGAGACTGTAGAATTTACACAGCCTTATTCATGTACATGAACTTCCAAATAATAGAAACCAAGAATATCAAACAAATGCATTGATCGGTGTAAAGCTAGAATCTACATCCTTTTCTAAAGAACCTCCCAATTTGCATAATTTTAATACACAAAAATAATTTAAATACTATTGTAAAGATTCAACTTTTTTTATATTACTCCTCTTATCTCTTTTTATTACCATACTTTTATCTAGTAGGTATGTGTTGTTTTTTTCCTATTCTCAGGTTTTTCAAGTGCTCATTGTTGGTAACTAGAGGACTCACGCATGGCTTATTCCATACTAGGTAATTGTTCTCTATCCATTTGAAGCTAAGGCAGAACATTTAGCTTCATTATTTGGTACTGAAATAGATAGGATGAATTACACATTATATTTCAATATTGGGGCATGTAGGTATAGGGAATGTTGTTCTTGTTTGCACATGAAGCTTAAAATTTAGTTCCTCTATAAGTGATGTGAATTATCCTTCAATTTTTGTGTGTTTATCCTTAATTTTTGGTTTTTTGTGCTTAACAGCTTTGAGAGTATAATGACACCTTTAACAAAAAACAAAGCAAACACACCAAAAAATGCTAGTTTCATTTGGTATTGTTTTGAATTCTCTTGCCATCTTAGATCTTATTCAATTCATAATAAGCAGATGTAAGGATTGCAACTTTAAATGATAGTGAATATGTTATGTGATTGTTCTATTGATTTTGTTTAACGACCTTTTCAACATATTCATTATGCACATCTAGCAACTAAAGTATGGATATGTTTCAAGTGGTGATTTATGTTTTCCCTCACCTTAATCATTAGATTGATTAGTTTGTGACTACTCTCTACTACCCATAATCATACTCTTCTATGTGATAATTCGAGTCTTCACTTTCTTATTTTATCTATAACTTGTTGTTCTAGCTTTTTATTTACATTTATTTCATGTTCTATATTCAAAAATTTGTAAAATAAATGATTAACAAGTAGTCTTCCTACCATATAAAAATCTCAACTCTTGAGATTCTATAATTTTTCTATATCCTAAGAAGTTTTTAGAAATAGACAACATCACAAGGTAGAATTTTGTGATAACCATGTTTTATATATTATATTTTTTGTTAAATTTAGGAATAATACTGTTAACTTTAATAAACCCAAAATTTTTAGGGAAGAGCTAAAAATATGGAACATTTTTTGTCGACTTATTAAATGTGAGGTTATAATTTTTAATGTAAACAATGCTAATTTTTTTAGATTAGGTTACATTGGTTCGAGGTACATTCATTATCTCTCTTTAAATTTAAGTCATTTATTACTGAGTTATGTCCAAATTGTTTTCATAGTTTAATGTGCAGGGATATATTGATTATGATGTGAAACTTATATTTGCAACAAGTTCAATAAATGGGCTACCCCTAATAGAGTCTTCTAAAACATTGAAGCTTGGTTTGATTGTAGTATAAAATTTAATTGTGCCTAAGTAACGAGAAGGCAGCCCTATGCGAAAACAAGTTATCTAGAAAAGGTTATATGATGATTGAAAAATATGGAATCCAAGATTGAATGTTGGATGGAATATTAGAATGCAAGATCGTGCCCTTCATCTCTACTCTACCATATTCTTCTGCATATTTTCTTCTATTCTCTTCATCATTTCTTCCAAGGCATTGTGTGCAAAGATACCTATGTAATCAATGTTTTTCTATTGAAATAACACGGTCAAGGGTCATGAATAAGAACCCCTCTTTGATTATCAAAAACAATTCACTTTTAGGATATATCAATTTTATCGTTATTTGTCATGCATTCTATGTCAAGGGTTAACAACATTTAGGCACCCTTTTGTATTTTCACTTTTTGATATTAATAAAATGTTTGTGGACCCATTTGTGGGCACAAGATTCAACCAAAATTGTTTTTTATTTATAATATTGATCACCAGGTTGTTCTAGTGTCATTGAAGATATGTATCTATTGATTGCACTAGAAGAAATTAATTAGTTATTTTTATTCTTGAAATTCAAGTTTTTATTCATTAAATTTGTATTGTCTCAAGAGACAAAAATTAAAATTTGTAATGTCTCTAAAGAGACAAAAAATTAAAATTTGTAATGTCTCTAGAGAGACAAAAAATTATAATTCATAATGTCTCTAGAGAGACAAAAATGATATTGTCTCTCAAGAGACACAAATGATATTGTCTCTCAAGAGACAAAATATGTATTAATCTATATTGTCTCTAGAGAGACAATAATTAGAGACACCCACTTTGAGACAATATACAATTTTTACTATCTTAATTTGGGAAAATTTGGTCAGGTTATCGTCTCAAATCACCCCCTCGAAATAGTGGGAATGGTCAGTTCTACCCTCCAACCCATATAAATATATGGTCATAAATATCCTAACCCAGATAGAAAGTGGGGCCCTCAAGATAAAAATATTAGGGCACCATACCTATATATAGGTACTAATTAATATTAGGTCATGGGAAATCATTAACATCCAAACGTATTATATTCATGCTTTAAAAGCTATATGGGACCCTCTTTGTGTAAGCTATGTGGGACCCTCTTTTATATGTTTCCTCTCTAATTTTTTCTATTTTCTCCTAATTTCTCTCTTACCCTCTACTTCTATTTGTTTTCATTTTTATCAATAAGTTTCGTATCCATTAAATTTTAGTTATTTATTGTTAGTGCGTAATCACAAAGACTTCCACTGAATGTCTCGCAACCGGATGGGTTGAGACTTTTAATATGATTGCACAACATGGAGAATCTCTCAAGGTGTTGGACCTTGTTAGTTGAGAGAGCTCTCCAGATTAAGGTTGGTTCCTATTCCTCTGTTCAGGTGCACACAAATAAATTGTAGAGGATCTGTTCTAAATCTACTCTATTTTACTAAGGAGATAGGGTTGAGAAGATGCAAGAAAATAAACCTAAGCTAATAACTTCATGCACCAAAGGAATGTTAGACACCCATTATGTAACTCAACACAAACCACAAGAGTGCAATACAACACCAAGCACATGTAACCAAAATGCAATGAAAGATCATAAAGACAACAATGAACACATGAAAGGGTTGGAAATCACCCACAGACATATATTATTGCTCCAGAATCGATACAATACATTATAGCAGCCAAGAGGTGAGGAAATTTGTATTACAGTTTGAATGGGAGGTTTGAAAGCTCCACAAATTCACTTGTGAACAAAATAAGGGAGGCGCAAAACAGAAATGTCCAACCTTTTACAATGAGCCCAGCTCCTTCTTTTATAGATGCAGCACATAGAGAAGATGGAGAGAGAGACAGAACACTAATTTAAAGCTCAACTAATAGCTATCAATGCCTCTATAAAGCCTCCCCAAATCTTTCATGTCCTCCACTTTGTATCTACTCGATGTGTTGAAGAAGGGAGAGTGGAAGATCGAATCAAATCTGATCTAGTTGTTGGGGACAATCGAATTACATATTAATGGCATGAAGAAATTTCCCCATTTTTCACCCACCAAACCTATTTTAAATTAAAATTTCATGTTTTCATGGCATAGGAGAGGTCGAGACCTTTCCAACGGTGCCAAATTTGTTTAATTTCGGCACCTGGGTCAAAAGATATGTCCATTTGAATGTTTGAGCCTGGTCCATACAAAAATGGTGAAAATCGGTCGTAGAACGGGTCCACAGTGCCCGTAACTCACTTTGTGGCTTTTGGCACAAAAATATAGAATTCAAAAATTTCCCCACATCCCCGCAATTCACTTTTGGCAAAAAAAAATTTGGACCCGATGGCCCGCATTTTCATTTGGGTGAAAAGTCTAAATATCTCCCGTCGGTCCACTTTTGGGCAAAAATACCTTCCAAGGTCTGTCGGCCATTTCGTAACTTGCAAAATATGAGAAGTTAGAAGGACTTATTTATATTTTTGGAAAGGGGAAGAAATTTCCCACCTGATGAAGATGTTTTTAGGAAACCTTAAGTGCTTAGAATATCTAAAAATTGGATTGAAGCACTAAAAGAGGAAAAATGGGTGCGAAGTAACTGAAATAAGCGGAGCTTATTTTGGATAAGAAGAGATCAACTTCCTTTTGAAGCATCCATTGGGCATGGATTCATAATTGATAGCTTGATTTGATCTGAACTTTGGAAATCCGATCCCTGAGCCAGCTTGGACATTGTTGGAACCAGAGTTGACCCTGAATCTTTTGAAATGGGCCCTTCGAGACTCGATTTTAGTTTCTCTACATTTGTTCTATTTTAAAATTAGCAACTATCGTGGTGACCATGGGTCTCCCTGATGCAAATGCTGAAGGTCCTGTGCATTCACCTAGAGGCACATCGAATTATATAACGATGCAAACCTGAGCAATAAAAAACCTGTGCCACAACACTTAGGGAAATAAAACCTACGCTACAACAAAACAATGTGCATACACACTTTAGGAAATTAAAAACCTAGGCTAATATTTTACAAGGGTGAGGAATTTTTCCTTTTAGTAGCAGTGTTTGAGGTAGATCCCATTGACTGGGATCTGCAATTCTTCACCATCCAACTTAGCCATCCGGAAGGCATTGCTACTTGTACATCTTGTGACCATGTAGGGGCCACTCCAAATGGCATCAAACTTAGAATGTTTTCCCCGGTTTTTCCCGATCT
Organism: Taxus wallichiana var. yunnanensis; assembly: GCA_018340775.1. Lineage (NCBI taxonomy): Eukaryota > Viridiplantae > Streptophyta > Pinopsida > Cupressales > Taxaceae > Taxus > Taxus wallichiana. The sequence goes on along the minus strand of CM031234.1, from coordinate 665,596,712 downwards.
CGCATCCCACTTCGAAAAAGTCCCCTTCTTGAAGGCCATTGTTCTTTCTTTCTTATCAAAGGTCTTCTTGATCAATGTTTGATTCTTCTCCATG